>CM031373.1:79469982-80011974 GCA_018208015.1 Medicago ruthenica | reverse complement strand
CACAGTACTGGTCAAAATCCATGCCATATCAGCTTCAGAAGCTTCTCAGTGAACAGTGATCAGAAGCTCCCTTTGTACGGATCAGAAGCTGGCTTAGTTGTACGGATCAGAAGCTGGCTTCAGACGTTGACTTGCGTTGACTTCTTCAGACGCACCCAGTCTTCAGAAGTTGCACTTCAGGAGCAATTCTTCAGGACCACTTCAGAGGCTTCACTTCAGGAGCACTTCTTCAGGACCAGTTTCCCTTATAGCTTTGCAACCATGCTTCTTGGCTTTCCTTCTTGCTCTTTAGCTTGTTCTTCATAACCATTATCAATTAATATCTATTAAGCATGTGGTTCTGAAACACTTGAACAAAGCATTAGCAAATAACCAATTTTCTCTTTAATACTTTGTTATCATCAAAACCTTAAAGAGAGATATGTTTACACATAAATGTTTCAACAATCTCCCCCTTATTTTATGAGAGACTTGTTAAACACATTTTGTTCCAACATAGTCTTGAATTGGTTGATACGCGATACTACACTCAAACGAGACTTTCCTACGAATGTCGTTGGACCGGGAGTCAGTCCCGTAATCCGACAATATTCGGAAGTGGTCGATGACTTTGGGAACTTGGTAGAACCCGTGATACAGGTACATGTGAAACCATAATCCTTACCAAATGGCGTGTTTACCCTTGACTCCAACATTTTGGACTTAACCTCACCATGTTTTCTCCGCTTCTTTAACATAATCATGCATGCATGCATTCATTCATAAACATTTTTTTCATCCAATTACCGAAGGACTTAAACAAGTTTTTTGTGAACATCATAGAGGAGCACTAGGAAGTACATCTTCAAGAGCCCTGATTTGTTGAATTTAAGGAAGCTAGGAGTCTTTAAATTTTTTTTTCTGTTAAAATCTAGCTTCCACTAAAGGACTTTTGAATTGGTCCCTTGGCTTGGTTTCTAAAAAGGGAACTGTTTGTAATGTTTTAATGCTCAAAAGAATGTTCAACTATGATGTTTACAATTACTTCAACAAAGTTCTCCGATAACAAATCTTTCTTCTTTTTTGCATAAGCATAATCATGCATCATATCGCATTCATAGTTTCCCAAACCGAGTCTCACGTCTTGTTTTTTCCAAAGGTCCATCTGCCTAGTCCAAGAAAGTGGCCCGACGTCCTCAGCAGAAACCAACTTACACGTACAACACTAGAGCATATAAGAGAAAAAGAATGGAACATTTGGAACAAGAGAATCAGGCACTCCGGGAGGAAATGACATCCATGCGGACCAAGATCGAAGAATTGACAGAGTTGGTAAAGCTGCTGGCAGCCGCACAAGTTCATCCACCGTCTCCTTCCCCTAGCCATCTAGCTCAATTGATAACTACTACTACTCCGGCTCCGACAGCGCACACCAGTGCTCCACAATACACTATGCCCGACGGATATCCCTGGGGCATGCCTTTTAGCTCCAGTGAAGGATTCATCCCTATTCCTGCTGCAACTTCTGCTCCTCAACCCGGTATTACTTTTCCTCAGGCTACTATGGCTTTTTCAGCTCCGGTGATTCATACCACCCAGTACGACAATGAACCTATCTTTCACACAGAAAGTGTAGGGGCTCAGGATCGGATGGATGACTTCCAAGAAAAGTTTGACAAGATGCAACAGGAAATCAAGGCCCTCCGCGGGAAGGATCTGTTTGGGAAAAATGCCCACGACCTCTGTTTGGTGCCAAATGTCAAGATCCCGCCCAAGTTTAAGGTCCCTGAATTTGAGAAGTACAAGGGGAACACTTGTCCTCAAAGCCACCTGATAATGTATGCTAGGAAGATGTCTACCCAGACGGATAATCATCAACTACTCATCCATTATTTCTAGGACAGTCTGACTGGCGCCGCTTTAAAATGGTACATGAGTTTGGACAGCACCAGGATCCAAACTTTCAATGACTTGGGAGAAGCCTTTATTCGCCAATACAAGTACAACCTGGACATGGCCCCAGACAGAGACCAACTCCGGGCCATGGCTCAAAAGGATAAGGAGACTTTCAAAGAGTATGCCCAAAGATGGAGGGAAATTGCTGCTCAGATTAACCCACCTTTAGAGGAGAAAGAAATGACCAAGATTTTCCTAAATACTCTTGGTTCATTCTATTACGAGCGGATGATTGCAAGTGCGCCTAGTGATTTCACTGAAATGGTTAATATGGGAATGCGTCTGGAGGAAGGAGTCCGAGAGGGACGTTTAGTTATGGAAAGTGCTTTTGCTGCCAGCAGTACAAAGAAGTTTGGGAATGGCTTCTCAGGAAAGAGAGAGCGACGGGTGAGTATGGTAGCCCATGGACAGCCTCAGCAACAGTACCAACAGCAGCCTCGACAACAGGCTCCCCAGCGGACTCCCCAACAGTTCACCCAACAGAATCGGGTCCAGTTGATATCGCAGTTTGATCCAATTCCCATGACGTATGCAGAGTTGTTTCCCGCTTTGCTTGATAAAAAGTTAGTTCAGACTAAGGCGCCCCCTCGGGTACCTGAAAGGTTGCCACGTGGGTATAGACCTAATCTCTCTTGTGCTTTCCACCAAGGGGCACCCGGTCACGACATTGAGCATTGTTACCCCTTGAAAGCTGAAGTCCAAAAGTTGGTCCAGGCTGGTGTCCTGTCCTTCAAAGATTTGAACCCCAATGTGCAAGCTAATCCACTACCGGATCATGGGATTGCATCTATTAATATGGTGCAAGTTTGTTCAGAGGCTTACCCAGTTGAAAACAACCTGGAGGAAGTGGCAGCTAGCTTTGTGACACATGGCAGAGTTCGCCGCAATTGGGTCGCTGTCGACGTCCCTTCCGCTATTCATTGTTCTAAATAACATTTTGTTGTTTTTGCTTTTCGTTTTAAAAAATATATATATAAATCCTTTCGTTCCGCCCGATACGAAAGTGAACTTTTGTAGGGCTTTTTGCTTCATGTATTTCCATCATAAAATAAACAAGTCGTTTTGTCCTCGACTCTGTCTTTTTATTCTTTGTTTTTTCTGGAAAAATGGTAACACAAAAAAACCCAAAAAAAAATATTTTATTTTATTTTAAATCAATTTCAAAAGGTCTGCATTTTTCACTCATTTTCTAAAATCAATCATCAATCATATGTAGACCGAACATCAATAAGCCCGTTGAACACTGTAACCCTATGCTCTCTCCCGACTTTGAGTTCCCTGTTCACGAAGCTGAGGAGGAGGATGAACAGATTCCCGAAAAGATCTCTCTGTTACTAGAATATAAAAGAACATCATTCAGCCTCATGAAGAAGCACTCGAAATGATTAACTTGGGTTCAAGAGAACTGCCATTACAATATTCCTGGTCGAATCCCAGATGAATGGTGCCATTGAAGCTGCAAAAAAAAAACAAACAAAAGCAAAAAACAAAGAAAGAAAATACATCAAAAAGATGGTGCAGAAGATGGTAACCACTTACAAGGACTTGCATGGGATGTTATCGTATGCTTTACATGGATATCGTACTTCAATGTGTACCTCCACAGGGGCAACCCCCTCTTCTTTAGTGTATGGCATAGAATCAGTACTCCCTGTGGAGATTGAGATTCCATCAATGAGAGTTTTAATGGAACCCAAGTTATCAGAGGCTGAATGATGTCAAAACAAATATGATCAGTTCAAACTTGATTGAAGAGAAACGCATGAATGCTTTGTGTCACGGGCAGTTCCCGTGTGTTCCAAGAAGGAGGTCTTGTGCTCAAACAGATTTTATCATTTCAACCGGACTCCAGGGGCAAATGGACGCCTAATTATGAAGGCCCATATGTCATCAAGAGAGCGTTCTCTGGTGGTGCAATGACTCTTACGACTATGGATAGTGATGAGCTTCCCCGTCCTGTGAACACCGATGCAGTCAAGAAATACTTTGTCTAAAAAAATAAAAGAACAGCTCGGTGAGTCGAAAACCCGAAAGGGCGGCTTAGACAAAAATGAGCGTCTCGGTGGACTGAAAACCCGAAAGGGCGGTCCAGGCAAAAATTAGAGACATGAAACAGAAAATAATCATCCTGATAGATCGAAAACCCGAAAGGGCGGTCTATGCAAAAATTAAGGATTAAAAGACAAAGTAACTATATCAGGTTGGCCATGGCTCACTTGGGGCACATTAGCGGTCAAAGAGACTCTGAATCTGAAGCAACTAAACGGTGGAATTCAAAGTTGTTAGGGAGAATAACGATTATTGTGTTCAATGTACCTTCCCCTTGTATTTACCATTTTCCGAACTTTTGAGAGATCCGTGGGGCAACGCCATTGGCGGGCCACCACTCTGTTAAAATGAATTTGAGCCTGTGCCTTTTATTTGGAATTCTCGTTTATTCGGTTTATAAAATTTCTTCTATTTTTGATGGTAGTACTTGAAGCAAAATTTTTTTCAAAATCATAAATCTTTTTATTTTTGGAAAGCATAAACAACAAACACATTCTCTCTGAACTCATGAATAAGTGAAGTGTGCGTCAACATTTGTCCTGAGAACGGATAAACTTTGCAGGTTAAACATGGTCAATTGCTAAAAAAAAAAGAAAGAAGAAAAAGGAAAAGCTCGGTAAGTCGAAAACCCGAAAGGGCGGCTTAGGCAAAAATGAGCGTCCCGGTGGATCGAAAACCTGAAAGGGCGGTCCAGGCAAAAATTAGGGGCATACAAAAAGAATATATTCCCGGTGGACTGAAAACCCGAAAGGGCAGCCCAGGCAAAAGTTAGGGATTCCAAAAAAGAAAAAAACAAAAAGCATGACCACAGAAACACCAGTTCTTCTGCCAGGTCTTTGGATTAGCACGATTCCCCCAGGAAGTGTTTGCTCCCCACCGGTTGTTGCATACATCGGGCTTTACCCCGTCAATGTCTTGATATGCCCCCAATGGCATCATCCCCAATGAAGATTGCTGAGTGTTTGTACTGCGTCGACGGTCCACTTTCCATCTTACCTGTCCAGTCTTGTCTCATCAAGTCCATCAGTTATACTATCCCACAAGTCAATCCTCCATACAGTCATACAAGTCGTATTGTCTTACATACATTCATGCATATACACATTCATGCATACACAACATGCACATAACATCATTCAATACATGGTTGCATTAGCCACCCCGAGTCTTGTTTTTCATACCAATCGGTCATGAACATTTTTTAACTCTCTTTATCCCCGAATGTCATCCCCAGTGTGTCTGGTCCAGAGATGTCATCCTCTTTATGCCAAGCGGCAGTTCTTTAACGAACAGCTTGTGCGTACCTTTATTCCTTGTCGTCAATGGCAGTTCGGCAACAATCCGAACAGTTGGCATTTATCCTTTATTCCTTGTCGTCAATGGCAGTTCGGCAACAACCCGAACAGTTGGCATTTATCCTTTATTCCTTGTCGTCAATGGCAGTTCGGCAACAACCCGGACAGTTGGCATTTATCCTTTATTCCTTGTCGTCAGTGGCAGTTCTTTAACGAATAGCTTGTGCATTTTCCTATCCAGTCTTTTGTCGTCAGTTGACTAGTTCGGCTACATCCCGAGTAGCTGACATTTATCTCTTACCTTTTTTAAGCTACCCTCACAATGGTAGTAGGTAAAATATTTTGTCTGTCTTCTTTAAGCTATCCATACAACGATAGTAGACGGTATCTCTTTTTATATTACCTCTTTTAAGCTATCAATACACGATAGTAGGTAATACATGTCATCTGTCTTCTTTAAGCTATCCATACAACGATAGTAGACGGTGTCTCCTTTTATATTACCTCTTTTAAGCTATCAATACACGATAGTAGGTAATACATGTCATCTGTCTTCTTTAAGCTATCCATACAACGATAGTAGACGGTGTCTCCTTTTATATTACCTCTTTTAAGCTATCAATACACGATAGTAGGTAATACATGTCATCTGTCTTCTTTAAGCTATCCATACAACGATAGTAGACGGTGTCTCCTTTTATATTACCTCTTTTAAGCTATCAATACACGATAGTAGGTAATACATGTCATCGGTCTTCTTTAAGCTATCATCTTTGTTGATAGTAGACAATGTCTTTTTATATTACCTTTTTTAAGCTATCAATACACGATAGTAGGTAATACATGTTATCTGTCTTCTTTAAGCTATCATCTTTGTTGATAGTAGACAATGTCTCCTTCTTTTACCCTTTTTTAAGCTATCATTTACACGATAGTAGGTAACATCGGTCTTTGTCTTTGTTAGGCTATCGTTCTGAATTAGTGCGATAGTAGACAACTCCTTCCCCAGTGAAACTATGTTATCCCCCAGTGGAGTCGGATCCCTTGCTTTAACAAACTCGGGTATCCTTTGGTTTTGTTTTACCCCCAGTCGGGTCAGCTTCGCCGTCTTGCATTTGCATTTGCATCACGAGCATCTCACAGTTTTTCTTTTTAGGTCCAAAATTGGCGTACTCTGTATTTAAGTCCCTTCGACCCGTCGAATCCAAGATTTTCTCTTCAGATCTCCGGACGAAGAGACTTAAATAGGGGCATCTGTCATACCCCAATTTTTGACCTAAAATTTATTTTTTACTCGTCTTTTTAGTTCGGAATTTTTCGTCGTCTCAGACAAAATTTCGACAGGGAGGTATTTTCAAATACCTCATTTTTTTTTAATTTCGTCCGGGTCCGTCTTTTTTGTTTTTATTATTATTTTTATTTTTATTCTTTTAAATGTTTTTATTATTATTTTATTTAGTGCTATTATTACTTTTATTTTTTTTTAGTTACCTTTTTAAATTTTTTTTACAGTATGACCTTTTGTGGAGAAGACTTTTTGTTCATAAATTAATGGGTTTTAATTTGCCACTTATTTGTCCATTAATTTATCCATTATTGAGTATTATGGCCACTTATTTTGTCAACTTGTGTTTTATTGAGCATTAGTGGTAGCAATTAGGATTTTAAAAGGGGATTGAGTCAGAACAAGGAAAGGACGGCAAGCATCAGTTACCAACAACACAATTTGTTCCAGCATCACTAAAATCTCACAAAACCAAAGTAACAAACACGCCCACTTAACCTCCACACCCCTCAATCACTCATACTGTCCATCACCACCACACTCCTCACAACCAAACTCTACCTTCCCCCCCTAAACTACAAAACACAGCCACACATCACCCCCTCAACCACCAATACACGGCCACACATCACCTCCCTACCACAAACAACAACAACCACTATTCTCACCCACACCCTCCTCCTTCGCGCGCCTCCAACTCACCAACCGTACGGCCCTCCACCCATACCACCACCATACAACTCGACCTCCACCCCTCCTCTTCCACAACACCGAACAAACCCAAAACAAACTCCACATCCCACGCAAACACCCAATACGGCCGCTACTCCACAACCACCGCGGCCAACCCTTCACCACAACAAACACGCCTTCCCTCACACATAAAACCACCACACACGCAACCAAAGAACCCAGCCACCATAGAATAAGCAAATCCGAACCAAGAACAAAGAAAAAGGTTGTTTTCGAATTCTTAAAAAAAACTTAGATCTAGCTCTCTTATAATTTTTTGTGGAGAATCTAAGTTGGTTTTTGAAGAGAGAAGAGGGAGAGGAGTTTAAAAATATTTTTTTTTTAAAAAAAAAGAGGTGTTTTTCACCTCCGGCGCGGTGGCGCCGCCGTCTAGGCCGGCGGCCGCCGCGCCGGATTTCCTCTTTCCGGCCAGGAAGAATTCAGAGAGAAAGAAGAGAGGAGGAGAGAAGAGAGAGAAAGAAGTTTACAAATGATTAAAAAAAACCAGCTTTCCTTTTTTATAAACACCGAACCGGTTCGGTTCGCCTAAACCGGACCGGTCCGGTTTTTCTTCTCCTTTCCAGCCCAATAGGCCACACGGCCCAAACTCCTTCCTTCTCCTCTTTTCTGGTTCATTTACATACCCCCTTTCCTGCTTCTTGCACCCCCTTTCCCCTTTTATTTTCCTTCTTTTATTTTTTCCTTTTTATTTCTTTTTTTGCATTTTACTTTTTAGTTCCTTATTCATTTTCATGCATTTTACTTCATGATGTTGATCTTATAGTAGTTCATGCATTTTTTCCTTTTTTTATTTTTCTTTTATTTCATGCATTTTTATTTCTTTGTTTATATTTAACATATTTATTTTATTGCATTTGCAATTTTATCTTTATTTATTATTCCGTTTTTATTTTATTAGAATATATTTAGGTACAATGTAAATATAAATGAGAATTTGCACTGACATTCACTTCATTTATTCCGCTTTATGTCTTTTATTTCTTTTTATTTTATTTTGCTTTACGAAAAAAAATACAAAAATATTAGGTTAGTTTAATTTCAAAAGGGTTTCGTGGTGATCCAACGTCACCACGGAATCTCCTCGCGTTTAGCTATTTTAGTTATGTTTTAGCCTTAGTTTATTAAAAACAAAAAAACCAAAAACATGCAAATAATCAAAAAATCACAAAAAGATCTTTTCTTAATAAACCTTGATTTTCAATCAAGTGTCCGTTTTTTTCTCTTTTATTTTCTTTAAATAATCATTAATCTACCTTAATTACACTTTAATCATTTTCAAAATAAAAAAACACAAACCAATTCCATTTTGCCACTTGGCTTTTATTTTTAAAACTTTTTTAAACTAATAAAAAACACCAAACAAATCAAACGTTATTTCTACCCCGAACTACGAGGTTTTGATCCCTCACGGGTACGTAGGCAGAGGACCCTGTCCTTCCAAATCATAAAAAATACCAAAAAAAAACATTTTTATTTTTTCTCACTATTCTAATTCATTCTTTTCCTTTTAAAAAAAATAAGCAAGTTATACCCAAAATAAATAAATAAAATCAAGAGGTTCTCGTAGAGTACTACGAACGTTTAGGGTGCTAACACCTTCCCTAAACGTAACTAACCCCCGAACCCTAATCTTTAAAAATGTGGTAATTTAGAACTTTTTTCCACTTTTCATTTAAAAAATTAAAAGTTCAGTCGTGAAATAAAATTAGTGAGTCAACGCTAATCAATAGCTTGATCTCCGAAATTCACCGCGACAATTATACATTATTTTATTGTATTTGATTTTTTTTCTAAACATCTTTTTACAACAAAAATGGTAGTAAATCACTTGGAACATCTTTTTTTAATGTTTTATTTCAACGTACATGTACCTTCATTTTTTTAAAATTTGTCGTATTATGTACTGGTACCCGCACCCATACCGGGTACCATACCCATACCTATGCATCGTGAGTATGCCTGTTTTACAATTGACATTTCAAAACAGCCACCAAATGTTTCATTCTTATTGAACCTTAGTGTAAAACAAGCTTACACCGATGGTATAGTCCTTTTTTCTAATATTTTCTATTATGCACTAGCGTAAAAACGAACACTAACACGTCTGTCTATTCATTTTACTATCGTCCTTAATCTATACCTATATATAAAACAAATGCATGCTTTTGGCCTGACTTTTTATCTTCCGATCATATCCTTATTTTAAACTATTTTAATTACAATTTTGTCGTTTGTATATGTTGATTGGAATATATTTCAACCCAACAACTGGACTCAAGAGATCAATCTTGGACTCGAGTTAGATCCTTAAGACAGTTTTAAGTTGATAGGTTTGAAGTTGATAAGTGTCTAGTTGTGAATCGAAGGAACGTCGGGGTTTTGAATAACATAAAATGGAAAAACAAAGGCACATGTGTGCGAAAAGAGAAAACTATATATTATAAGTGAGTTTCATGCATTACTCTTTCAACGTTGTTAGTAATAGTATTATCATGTGAGGAGGAATGTGTTTCTAATAGACGTAGTTTTATCAAACGAAAATGAACTTTTTTGCATGGAGTTTTAGTTTACAATTTATAAAAAAAACAAAATAAAAATTAAACTAACTACTACAATGCATGTACACCTAGTGTCTTCTAACTTCCTAAAACTTATTTAGTAAGTTTCTTCTTTCAAATTTAAATATTTGGTGCCCTCAGATGAATGTCAGTTGACTTGAGACTTCTTGGACACTTTTCTTCTTCTGACATTTTCGAAAGTTGTAGTATTTTTTAATTCTTTCGAGTTTTTCTGACGATTTACTTTGGCATTAAATGTACATTGGTCTTGAACTGCCTCCATTTGGTTCGAACAGTGAGTTTCATTTTTCCTTCGAAATATAATTTGAAATTTGCATGTGACAATATACCATTGTTATTATTTCAACCTTTTCATGAAAAAATCAGTTAAATTCAATTATAGTAGGAACAATTCAAATGCAATATGAACAATATACTTATATATAAAGAGGATACATGATTTTGGCTGGCTTTTTATCTTACAATTGTACCATTCATTCAAACTATTCTAATTACAATTTTATTTTTTGTATATGTTGATTAAAATACATTTCAATCCAACAAATGGACTCGAAAGATCAATCTAAAGATCAAGTCAAATTCTTAAGAGGGTTCTTAGTTGATAGGTTTAAAGTTAACAAGTGTCTAGACATGAATTGAAGGAACGTCGAGTTTTTGAATAATATAAAAAGGAAAAAATGTAAAGGAAAAACAAAGTCACAGGCGCACAAAAATGGATATATAGTAGTTGAGTTTCATACATCATTATTTCAATGTTATCAATAAGAGTGTTATCCTTTAAAGAGCGGATGTGTTTCTAATAAGCGTAGTTTTGTCGAACGAAATTGAAATCATTTGCACAGAGTTTTAGTTTACATTTCACATAGGCAAAATAAACTAACTGCTACAATGCATGTACGTCAAGTGTCTAAAACTTCTATGAACTTCTTTTGTAAGTTTATTCTTTCAAATTGGAATCTACAGTGCTCTTGAATGAATAACGACCGACTTTAGGCCTCTATGACACTATTATTCTTCTTGTAGTTTTCAGAAGTTGTAGTATTTTTAAATTCTTTTGAGTAGTCACGACGGTCTACCTTGGTCTTGAACTGTCTCCATTTGGTTCAAAAATCTAGTGATATTTTTCGCTCGAAATATATTTGACTCGCTTGAAATATAATTTTTAAATCTGTATGTAGCAATATAATATTATTATTTATTTTTTATCAAAAAATAGTTAAATTTTATTATAACATGAACAATATATGTTAAATCTTTATTTGATAGTGGCATATTTCAAAAAAAATTATAACAAAAATGCGATAAAATAAACATAACATTAAACACAATAGAAAAGCGAAAAGACAAAAATAAGCTCTTTTAACGGTGTTCAATATTATTCTTGATATAATGTTGTAGTTCCTAGTATAACTAAAGTTAAATAGTATATAAAATAGCTGAAATTAAAGGTAAATTAAAAAAATTCAGCTAAAAAAGGAGATATCTCCTTTATATATTATTGAAGACGGAGGAAAAAATTATAACGGAAGAGCTAAACTTTCACAATGCAACGAACCAATATTTGAATCCTCACCAAAAGGAGGCACTAAACTTCTTCTAGAGTCGGTAGTTGTTTGGTTTGACGGTGGGAGCACAAATATCACATCCCAAGGACCATTTGCCGTGATTTTTAAGAAGCTCCAAATAGTGGCTTTAGTCAAACGTGTTTCTAGACAGTGATGTACCGCGGAAACAAACAAACCATTAATCTTATTCAAGAAATGTCACACACTAACAATAAATGTTGACATATCTTCCAACTTTATAAAAAAAATAGATATCTCTTTCATCTTGAACATTGATTCGCCACATTTTAGAATCCTAACTCTTCCCGAAGAATAGTTCAAGTGTTACAGTCAAGTAGCGCAGGTGTGGCTACAAATGATCAGCCAGAGCCGAGCAGTGTTAGGGGTCAAAGGTGGTAGAGAACAGCGCCAAACATGTAGTATAAGTGTAATATTGAAGTGTCTTTTCCTTCCTCTCTTAATTAAGTAAGGATTGGTATGTGTACAAGAGATGATGCAAGATGTTTTGTGCTTGTGAAGACCGTCTGGTTCTCTCCTCGTTGCTTAGTGGAGGTGGGGGAAGCCATGAGATTATATAAAGCATTAAATTGGGTGAAAGATTTTCATCTTAAAAAATTAGCAATTTTACACATAGAATAGAATAAATTTTTAAAGAAAAAGGAGTAAAGAGTCAAATATGTTAGTTATGCGAAATAATCGCATGAAGAATCCGTTGAGCAGTTAAGTGCGGCGATGAAAAGCTATTTATAAAATCGAAAAAATAAAAAAGCAATGACGTGTTTCCCAACGTTTCCTATTATCGTTCGTTCTTTTTGTCTCTCCAATCAATAATCAACAATCACCGAGGGAGGCAACGTTCAACTCTTCCCTCCCTCCCTCCCTCCCTCTCTTCTTCTTCTACTTCTTCTTTTCAATTCTAAATTCATCACAAAAACCTGTTGAATTTCTTTCTGCTACTTTGCTTAAAGCAAAATTAAATTTATTAAAAACATGAAATTATTATAAGCACCACTACAAAAAGGGACACGTTTTTTCAAGAGGGTTTTCGCTTTTGGAGGAATATATAAAAATATTGTTTATGTTTATGATCATCATTGTATCAAATATAGAGGGACATTATTATTGGTGGGTTTTGAACGTAGAATGAGAACGGGTAAGTGGGCAAAAAGCATGGGAAGGATTTCAAGGATTGGAAGTTTTGCAATTGCTTCTTCCTTAAAGGATACTAATCCGCCACAACCTTGCATTACTTGCACCACTTTTAACATTCTTGCTCCTATTTACAAACGCATCAACGATGAGGTTTTTTCTTCATTCTTCCTCTTTGCTTTGTTTTGTTGTTTTTATTTGAAAGGGTAACCTCAATTATTTGTGATGATTGTAAACAGGACCCAAATTGTCGAGAGAGTGACTATAGAGCATATTGGTTGGCAAGGAATCATAGGATATTGGATTGGCTTTTGAATGAAAAGTCTTCTATTATTTGTCTTCAGGTTTGTGTCTGCTTATTTGTTTTGATTAAGGTTTTTCATGTTGTGTTCTACCTTTCTATTATTGGCCAAGGGTGAAGGCTAATGTGTTGAATTTGTGAAGGAGTTTTGGGTTGGAAATGAAGAGCTTGTTAATTTGTATGAGAAGAGACTTGGAGATGCGGGTTATGTTAGTTTCAAACTTGGAAGGACTAACAACCGTGGAGATGGTATGCACGTTCTCCCCTCAATTTTGCTAAAATATCCCTTTTGGTTGTCACAATTTCATCATTTTGTCATCATATTTTTTATAAAAAAAAAAAGTTTAGGCATTTTGGGGTTTCGGGACTTAGCAAGGTTAGGGAAAACCTCAAGACTCGGAGAACATAAATTGCCTTTTCCCCGCCGGATGTTATGGATTTGTAATGATGTATTGAATTGGGCAAATGGGGACACCATATAACATGTTTAAAAAATATTTACTGAGGGAAGCCATTTAGAATTGTTTTTACTGAGGAAAAACTCTTTTAGAATTTAGGTAGCCAATGTAACCCTTGACATATAACAACCAGAATTACATTTTCCAAAAGCATACTTTTGTTTAGGAATTGCTTGTTGAAAAGTTATGTATCTATAAAATGCAAATTCTGATATAGTGTTATCCTTGGGTTATATAACAGGTCTTTTAATAGCAGTGCAAACGGAATACTTTAACATTTTCAATTATAAGGAGTTGCACTTCAACGATTGTGGTGATCGTGTAGCTCAACTTTTACATGTTGAACTAGTCTTTCCATTTTCAAAATGGCGAAACGGTGAAATTAGGCAGGAAATTCTTATTGTTAACACCCACCTTCTATTTCCTCATGATGCAACACTCTCTCTTGTACGATTGAAACAGGTATTGAAACATTCAAATGTGGTATACAAGCATTTTTCAATGACTAGGCTTACCTTAAAATTTTCATTTTGTTGCAGGTCTATAAGATACTTCAATATGTAGAATCTTATCAAAATGATTTCCAACTCAAGCCAATGCCAATTATGCTATGCGGGTAATTCAACTCGATATGGACTCCCATGTACTTCTTTTTCTTAAAACTATTGAACAATGATTTATTTATAACGGTTTATTTCTCAGTGACTGGAATGGAAGCAAGCGTGGACATGTTTACAAGTTCCTGAGGTCCCAGGGTTTTGTATCGTCTTACGATACTGCACATCAATACACTGATGCAGATGCTGACAAGGTCATTATAGCATTTTCTTTAGAATTTTTCATCTGGACAATGAGTCAATCCAATCATTTATACTTACTCTATATAATGTCGATGCAGTGGGTTAGTCACCGCAACCATCGGGGAAATATATGTGCTGTTGATTTTATTTGGCTTCTAAATCCTGACAAATATCGAAAATTACTAAAAGCAAGTTGGAGTGAAGCAGTGTTTGGCATGTTCAAGGTAAATCATATAACATTTGATCATAGACTTATTTATACCATCTTCGTTATGACTTTTACATGTATATATGGTTAGGCCACATGTGTTTCCTATACTAATGTGAACCGTGTACAATGATGTCCACTATGGTGCAATCTTTAGTTTTGTGGAACTAAATCGACGTTGACAAAAATTTCTCTATTTTTTCAGTATCTATTGAGGCGAGCTTCACTGACAGAAAGTGATGCATTCACATTTCTAAGGGCCGATAATGAAGATTGTATTACGTATTCTGGTTTCTGTGAAGCACTTCGACAGGTTTGTTGCAGTATTAACTGTGCGATTAGCACGCTCAAAGACCATTTAACTCACATGCTTACCTGAAAAATCCATGTGTTTATAAGGTTTTTTTTCAATTCTTTGCAGCTCAATTTAATTGGTCATTCTCATGGGTTGAGTGAGGAAGAGATAAAGGAGTTGTGGGTCCAAGCTGACATAGATGGAAATGGTGTTCTTGACTATAAAGAATTTCTGGTAAAGTATCTCACTTGAAATTATATAAACAACAACGTATCATACAAGAAAAGACTCTGAATTTCGAAGTATATTCTTCCTCAGAAAAATATATATTTATGCAACCAATGACTAGAGGTTTATTATGAAATCGTAATGCTTATCTCTATAAGGCATATCGTAGTTCACTAATCAAAACTTGTCACATGTAATTGGTCTACATGATCATCATTATTACAGTTTCCATTTCACTAGACATAAACTGCGTGTTAATAAAAAAATTCTATCATTTCTAATTTATAAAATTTGTTACCGCCATTTGCCATTTAATCATGAGTGGTCCAACAAGAACTATTTAATATGTCTATGCATTATTAAAAAATTGTCATTCAGTGAAGTAATTTTTTTTTTCTGAATAGTGTGTATTTTTTGTTTGTTTTGAGCAATGGCCAGTGAGACAAGCTTGTCTGCTATTATTGATAGTTTGTTTGTTAAATCATTGTCTTGAAATTATGCGGTTGCAGCAGCAAATATGGATTTCAAGTGTTTTAGATCAAAGAGACGACAACAAGAATAAGGAGCAGGAGGATGGTTCAAATGATATTCAAGAACAAACAATTGGTTTTAGTGTAAAAAATGCAGTTTTGTTCCCTCCTGAGGTAGAGAAAGGTAGATGGCCGGAAGACTACTCCCTTTCTGATCATGCTCGACTTACTGTTGTGTTTTCACCGATAAGGATGCCGTGCTCCCAGATGATTTGCTGACACAATGCTTTTTGGTGTTCTAGCTTAGGACGCAATTAGAATCATAACTTGTGTACATAGATATCACATCACATGAAAGGGTGAAACAGTGGAATGAGATAGGAAAGATACACTACAAGTTCTTTTCTTGGGAGATTTTAAACACCCTGTGATCACTGCATTATGTCGTTGATGGCATTTGCAGTGAGCAACACTCTGGCCCAAAAAAGAAAAGATTTGTATATATAGTTGTTTTGTTATAGGTTTCTTAGGCATCTATCCTTTTTGTAGCATGGTAAGATGCACCTCTAGCTAGAGCTTCTTTGAATAGATCAGTGTTCAGACACATTGTATATCTTGTAACATATTTGCTCTTGATAGAGTATGCAAATTCAAATTGTATAAAGTTAAATTAAATAGTTTCTCATAGATAACGCTAAGTGATAGCTATGTTATGCAATGAAATCATATTCTGTCTTAAGGTCCAAAAACAGAAAAAAAGAACTTCAGAAAAAAAAATCACAAGAAATATAAATTAAATATGGTAAAGATTATGCATTTATCAAATTAAGGCTAAAAGTACTCGACATTGTCGTGTATTCCCGTTAATCGTCATGTAGCTATACTTCGAAGTAACGAAAACTATACCTGCAGAGCAATAGTCTGTCATTAAAGTTACATAAAGCCAACAGTTACAAAGATTTGTTTCATTTTCTTGTGAAATTGAAGCTTTTTGATCAAATTGTGGGTTAGCTAACTGTCGATTTTAGCGGACTCTTGGCTAAGAGCAATGACTACTAATCTCAAACATTTTTAAGATTGGGAAGTACAAAATTCTAAGAATTGCAAGTCATTGGTGCCATTTTGGATATAATCACCAGCTTTACAAAATCAACTTAAGTGAATACAATGTAAGTTTTAAACTTTGTATGTCATATATCTACCGAACGTGAGACTTGAGTTTTTGCCAATAATTTTTTGCAATTCAAGTACTGACACCTTCGTGTTTGGGTACGTAAATCTGTTAGTTTTTGTATAATATGATAATTTATGACTGTATTGAAAATCAACTCCTAAATATATCTAGCATGAAGATAAGCATCAAATGGAGGTGGCATTTAGCCTGAAAGGGAATATGAAGCAAATAATAATAAAGTTATAAAGCAAGCCAAGTGTTTGAATATGTTGGGCTATTCATTCTCAAGTAAAAGTGGTTATGATGACAATAAGCTTCACCAGTCAATCCTGCAATCCATGCTTTACTTACCTTAACTAAAGAGCATTATTATTATTATTAAAGTTTGATTCTCTTAGACCCTTTAAAGTGACACTATTGATCAAAATATAAACACTGGAGCTTTTTCACCATCACATCTTTTCCTCGGAAGTTGCAAACAAAGAATATTAAAAAGTAAGTAAAGGTAATCTGAAATCTTAAGCCTCTAAATAATTGCAATGTTTAAGTTCTGGGACTGTTCAAAAGCCTTTGCTCGCAGTCCAGGGCCCACTTCACACCGTCTCATCACGAGGAGGTGTGCTCGCAGCGGTACGAAGCGACGATTCAAACACTGAATCGTAACCGCTCCAATCATCATCAATCCAGTTCAACGGTTATGAATTCCATCATCTGGAACCGTCGACCAACGGCTACCCAAGCCATAAACACTGGCAGTCTACACCTCCACTATATAAGAGGATCACTTGCATCCTCCAAGGTACAATTTATTCTACTCTTAACCCTTTTTTGCTCAGAATTTGAGCGTTAGAGTACGTACACCACCCTCCGCCGTTCCAAACATCCAGCACAAAGCAAGTTCACGGTACTGGACACTGCTTTGCTGATCAGGTCAATATTAGTTTACATCTAGGATAACCCACAAGGGGCATGTTTGGTTCATATATATTCTAGTGAAAACCAAATTGGAATTATATAAAGTAGATTACTATTTGTTGCATTACTGCAGCCGTATACAACAAAAATGTAAAGCTTTCCATTTGCACCAACATCAAATGTGACTTGTTAATTCATAAATTAAAAGTAAAGGGACGTTAATGTGTACACCTTGCAATCTTTTTATACATTGACGGGTTCTTTTACTTTTCTTTTTCGTCTTTGTCTTTGCCTTTCCTTTCCTGCACGTGAGATGAAATGTTATACCGTGCTAATAATTGCACCATATCAAGCAAAAACTGTAAGATAGATTAGAAAATAAAAATATAATTATAGATTCTGAAACTATTTATTTAGGAAAAAATCTGAATCTAGATTGACCTTCCTCTACCAAACTCAAGTGGCTTTTCAAGTTCACTTTAAGGAGATAATTATATAGTGGCGCGGAAGATCCTAGTATGAGAGATATTTCTTTTCACTAGATACAAAAACAAACCAAGAACAAGCATAAGAGATGGGAATGAATGATATGTATAAGCTGGTTGCTAAAGAGACTAAATGTAATATCCTGCTTAGACGTAACTTTTATCAGTATCAAATAAGTTTCTAAACGTGAGGGCATAAACGTCTTTTTTCGCTAAAGACTTTAAATAGAAAGACCAAGACTTTTTCCCCTCATTTCTCACTTCCCTTCTCTCTCTACAAAGTTGGAAACCTCTCCCTCTCTCTCAAGGATTTCGGCCATCACCTCCACCAGCCAGTAATCCATCTATTTTTCTTCCCTAATTCCTAGTATTGCAAGCAAGCAAGCTTATGGGAAAGATTGAAGCAAAGGAAGCTTAAGGAAAGAGTAAGACCAAGCTAGGGTTCTGGTAAAAAGGAAGCTTGACAAGATCAGCAAGTATTAGGTGAGTTCCTTAGAGAAGCTTAATCTTTTTGGGTTATATTTATGTGAGAATTACAACTCAATTTCTAAGATTTTAGAGAAAAATGATAGTTTTCGCCTTTTTGATACATATGCTTAATTCTTGCTTAATCCTTGATTCCAGTATGTTTTTATAGATTAAAATGAATCCCTGACATGTTCCAAAGATCACTGGGCAGTTGGGTACCAAGATTTTTGAAGTTAAACACGATTTCCGAACTCTGAGTTCTATTACGATCTCAGAACTTCAGACTCTGACCTTCAGACTCACACTTCAGACTCTGACCTTCAGACTAACAACTCCCTTCAGACTCTGAACCTCAGACTCTGAACCTCAGTCTCAGAATCAGACCCAGGATGCCTTTTTCTTAACTAATAGTTGTGCCATGCCATTGATCTTTGAAATGCCTTGGAACATAGATTACTCAGGAGCCTTCAAGGATTAACCTAGGATAAATATATGTATCATACAGAGTGATGGGTAATTTATCCACAGGATTTCAGGTAAGAGGAACAGGAAATTATTATATGCGGGTTAATAAGCCCTAAGCACGACATATGATAATGATATGTCTAGATCCTTTGATAGGATAACAAGATGAAATGTACTCAATTTATGTACGAAAGCACAAGGAATGTTACAACATTCAAAGCTTCAAATAAGCTTAAGGATTTAGATTTCCAACCAAGTAAGAGGCTTATGAGAACGATAAGCTTAAAACCTTATATTATAGGTTAAATAGTACATGATTAAATACTTGATGAATGCATTAGATATGCATATGATTAGAGAAATGTATCAGATATACATATGAGTAATAAAGTCAAGAATTAATTATAAAGTTAAACGTGTCCATCAGGCTCCGGATTATGCCGGATGGGACTTCTCCGAGAGGGTTGTCCACACGTAAG
This sequence comes from Medicago ruthenica, assembly GCA_018208015.1. NCBI lineage: Eukaryota > Viridiplantae > Streptophyta > Magnoliopsida > Fabales > Fabaceae > Medicago > Medicago ruthenica. Next base: position 79,992,618 of record CM031373.1, on the reverse strand, counting down.
ATTACAAGTTATATGTACATGAAATAATATGCTAATTAAATGTTAAGTCGTGACTCTATGACTCCCTGCTAGTAGTGGAGTTAAGGTACCCCGTTAATAGTGGTTAGGCGGTCTTTAGATGTAAGTCCTATACGGCAATAAGATAAGTTAAGTCATGATTCTTAGGCTCCCCGTTAGTAGTGGAGTCGAGGTTCCCCGTTAGTAGTGGACAGACATTGTTTTTATGTACGTCCTGCACGACGATAAGAGGAGTCCGGTGTTAGCCTCAGATAGGAATTTCACCGGTATGATGGGAGATGTATTCCAGGGTTACTCCACTCGGATGCACTTCGTAAAATGAACCAAGATAATTATTGTGTGTTACACGCTGACTTTCTAACTTAATGATTAAAGAAAGATGTATATATATGATGCAATGAGAATATGACAGAGTAGTCATCAGATAATAGTTATCAGAAGTGATCATAATATTTCGCCTCGATCACTAATTATGAGATTATGTATATGATAAAGACATATAGCGATCCTAGTTTTTCCCTTGATCGCGAAATATGTAGAGAATGACGGCGATCATAGTTTTCCCCGAGATTGTCAAGAGTTAGTGCATGGCGACCCTATGTTTCCTTGAGGTTGCCAACAGTAGGTTGGGTGGAGCTCACTGAGACATTATGTCTCATCCCAATCCTTCTTGTGCATGTTTACAGGTAAGCAAGAGGTTCGTGATGAAGTTCTTCAGAAAGACGCTGAAATGGAGTGCAGATGCTCGTCATGTACCAACTCAGGAGGTTATCTGACAATTGTATAATTGTATTTTAGTGGTACTTGATCAGTTGTATAAAAGAGCAAATTTGTATTCATTCAGTTGTGTTGTATTATTATTATTGAAAACTCTGATGTATCCAGTATCAGTTTAATGCACATGCTAATATTCTAGATAAAATTAGTATGAGTATTACACTAAAAGAAATTATATATGATAAATTGATCATGTGTAATGATCAAGTATAAAAATGAAACCAGAATAGCTACAAGATGGGAGGTAGCAGCTAAATAACTTATTATTATTATTATCAAATAGGATGAGTCACATTTCTCTATATATGATAATAGCTTTTACCAAAATAATTAAGGTTAAAATTCTCCATCAATTGAAGGTAAGACATCAATGAAACTTCAATTTCTGATTCAATTCATTACAGGACAACATGCATGCTCAAAACACGAGGAATGTGTAGTACGGGTGCGAGTGTGATACCACATTGATACGCCGATACGCAAATTTCCAAAATTTATGATATGATACGGCTAATATAAATTAACAATTTTTTTATTATAAAAGTTATATGTATGTAAAATACTTGAAAGAAATGTGCATTGATCGTTCTTAATTAATATATAATTATAAAAATCACAATTTACAAAAAATAATTTTGTGATCAAAACACATTGTTCACATAAATCATAATTTATTTACATCTATGTGATGATATTAACAAAAATGTCATTAAAAGAACTCAAGACTGATTTTATCTAATTGAGTCTCTTCTCTCTTAGCAAGAGACAACTCTACTTTTTCAATAAGTCTAACACTATCTTGAATTGAATCACATACATCTCTAATGAATACTTACAACCTTGTTTCACCTTTGTTTTACCCCTTCGTCTTTTATAGGATATATTTTTGCGTGTATCCATGAAGTATCTTAGAAGCATTTGATAGAGGAAAAAAGAAATTCTGATACTTCTAGCCAGCGTGTGTATCCGCAAAGTATTGATATTTGATATGTATCAGATACATATACATATTCATTTTTTGAGCATCTGGAGAGTCTGGATTTCATATCAAAGAAGATATTTTGGTGTGTCAAATGTGAGCAAGAGTTTCATATTTGATTTTTTTTACAAGGGGAAACTTAGCTTATTTCATTATTTTTTAAATGCCAGATGTGAGAATGTTAATAGCGCCAAAATCAATGAGCAAGAGTCTCACATTGAACGAAAAAATTGATATTGAAAAGCATATGGTTAAGAGGTCTCTATACTCAATGTCTTATGGTTTTGCTTAAATTAGCTTGTAGATAGTAGTATTTTTCAACATTTATTCTTTTTTCCCATAACAATTATCACAGTCAACAGATACTATTGTGCATTGAGAGGGATCATGGGAATGTCAACGAATATTGTCTTGAATCTAGTTTCATTTTTAGGGTGTCAATTTCATGGACGAAAAGTTATTTGGAGTACATTCCCACTAGTATTTCAAACTATATGGCCTTTATAAAGAAGTAGGAATATATTCCGTTTTGCAGAAGGGATAAAAAAATATCGAATTTGGACTTTATTCTGTCAAAATTTGAATATTCACTATGGTGATAATGTCTGCATTATTTATTATTTTATCCTTTTTTTTATGGATTCTTGACTTTCCATGATGTGATTTTTATCCTTGATTTCAAACATTTGTTTCTCAAAATTAGTGTTGTTTTGTTAGCTGAAAAGTGATACTCCCTTTCCCTGATATCTCAAATATAAGTATAGTTTTTTTTTTTTTTTTTTTTTTCAGATTTACTAAATAATTGATGTATTTAATTTTTAATATAGGTCAAATACATTAGTTGTTTAATTAACCTGAAAATTTAATTTTTATTTATATTTAATTTAAGATCGGAGGGAGTAAAAAAAAGAGCACTACAAGAAAATATTGGATTTTCCTACGAATTTTACCGAGGAAATTAATTTTGTCGGAAAACACATTTGTTACCGACGAAAAATTCGTCGGAAAACACTCATGTGGTCCCTCATGTATAGAAACGTGCGCGTGGCAAACTTTGAATGGCTGATAGTTACCGACGCAAAAATTCGTCGGAAAGCATGGGACCACACACCAGGAAACTGTCAAAATTGAGTGCGTGGCAAATTTTCATTGGCGGGGTCTTACCGAAGAATATTTCCTCGGAAACGCTGGTACGCACACGCTATAAAAGCCGTTGCACAAATAGATGGTGTGGCAATTGTTTATTGGTTGGATTGTTTAACGACGAATTTTCGTCGGAAAACACCGCACAGATAGCCGTTGGCAGACCGTTGCACATAATCCGTTGCACTTCTCTGCAATCTATAGATAAATATAATATAATATGAGATATATAGATAATATATAGAAGATATAGCATTCATGGCATGCCAGCCTTACGTGCGGCACTATGCGCATGTAAGTCTTCCATCTCATCATGTTCAAATCATTGTACCATGTGTCGGCACTTATTCTCACTTAATTTTCTAAGCAAATGTATTCTCCATATTTACACGATTCTATATAATAATATGATATATATAGATATATATATATATATATAATATATATATATATATCTCTCACTTAATCTCTTCCTGACCCATTTTCTTCACTTATTCTCACTTATATTTTCTTAATCAAATTTTATTCTCCATTATTTACACTATTCTTCATCAGGTTTGTGTATATATTTAATTTTATTAATGTTATTTTTTTATAATAATTTATTTCAATTTTATATGTGTGTGAATTTATATATTTTTAATGTAGTTTATTAAAATAAGTTACATTATTTTTTATAGTTGTGTTGGTTCCGATCCATTTTGAGGACAATGTTGTTGCTAGTGTTGCTGCCTCCACTCCGTTCATCGACTTATATATTATTTGAGGTTGGTATATCTTTAACTTAGTTTAAATTAAATTGCTACAGTGATATCTTTAACTTAGTTTGTGTATATGAAATATGTTAATTATTATTATTATTATCTAATTTTTATTTGACTTTATTAGTAAACAATTATTATTATCTAATTTTCTTTACTTTTCTTTATATGCATCTTATGAAGAGTATGTAGTACAGTTTTTGACGCAGAATCCTGGGATTCAATCACATGCTGAAATTCCCGACTCCATCAAAATTCAATTATGGGTAAAGGCTGGAGGAGGACAACAAAGACCGGACAGAGTATACGATCTTGGAGCGTTAGCCGGTAACGTGGTGCATGAAAATTTGTTCCATGCTCCTCCTCCACCAGAGTCCAGCTCATCTCGTTCTGAAGAGTTGTCTCCTGAGGTGCAAGCAATGATAACTCTATTGAACGAGGAGTTGCAAACTCAAAAGGAGGTGTTGCAAACTCAAAACGAGGTGTTGGCAAGGAAAGAACAGTCAGAGAAGGAGTTAAGGGATTTGTTGGCCAAACACGCAAAAGAAATGAATGTCTTTCGAAAATTCCAAAAGATGGTTACAAAGAAGTTCATGGGTGGGAGAAATAGTAAAAAGACATCTGATTCATCGTCGCCTGCATCGAGTCAATTTTCACTGACACCTCAAGAAATACATGACGATGACGACAATGATGATAATGACGAGGACGGGGAGGAGGATGATGATAGCAAGTAATTTATGTTATTGTTTTGTAATTTTTATGAATATTGTCGTTGTGTTCAAATCATTATTTTGATTTTAATTAATTTAACCAAAAAAATATTTAAAATTTATTTTTTCCAAATTTTCAAAAATAATCGATTTTTTAAAATAATTGATTTTTTTTAAAATAATAAATTCTTTTCCTAGGAAATTAATTGGGGGGAAATGAAAATTGGAGGAGGGATAACAAAAATTTGGAATTTTTAGGGGGAAAACTTTCCCAGGAAATTCTTAGGAAAACGTGCAGCAATTTTTTCTTCTCTATATATAACAAACTCTACTACACATTTCATCATTCATTCATTCATTCATCTATACTTCAACAAATATTCATTCATCTCTATATTTTCTTCTTTCTCTTCTTTTTCATCTTTTTACTTATCTTCTTCAACAATTTCTAAACACATACTCCCTCCGTCCCAAATTGTATGACGTTTTGGGCATTTCACACGTATTAAGAAATATAATTAATTTTGTGTGGAAAAGAGATTTTATGGAGTGGTTTACAAAATTTCCTTAATAAATGGTATGGGAAAGATAATTAAAGAATGTGAAAGAAGAGAGAGTAATAAATGTAAGGATATAAAGGAAAAATAACATTAATGTTTCATGGTATGTAAAACGACATATAATTGAGACAAATGTTTTTTCCAAAACGACATACAATTTGGGACGGAGGGAGTAATTGTCATCTCTTCAACATCAATCTCTTATCATTGTCAACAGAAAGTTCTTCTCGCCTCGTCTCTTCGTCTGGTGCAACAACGCGGCCACAACAAGGCCATGCGCATAACACCAAGTGGAGGGCGGCAACACAGAAGCTCTTATGCATTTTTTCAACATAAACTGTCTTCTGCCTATCTCTTTTTTCTTTTTATTTCAACAACTCTTCCACAACAATTTTCCATCTTCATTAACACAAATTTTCATCTTCTTCAACAAAAACATCTATTTATTTCTTTCAACAATAATTTCATCAAAATATTTCATTCCTACTTTTGTTTTTATTCAATATTTATTTTTTTCAAAAATTAATACAAATTAATTTATTGTTAAAATTTTTTTACACTAATTAAAGTTGGTTTTATGAAAAAACACTTTTAGTATATATATATATATTTTTTTAAAAAAAATCATTTTTTAAAAATACAAGTTGGCGCAATTTTTTTCAAAATTCAAATTTTGAGAAATGCGCCAATTTTTCAAAATTTGACGCAAAATTTTTTCAAAATTTCTTTTAAAAATTCAAATTGTTTAATTTTTTCAAAAAATCTTTTGGCGCAATTTTTTCAAATTTTTTTTGGCGCGTTTTTAAAATTTGAAAATTATTTTTTTAAGTTAATTATTTTCGTCGGAAACGAATTTTCAAATTTTTTTTTGCGCATTTTTAAAATTTGAAAATTTAAAATTAATTATTTTCGTTGGAAACGAATTTCAAATTTTTTTTGCGCATTTTTAAAATTTGAAAATTTAATTTTTTTTCCTCGAAAATTCGTCGGAAACAAACTATTAAAATATTAATAAAGTTTCCTCGGAAAACATCTGTCAAACACAGCAGTCTGTCAAAAAGCATTCCTGCAAAATTTTCGTCGATAATACCTAGGAAAGCTTGTGACACAAAATTCCTTGGAAATTCGTCGGAAACTCCTAGGAATAGATCCAAAATTTCCTATGAACATCTTCGTCAATAATTTCCTTATAAAACACTGTTTTCGACGAATTTATGGTGTTTTCCAAGGAATTTTTTTCTAGGAAATTTCCTTTTTTCTTAGTAGTGGAGTGAACTCCTTTTTGATATTTGAGAAATACTGTGAGATCTAATCCTTGAAAACGAACTCAACACTTTTAAGTATATGATTAAGCTCTAACCATTAAGTTAACACCTCAAGTACAAGAAACTAAAGACGATCTTCAATTATAAAACATACTAAATATAACTCTTAATCAATTTCAAAAATCAATTCTAAATCCTAACTGAAATAAAAGTATAGTATATAAAACAAAAATAGCAATACTAACTGATAGAATTTCATCCAAAATTTAAAGCATAGACATCAAATGTTTATGCTTGAAAGTATGATATAATCTTCTTTAGATTGCATAAACCAAAATAGCAATAAAAGTATGATATAATTTTCTTGAAGACTACTAAGACCTTCATTCGAGCGAGTATGTCAGTGCTCGAATGTACGGTAGTAAATTAAGAATATTCCTAGATTGCGGCACGTCATCAAATGTTTACCGTATAGACATCTCACTTTTTATATCATCAAGATTATTACTTTTTCCACTTCAAAAGACACCAGTATTTTACGTTTTTAACTCCATCGGCAGTTAACTGTCGATGGAAAGGAAATCAGCGGCAGTTAGCTGTTGTTGCCATGTTTTGTCTATATTTTCCAAAACTTCACATTTTTTCATTTTATTGTAAACAAAAACGATAAAATGAGTGAACAAAAACGATAAAATGACATGTGATTAAAGTGAAGAAGCTAAAAAAAATGACAGCTAATTTTTTAACTTAAAAACTGTTTTTAATTTTTTTAAAAACAGATTTAATTTTAACAAAAACTAATTCAAACATAGTTTTAATTTAAAAAAAAAACTGATTTTAAAAAAATCAGTTTTTATAAATTGTTTTAATTTAAAAACAGTTTTCAGTTTATTAAAAAAAAACAGCTTTATTTTTTTTTATAAAAAAACTGTTTTCCAACAATAAACCTTTTTAGTATATTATTTTTGATGAGGTATTTTTATTAAAAAAACAGTTTTTAAATTAAAAAAATTAATTTATAAAAAATATCAGATTTATGACTACAAAATGTGGTTGTGACTACACAATGTGGTTGTGAATGTGTTGTTAGTTATGGATTGATAGTTATCAATGGTTGCCTTCGTGTAAGGAAAAGCAAAAGAAAATTGTTGTATACACCTTGAAACTTGCATCTTTCCTCACACGAAGGCAACCATTGATAACTATCAATCCATAACTAACAACAAATTCACAACCACATTGTGTAGTCATAAATCTGCTATTTTTTAAAAATTAATTTTTTTAATTTAAAAAACTGTTTTTTTAATAAAAATACCTCATAAAAAATAATATACTAAAAAGGTTTATTGTTGGAAAACAGTTTTTTAATAAAAAAAATAAAGCTGTTTTTTTAATAAATTGAAGACTGTTTTTAAATTAAAACAATGTTAGAATTAGTTTTTGTTAAAATTGAATCTGTTTTTAAAAAAATTAAAAACAGTTTTTAAGTTAAAAATTTAGTTGTCATTTTTTTTTAGCTTTTTCACTTTAATCGCATGTCATTTTATCGTTTTTGTTCACTCATTTTATCGTTTTTGTTCATAATAAGATGAAAAAATGTGAAGTTTTGAAAAATATAGGCAAAACATGGCAACGGCAGCTAACTGCCGTTGGTTTCCTTCCCATCGGCAGTTAACTGCTGCCGGATCCCATCGGCAGTTAACTGCCGTCGCGTCCTTCCATCGGCAGTTAACTGTCGCTGGGGTTAAAAACGTAAATTACTGGTGTTTTTTAGCTTTGTATGAAGTGGGGAAAACAATTTTCTATCATCAAAATCCAACCTCAAAATGGATAAATGCGGAAAAATTAGGTATTAAAAAAACTTGGGGATGAAAATCATAGATCTAGAAATAGGGAGATCATTGTACCAAACAAAAAAAAAGGGAGATCATTGTACCAAACAAAAAAAAAAGACAGGGAGATCAAATTCGTAAATGAGGTAAAATAGAGGAAGCAAAAAATGCATTTAATTATATCTTTCACAAATTCTTTAGCAATTATATATCTCATGCAAGACATGGTTCCTTACACGGTTACACTAGTAACCATTTAAACTTGAAACACCAGTCGTTACTAGACAACCGAAAAATGGAACTATAAAATAGCAATGTAAAGAAAATTGTTAGTAAATAATAACCTAATTAAAACTAAATGACTTAACACTGCTCTTATTCTTCTTTTTTCGATAAGTGGAAATTCTATTAAAAGCAACTAGGTTGGTATCAATAGTACACACGCAAATTTACTCCAATAAGGGTGTGTTTCCCACACAATTGACATTTCTTCAATTGGAACCCCCTTGGTCTCCGGAAGGAACTTGTAAATAAATACGGTCATCACAAAAAGAAAAAAGGCGAAGAAAATAAACAATCCAAACTTCATGTGACAAAGCATTGTAGTGAAAATTTGAGCAATGACAAAGGTGCAAATCATGTTAACAGAAACATTAATACTTTGAGCAGCCGAACGAATTTCAAGCGGAAAAATCTCACTGGGCACCAACCAACTTAGAGGACCCCAAGACCATGCAAATCCTACTACATACACACAAATACACATGACAACCACAATAGCATACCACTTTGACAGAGTGTCTGGGTCACCATCAACTCCAAACTTACAACCAATAGCTATAGATATAACAATCTACAAACAAAATCAGAGATGCAATTAGTAACAACTAACAAGTAAAATTTACAATTTAATATAGTGTGTATGTATTGAAAATAAGTTTGTTAAACAAACCTGACAAATGAACATTTGAATACCGCCTTCAATGAAAAGAGTTCTTCTTCCAAACTTATCAACAGTAGCAATTGAAACAAGAGTGGCGAGTGCATTACAACCTCCAATAATTAAGGCTGACACTAGAGAAGCAGTGTTACTAAAGCCAATAGTCTTAAACAAAACAGGGGCATAAAATGTAATTACATTCATGCCAGTGAGTTGCTGGAAGAAGGGAATGGCTATTGCCATTGTGAGGTAAGGTCTATATTGTCTCTTCAACAAAGAGACCCAAGGGTGTTTCACAGTTTTTGAAACATCGCTAGCTACAACCAAATCTTGAAACTCCTCATCAACGTCAGTAGTTCCACGAATATTAATCAATTCTTGTCTGGCTTTGTAATTTTGACCACGCTCAATCAAAGAACTTGGCGAGTCGGGAAGGAACATTGCACCTAAGGTAAACATTATTCCAGGGATAGAAGCAAAACTCAAACTATAGCGCCATCCCTCCCCGTTCTTCATTTTGGCAAACATGAAATTGAGGATATTAGCCACAAAGATGCCTATAGTGATTGCCAATTGGAACATCATATTAAGAGCTCCTCTGTACTTGTATGGAGCAACTTCAGACACGTATATTGGCACACTCTATCAAAGAAACCAAAAAATTCTGAAATTAATTGTGACATAAGCATGTTGAGAAACCTATAAATATTAAAAGAGATACACACTAATGTTTAGTATGCTTTTTTTCTTTCAATTTTTATTTTTATTTAAGCTATTTTGTGTTTTCTTACCTAATTAAAGAGAACAAGAATGAGTTCTTAAAAAAAAGAAAAAAGAGAACAAAGATAAGTAAAAACAAAAGACTAAAAAAGCTATAAATAAAGATCCGAATTAAATCAAAATAATGTTAATTACCTGAATAGCACATCCTATTCCAAACCCAAGTAACATGCGACCAAGAATGAGCATCCAAACCTCTTGAGCAAAACCATTCAAGGCAGCACCAGCAAGAAAAAGCACACCTCCAGAAATCATGGTGAGACGCCTTCCAAACAATCGAGTTACTGTGGACGCCCCAAGTGATGCTACAAGAGCAGCCAAATACAAAGAGGAGGTAAACAATGTTAACGTTTGGTTGTCGAATCTGCAGTACTGGTTGGCAGAAGGTTTTATAGTGACATCTTGTTCATAGACATATGGGAAGAATTTCTGCAGAAAGGGATTCATAGATATAACTCCACCTACAGACAAACGATTAATTTAAAATTAGTCAATGATTACCTTGCATGTTGCGCAATTAACAGATAAGCTAGATTTTGGTTTTGGCATTTAGATAGTTATACAGTTATTTATTTATGTTATGTGTACTTGAGCTAATATAGTTCATTATGTTGTTGTATAAATATATGATGTGAATAAACAATCACAACTAGTGATTCATCCATATTATGTTTTTGATCTCTATCTCCTTTTATTCTCTCTAATCTTATTCTTTTATGTTAACAAAAAGTGAGTGTTGTGAGAGTGTGCAAGTTTAACAAAAGTGAGTTTCTTGCACTAACATCTGGTATTTAGAGCTATTGGTTCGATCATATAGATATAGTGCAACGACGTCTCATCCAAATGGAAACTTTCTTGCAAATCTTCCCATTCTTGATGGGAAGAATTATGATAATTGGTGCAAGCAGATGAATGTCATATTTGGGTATCAAGATGTGTGAGATGAAGGAATAGAGTGATTGATGAAACGAAGGAATGGAGCTGGTGCAATAATGTGAAGGACTCAATGAGAATATTGGGTGAAGAGTCAACTCATAACAACGAGGTATCATGGCACTAAGTGTGTTAATGTATCGGTGCAATAATGTATGATGTATGACGTTAATAAACAAGATATCTATTAGAGATATAAATTAGTGGCATACTAGTCTTAGTTGGTAGTAGTATAAATACATTGTAACCACCCTATTAGTGGGCAACTTTCTCATTTGTAGTTTCACTCTTTAGTATCAATACAATAGTTTCATAGCTTTTCTCTCATTCCTTCCATGGATATATGTTTTCTAACATGGTATTAGAGCAAATTTGGTATCCACCTTGAAGGATATTTTCCGCTGCATTTTTCTCGAGAAAATCTAATTTTCTCACATAGTTTCACTTTCCTTTTTTCTTTTCTTCTTGTTTTCTTTCTCGTGTTCCTTTTTCTTTCTGATTCAATTTCTTGATTTCAAGTTTTTGATTCGATTTCACTTTCTTGATCCTTTTCTGATCAATTTTGTTTCTTCTCATGTCAATTTTTGTTTACTTTCAGTGAATTCCATTTTCGTTTTCCTTCTAATGGATTGTCTTCGATTTGTTCAATCAATTTCGTGTTTGATCCTTATCTCAATTTCATCTGGTTCATTTGCCTTATCTTCCTTTTTTGACCAACCTACTCAGTTTGCATTTTGTTGCGATTTTGTTCATGTCACTTTTCCCAATTTTTAGGGTTTTAGTTTCATTTCTTCATCAAAGAAAACTAATATCGATTTAGTTTTGATTCTTCTCACTTCTTAATCGACTTCTTGATTGGAATCCAATTTCTTGTTCAATTTCAAGATTCGTTCGATTTCAAAATTTGTTAGCGCAGAATATAATTTGTTTTAGATCAAGTTCGATTGAGTATTTTGGAGTTCGATTCAGTCGTCCCTTTCGTTCTTCCTAACACGTCACTTTCTCTACGAGTTGTCGATTTTGATTTTGAGATTATGTGTAGCGATTTGGCGTCGTAATTCTCTTGATTTCGATTGTGTTTTGTTTCCTCCTGTATTGTCAAGATCTGTTTGTGGTTAATGATCTCATTGTTCAATCTGCTTCTATTTGAGGGTGCAATTTGTTGTTTGCCACTTTGAAGCTCCAGTTGCGGTGAACATTCACTGCAATTTCTGATATAGTGGGATTTTGTTGCCGTTGTGAAAATACTCTGTTGAAATCTCTATCTGATTTGTGGATTTGGTTTGCTTATGAGGTAGTTGCATTGTTATTCTCATCTGGTTTGGAAGCTTGAATGTGAAATATCACTTGTTGGTTATGGTATAGAGGATGAATTTGGTTCTAGCAAATAGGATGAACTTTGTGGAGGTACAAAGGATGAATTTTCTGGGCTGAATTCCTGGTAATACAATTCCCTGATATTCTACTTGTTGAATTTGGTAAATATGGGAATTGAGGTTGTTTGAATTTACAATAGTCTATCATTTTCTTTGGTGTTCTCTACATATATGTCTTGTATTTGGGGTGAAGCAATATAATGCTCACATGTGCTTGATAAAAGTTATGTTTGAAGCTGGATTTCAATGGTTACACTTCTAGTTTTGGTTTACGGATCTGTTCATCAAGGTCCTTGCAATCGTGAGTTTGTTTGATGTCAAGAGCATGATAATTGGCCTATGTCAATGATTGATCAAGTTGTGCTTGATACTAATTACTGCAAGTTTCAGTAATATAAATGAGATTATATTTGGGATATTATGGTCATTATATTTTATGGACTCAACTCCAAGTATGACACTTGCACAAAGGATAAGTTTGGGTTACTTTGGTTTGTTAGATCTTATTTTGACAGCCATTGATTGAGTAACCCTGTTGGTTCTGCCTCTTTTGATTGTTGTTACCACTCCTCAATTAATTGCATATTATGTTGTACGCAATGTTGGTGTATATTGGAGTTTGTTTTTTGGTTTTCTGCTACAATGGTTCACCAGTGTTTGAGAAGCTGGCTTATGAGAATGATTGATCAAATACACTCTTGGTTTCTCCACAGATTGAAGACAATTTTTGGGTTGGGTTTCCTTGATAGTTGTATTGATTCAAGTGCATATGGTCGCCTATGGTTTTGTTGCTGCTGCTTGGAACATATGGGTTGAAGGCTTGTAGCAAGATTATTTTTTTCTTAGTGGCTTACATGTTGTTTCCTACATCTGTTGGAGTTTCAGTTTTGTTTGAAGATCATTGAGTGTTGTGGCACTAGTTTCTGTCCATGGCTCACTTCTTCGTCTTTCTTATTAGCCTATGCTGGCTTTGTTTTTTGTATTGTGCTTCTGTTCATGATGGTTAAGCCATGTTGATAAGCTTCTGTCATGAATGGTTAAGCGTTGTTGTGCTTCTGTCTAAGGATGGTTAAGCGTCGTTTTTTTTGTGCTTCTACCAAGTGGTTAAACTTGACATATGGTTTCTACTTGGTGTTTAAGCGTTGTGCCTTTATAGGCTTTGTTGATGATTGCTTCTACCGGATGGTGGTTAAGCGTTGATTTGATGCTTCTTCCTTCAAGCGGTTAAACCTTGAGTTGTGGTTTCCTCTTGTTGGATAAGCATTTGGTTGTTAACTATGCTTTTGGCCGATGTATTCCGGCATTTATCCTTGTATTTTCACTTGTTTGATGTACTTTTGTATTGTTCATCCCAAGTTGGAAGTGTTGTGAACACCTTCCAACTTGCGGGGGACTATTAGAGATATAGATTAGTGGCATACTAGTCTTAGTTTGTAGTAATATAAATACCTTGTAACCACCCCATTAGTGGGAAACTTTTTCATTTGTAGTTTCACTTTTTACTATCAATACAATAGGTTCATAGCTTTTCTCTCATTCCTTCCATGGATATCATGTTTTCTAACAATATCACATACTAAGTGTGTTGATCATGACACAAGACGATGAAGTTTATATGCCAAGTAAAGAGCCTTTTCTTTCAATAAGAGTTAGATAATTTTATTTGTAAAGTAAACCCTAATTCTTTTTTCCTTTAAGTGATTTTTTATTAAATAAAATATCTCAAATTACTAACATATTTAATTTTACATTATTGGCAAATTTTGACCATCAATAACTACCGGCAGTCTAAGTACTCAGTAATGGTGAAAAGTCCCTAAAACATTATGTTTAACATTACTGGTGGTCTAGACCCTCGATAATGGGTGAAAAGTCCGCCAATAATGTTTTGATCACCAAATCTGCCACTAATGCATTATATTCCGCCAGAGACACAAAAAGGGGAATCCGCCTGTACGCAACAAAACCGCCAGTAATGCGACATATTGTTGGAAAAAAATAATCTATAAATACCTCTTTCATTCACAAAAACTCTCATTTCTCGCTTTCGTTCTCTCTCTAACAATTATCCAACCCCAACTTCTCTCTAAACAATTTTCTCCGACTTCTTCCTAAACCATTTTCTCCAATTTCTCTCTAAATCATCTAGTTCAACTTCTTTCTATACAATTTTCTGCAACTTCTCTCTACACCTAATTTTAACCTCGAAAATGAAGATACTACTGGATGCTCATGACAAAAACAGATGGAAAATTTATTAATGGACAAAAAATGGTTATTTTTTATTAACTTCATTTTTTCATATTTATTATATACAAATAATATTATTTTTTATTATTATCAAAAAAGAAAAAAGGGTGGAGACATTACTGGCGGAAAATTCTGCCAGTAATGCTGAGACACAAAAAACACAACTCGTGTCGTACTTTTGGAAAAATCTGTAAGTAATGTTGAGATTCTGAAACTGACATGTGCAATACTGAGGAAAAATCTGCCACTAATTATCCGACAATAAAGTTTCCAACGAAATTATTACCTGGGGAAAAAAATCTATCAAGGTTCCGTGAGTAATGCACTATACTGACGAATTTTATGCATTACTGGGGGAAATTTTCCGCCGACAATCCTAATTTTTTTTTGTATACAATGCAATTTTGATTCCATAATTTATCCGATACTCAATTTTGATCCCTCTATTTTATTTTCCGCAATATTAATACCTTAATTTTTAAAATCGTAGACATTTAATCCCACGTTGAATTTGGTCCTCAAATTTTGTTTTTTTTTTTAAAGGAAAAAAAAATTGAGGATCAAATTCAACGTGGCGCCATGTGGATATGACAGTCATTTAGGTGATATGGATATGTAACTCACATATATGTGGCGCCATGTGTCTTTCAGGTTTTTAAATGACTCCATACAAATTTAATTAAAAACTAAAAATCAAAACTGAACATTTAGAATAAAAAAACCGTAACCATAATAAGATTGAAATGAAGGTAGAATTAAGTGTTTATTTTTTTTTTTGGTGAATGAAGAGTTAAGATGTTTTCTTCGGTTCTTTGTAAGCATCTCAATGTCAGACTCTATCCTCTTATCTCTCATGTTTAATGATGTAGATGTAACAATTGAGAAAAACGAAGAATATTCTACTTGAGAGAATTCATTCTCCTAACGACGTCGTCTCATATCCTATATGTGTGCGACTCCTCTTTTAATGTTTTTTAATAACAATGCAATCCAGATAAGGTTGAGTGACCTCAAAATCTAGTACTGAATGAAACATAGACGGAGGTTGCTGAATATGGTGAACCATTTGATTTTGTTTGATTTTTATGGGTTTACTATTTTGGATATGTGTATTTGTGTTGTTCATTAGACCGATTTTGGGGATTATTTGATGGTGTAGAGAAGTAGGTAGTAAAAAACATGCGTGCTTGTGTTGTGGAAGCCGAAGATTTGTTTTTTGTGATGTTTAGGATTTGGTTTAATACAAGGAGATGCAGATAATAATTAGGTTCGATTTTTTTTGTGTGTGTTTTTATAGACTAGTGATTTGAAAGGTTCTAGGAAACTAGACGGTAGTGGTGGTGGTGGTTATGGAAAAAATTTACGAATTTAATGTTTTTCATGGTAAAGTATATTTTATTAAATATATTAAAATGAAATCAATCTTTTTTTGGTAACAAAATCAAATCAATCTAATGATTTGTTACTGATTTAGGAATTTGCTTCCAAATCAATTATTATACATATTTGGTAGAATAATTATTATCACGTTAAATTTCCGTGAGCTTAGTTCAGTTGATAGAGATATTGCATATTATATGCAGGGATCGGGGTTTGAACTCCGGACACCCCACTTCTCCACATTTAAAATGTGTGAGCTCTAGTCACTAAGCTACTTGACAAAAAAAACTAACGTGTGTATATTTTATTACGTTTGTTTGTATAATTTTGATTACAATTTTTAAATATTAATGGAAATTATTCATACATCGATTTATCTACAAATTATTGTCAAAACATATAACGAAATTATTTATCAACTCGACATATTTTGGTTTGTTTCTATATAAAATAAAAATAAAATAATAATCATTTTCTTATTGATTATATTTATAGTGACATTATTTGATCTAGTTTGTTACACTTTTTTTAAGAATAAGAAAAAAACTGGACATATACTCATATCGTGTTTGTTACACGATATAATTTGTGTGGGAACAAAAAAATATTGTGTTTGTTACATTTTTTTAATATTTAAATTTGCTCTTATATATTTGTTATATGTGCTATTTGGATTGAAAGTTGATGATAATTTTGGAAAGAGAAAAAGCTAGTCCGAAAAAACCGAAAGAGACTAGTTTCTTTATATATAGTATATATATATACTTATGAGTGTAAAAATAAAATAAAAAACAAAAGCGAAAAAACCAAAAGAATCGTTGGTCAAAGTACGTTGATCATAATAATTTTTTTTTTTAATTTTGTAATAAAAGATCATAATATCCCTAAAACTCAAGCATGTATAATCATATATTTTGTAATGTTTTTGAGGAATTTGTAATATTTAGTTTTTTTTTTGACAAGTTGTAATATTTAGTTTTTTTTAGAGGATTGTAATATTTAGTTTTTAATCAATTTTTTAAATTTAGAAATAATGAAATTTGTTTGAAGTCATTTAATTAAAACGAAAGATGACATGGTTGTGACAGACATATGAGTGGTATGTCTATGTCACTTGAATGATCACCACATCAACAAAAATTAAGGACCAAATCCAATGGAGACTAAAGTCTAAGACTTAAAAAATGAAGCAACCAAAACTACAGAAAGCAAAATAAAAGGATTCAAATTGATCAAAACTGCATTTACGTCTTCTTTTATTTGGTGAAGCCTAAAACCGTAGCTTTAGTAATAGTGGGAATGATTTGATGGTTAGGGGTGAAAAAGTTATGAAATTGTGATTGAGAGATCAAGCATAAACCCTGGAGTTTGATTTCATCCGATAGTAATAGTAAAAATATAAAGAAAAAGAATGTAAAAAGAGATTGAATGTATACCTGAGATGCCAATATCGTAGCCGAAAATTAAACCCCCAAAAGTAGCTGTAAAACAAGTGATGAAGACTCTAAATGTAAGCTTTCCAGAATAATTTTTTCGAAGAGACCCACTGTTGATGATGATATCATCACTATTTTTTCGAAGAGACCCACTGTTGATGATGATATTGTCACTCAACATTGTGATCAGAAACTTAAGACCTTTTTTTTTTTTACTCAAGAAACTCACAAGACCTAGTAAGACTAACATGTGTAAAATTTGACGAGATTAATGTCTATATATACAATCATGATTGTGGGTTTTTTAATTAGCCCTTCTTCATTACACCCTAGTCTACAACCTTTCACCGTGATCGTGCCTTAAATCAATACAAAATCCTTTGTTTCATTCATTACAAAAATAAATGATTTACTTGAAATATTTAATGCCAGATTAATTTATTAAAAACTGACATTGATAGTGGAATAAGGAATATTCTTATGTATAAGAAACTACAATTTTACTACTAGACTACTTGAAAAAATACGAATTTTATAATCAAAGAAATAATAAAAAATATTATTTTTTGGTATGTGCTCGCAAAAACTGTGTTTTACTCCTGTATGTTCGGTGGATGTGGAGGAAGCGTTAGGCTTCAACCATGCGCTTCAATGGGTAGCTGACTTGCGACTGGATGGTATGGATTTCTCTCTTGACTCGAAGGTTGTTGTTGATGCTTTTAATGGCGCAAGTTATGATAATACTGATTTTGGCAGCAAATAGGGTTGCTCATGAATTAGCTAAAACGGCCCTGTTGGAAGCTAGCAACTATTTGATGATGTACCGCCTTGTCTTGATGACTTGTTCAATAATGAAATACATTAATCATTTTTCGCTAAAAAAATAATAAATTAATTTTGTCAAAAAATAAAATAAAGAATAAATCAATAAATACTATATTTTAGGAGTATAATTTGTAAGCATATATCAAATAGAGTAACTAACATGAATTCATCGCAGGAAAATTTAATTATATCCTTAAATTATTTGTTAATATTTAAAATAAAAAGTTGAATTGAGATTCACACACCTTTTTTTTTGTTTACCATTGGCATTCATACACCTTACTAATGGACTTTTGTCAAACGATAATAATAAGGAAATAGTTTTGCTAAAGGAAAATGAATTGATATGGAGTTATTTAATAGCTTTTATTAGCGGTCTTATTCTTGACAAGTAGAGATTTTCCTTATTTCTTGAAATAAATCAACATTTTCATTACTATAGTTTTGATGTATAAATATCTGATTAATATTTTTTTCGTCTAAAATTATATGTCGTTTTACAATATCAATGAAGTATTAATGTTTTTTTTGTTACAGTATTAATGTTATTTTTCATATTATATTTTTAACTATTTATTACTCTCCTATCAATTTTTAAATTTGTCTTTCTCATACCATTTATTAAGAACAATTTTATAAAACAACTCATAATATCTTTTCCACATACAAAATTAATTACATTTCTTAATACGTGTGAAATGGTCAAAACGTCATATAATTTAAGACAAAAGGAGTATCGTTAATTTTAAAAAATGTACATTTGTATCATTTATTTACTTTTAAACCGCAATAATTGACACTTCCATTTCATCTGGGAAATGGAGAGAATCTCAGCTCCATTTTAACATCTTAACAAATTTCTTTTTTAATCTTATGAAAATCAAGCATTGAAAGTTTACTCGTAAAAGAAATGCATTTAAAGTTTAAAGTTTTACTATGAGTCATAGTTATAGAAGTTTAAAATGATGATGAAGTAAGTCTATATTTCTTTTTCTTTTTCAGCAGAAAAAAGTTCTCAGTTGATTCCATTTCCTTTTATTAGATTAGATGATTCCTAATGCTGTATTTTTTTTTTCTTACTCCTAATACTATATTTACTATTGCCACGTGTTTTTTTTTTATTGCTTAAGGTTTTGTTTGGGAGTTTGGAGGAGAGAGGAATGAGAGGACTTGAGGGGTGGAAAATATGGAGGAAAATGAAGAAATCATTCACATTTTTTTGAAAGAGTAACTTCTTAAAGAATAATAAATTAATGTTTATGATTAATGTATTTTTAATTTTAAGAATATGATAACAACATGAATTAAATTTAAAAAATTCACATTAACCCTTCAAAACCTCCGTAACCCTCCTCCAATACAATTTTTTCGTTCCTCTAAATGAGAATGATTTTGTATTATGAAGAAAAATGAACCCCAAAACCCTCCCATTTCAATATCTTATATTTCTTCCATCTGCTCATTTTAAAAAAACACGTGGCAAAAAAAGGTTGGAATCCTTTCTGTTTCCCAACATGAATGAAGATGTCAATTACTATAGTTTGGATGTAAATAAAAAAAGATTTGAATTCGTTTAATGTCATTCTTTTGTATTTATATTATATTTTTAAAGCTGTAGTGATGGAGCAAATAGAGAGAATAACAAATGAAGATGATCTTAACCTGCTGATGGTTGACGATTGATAGTTGATAAATTAATTGAAGTGTTTGGTAACATTAAAAGTTCAACTTACTGATAAATGTAAATTGACATAAAAATGCATTTTTACTTCTATGATGACATGATAATCCAACCTAGAATTCTACTTTCGTTATCCTTTCAAGATTCGAGTATATTCTTTTTAACTCAAGACCAACATTTTTTTTTAATTTTATTTTTCTAACCTATGTTCTAAGGACATTGATTAAGGAATACATTAATAGAAACTTATTTTTTGGAGATACAAGTTTTTACTTTTATCTTAGCAATAATTACACCACTTTTAAAAACAAACTTACTTATTTTAATTCTTTAATTAATGACTCAAGGACATTCATTAACATTCTTAATTTTTTTATCGTTAGAAAAAAAAAGTATGCAGAGCACTTCCATTCATTTCAATTTTGCCCTAAGGACATTGGCTAACAAATCACTTAAGGTGTGTTTGGATCAAGAGTTTAGGAGGAGAAGAAAAGGGAGGACTTATTATTATTATTATTATTATTAAAAATTAAAGACAATATAATATGTTTTTTTTAAATAAGTTAAATGTGATTAAAATATTATATAATCATTTACCATATTATTATTTTAATTTTTTTACAAAACATTTTATAGTGTCCGTCTTTTAAAAAAGAAAAGTAATATCTCCTTCCCTTCTCCTCCTAAACTCTCTATTCAAAGACACCCTTGCCCTTTATTTCAATTTATACCGTTCTGGTGTGTCCTTGTTTCTACAATTTTTCAACATGGGCATAGACTAAATTCTTCTTTGTACCCTCCATTTTAAACATATATATTATTTGAAATTATAATAATTACAAAGGATTAAAATAAATTTTAGATAAACTAATAACAGTTAAAACGATAAACTATAAACTCAAACGTTATTTTAAATAATATTTGAAAAACTAAACTATAATTTTGTGATGAAATGATAGTTGCTAAATAGGTATTTTTTTTAAACCATATTTTTGACAGGCATTTTTTTAGTTATACAAACTTATAAGCTAGTTTATTAATCTATTCAAAAGAGTTTTTTAGCGAATGATTTAATGCCTTAAAAAACCAATCAACAGTTTTTTACCCCTAAAAAAAATGCCCAAGAGTTTTTTGGTGAATGATTTAATGCTTAAAAAAGCCAATCAAAATATACAGTTTTTTTTTTTTTTAAAAGAATCAACATATACAGTTATTTCCTAAAAAAAATATATACAGTTATTATACACACCATCAAAACAAAAACATTGGTTATTTATTTATTGTATTTTTACAAACAATATGTACACTGGTTTTGCCAAGTATCGTTTTCTTAATCAGCAAGTAAAACGGAGGCTCCATCCTCCAATTTTGACGCCACGTGACACACTCTCATTCGCGCACCAACATGTCCTTTTTTCCCTCTCATCACACACTTCTTCTCACCAACCTTCCCATATTTCTCCCCCCAGTTTTACCCTCCTCCCCCTTTCCTTCCTCTCAACGCTTCAGATAACAAGTACACTTTAGTGGCATTCCCGTAGTTTCTAATTAAAGCGAGGGTATAAAATCTTACGCGGTATATACGATGGATTTAAACGCGGTTTCTCTCCCTAGGTAACATAACAAACACTTCACACAGCACACAACACTGTCACTCAAACTAACTTTTCTTTCTTTCTTCCTCTCTTCATCGCGCACTCGTGTTCTTCCTTCTTTTACTTTACTCATTCTTATCTCATAAATAAATAAATAAATAATAGATTAAAACCATCACATCCTTAAATCCTCTGAATTATTCCGTTGATTCTGATTTTATGCTTCTTCATATAAATAATTAATCGAAGATCCATTCAGAGTTTTTTTTTTAAATATTTAATTTTGATTTTTATGCTATGGGTTCTCTTGATTGTGTTCCATCGGTCGATGATGGGATGGCGGTGTTGTCTTTGAATTCGCTTCCGTTAGGGTTTCGATTCCGACCTACCGACGAGGAACTTATCGATTACTACTTACGTTCGAAGATCAATGGAAATGGTGACGAGGTTTGGGTTATCCGAGAGATTGATGTCTGTAAATGGGAACCCTGGGACATGCCTGGTATTTTTATTTTCTTTTTAAACTTTTTTCATACTCATAATCTCTTCTTGATTTGGTAAAGTTTAAAATTTGTAGTTTATTGTGAATTATTTGTTTAATACATGCATAGATCGCATCCTTAGGGTCTGTTTGGATTGAATTATTTATGTTTATTGACTGTCATAAGCACTTATCAGATTGTTTAAAAAAGCTTTTGGAAACAGCTTATTATATGTTCATAAACCGTTTTCAGCTTATTTCCGTAAGCTTTTTAGGAGAGCTTAGGAAATCAGTTTATAGCTTATATGAAAACATCTTATAACAGTTTGACTTTATTTTTTATTTTGTTATAAAAACAGCTTATACATAGGTTCTGTTTGGATAAACAGCGTATATCACGATAAGTGTTTATGAATAAGCTATTTTTACAGAAAAAAATATAACAAAGTTAAGCTTTTTTGGTATATGCTATAAGCTGTTTTTATAAGTTATATTGCAGAACCTATGAAAATAAGCCGAAAAAAGCTTGTGAAAATTATCATAAGCTGTTTTCATAAGTTCTCTTGAACAGTCTCACAAAACTTATGTTGGTATATAAGTTCAAATAAGCCAATCCCAATAGGCCCATATCCACTTATATGATAAGCACTTGAGCTATAAATTAAATAAGCTATTTATCCGAACAAGGCCTTGATCTGTTTTTTCTGTTTAAGGAATAGATCATGGTGATAAATAGGAGTGTTGAATTGCTTTTTCTATTTGGCTGATTTTTCATCTGTTGGGTTTGTTGTAGATTTGTCAGTGGTACGAAACAAGGATCCGGAGTGGTTCTTCTTCTGTCCTCAGGATCGTAAGTATCCAAACGGACATCGATTGAACAGAGCAACAAATCATGGATACTGGAAGGCAACAGGAAAGGATCGTAAAATCAAATCTGGAACCATCTTGATTGGAATGAAGAAGACTTTAGTTTTCTACCGTGGTCGTGCACCTAAAGGGACGAGGACTAACTGGGTTATGCACGAGTATCGTCCCACCCTAAGGAGCTTGATGGCACCAACCCGGGACAGGTCAATTCTTTTCTATTCTCCTATTTTTTCATCTAGCGAAGAAATTACCATAGGAATATGGTTACAATTAGTACTAAATTGTTAATTGTATTTTTTTACTTGTATCAGAATCCCTATGTTCTCTGTCGATTATTTAAGAAAAACGATGAGAGCATTGAAGTTTCAAACTGTGGTGAAGTGGAGCAAACTACTTCAGCTCCTTTGGCTGCCAATTACTCTCCAGAAGAAATACAATCTGATCCGGCTCCTATTACAGTATCCACATCACAGGTCACGGAAGAAGATAAGCAGCTGGCTGTTATCCCTGATATCTCTGAGGAAACCATATCTAACGTTATAACCTCGGTTGATTACCATAGCGATGGATATGATGCTCATGATGTCCAAAATCAAATTGCAAATCTAGCTGCAGAGGTTAGATTAACTGAGCTTTAATCTATTATTACTAGTTATTAGAGGTTGGTAATTGTAAGACATAATATATTAATATAATAATTTATTCAGTTTAGTCATTCTCATTCAGATATATTTCTTGTAGGAGAACTTGATACATTTTTTAAATTCACAGCGGAGATTTATGATACTCAGTTTCCATTTTATTAGCATAAAAAACCTAGTTTTATTAGCTAAAAAAGAGAAACTAATTATGAGGATGGTAGTTTTATGTTTATGTTCAAATTATCAACATACCTCCCGCTCTGAAAATTATGAGAGTTGGATCTGCTTAAAATATGATTAATAACATTTATAGAATTGAAGTCAATCTTATTATATGCATTACTTTCGTTTGTTTTTCTCATTCCCCTGATTTGATTTTAAATGCATTGGATTTATTAATCGAGTACTTATACTTGATATTTCCTGCAGGAGGATCAGGCGTTGAACTTTGACATGTACTTATAACCCGAAAGACGATCTATTGTTAGATGACAGATTATTCTCCCCACCTCTGGTGCATATGCCACCAGAATTTCACTATCAAGCAAACAATGAACCAGACGGTCGATGTGGGCTTCAAGTATGGTACAAATGAGATAAATATTTCAGACTTTTTAAATTATGATCTTAATTGGGATCAAATTCCCTGTGAGGTGTCCGTTAGTCACCAGCCGAACTTCCCCATGTTAAATGTTAAGGACAGTGGTTCAGGAAGCAACTCTGATGTGGAAGTAGCCAATACGACTGTAAGTAACAGCTCTAACACCATTTATTGTTTGATCAATCTTGGCAGGTTATGCCACCGTTGTTTCCTAAACTTCAGTGGCAGCTCTAACAATTAAATGTGGGCTTGTCTTGCCTCTTTTATAATGTTATATTCTCATTTTATGATGTAGGGTATGCAAGCTGCTTATCCTCACGAGGCAATTGACAGAAGGATTCCTTTTGCGACAACACCGTCGTTTAGCCACACCTTTGATTATAGTGGTGATGATCAAAAGAGCAATGTTGTTTTATTACAAAACAATTTCCAGACGGCTTTTCCATCAGATGTTAATAATACTGGTGAAGTGTACAATTTCCAGACCTATAATACAATTATGAGTGGTGAAAGTGGAATCGTAAGGAGGGCCCGGCCAGCACGAGACGAACAATTTAAGACAAATCCGATGCAAGGTACTGCTCAAAGGAGAATTCGGTTGTCAAAGATTGAACATGTCTCAAATGGGATGGTTAAGGTCAAAGATGGGAGTTGTACACAAGAACAGCATAATTCAAAACCGATTATTGCTGTGGTAAGAGAAGTTTGCTTATTTTGCTTGCTTGACCTAGAGGTTTTCTCTGCATGTGTTGTGAGGTTTGTTTCTATTTTGCAGGAGAAGAAAGCTGTGGAAAATCATACTTCCGATGATGAAAGTGCTATTTGTGCTAATCATGCATGTAAACAGAGAAAGGTTCACAAGTCAATTGCAAATGCAAGCAAGGGGTTAAGAGATTTTTTATTGCTAGGAAGAGCACCTTTCAGATCAAAGACTTCCTCCAACTGTGCTATGTGGTCTTCTGTTTTTGTAGTTTCTGCATCTGTGCTGGTTTCATTAGCAGCCTTTACTAACATATGGGGATATCTTAAATTTTGAAATGCTAGCAGGTCATTCCTTTGTTTGTTATTTGTCTCCATTTCTTTTTTGGGCCAGTTGAGGGGAGGCATGTAGGGTTTAACTTTCTTAGAATCGTTGATAACTCGATATATATGTGTGTGTGCATATATATTGTTGGTGTATAATATGTATCACCCACCACCCAGTTGGCTAGTATGTAAGACTCTGTTGCTGTACATTAAGCTTGAACAGTTTCTTCATTTTAAGTTTTATTCCACTTTCACATTTTAAATTTGTTGTTTCTAAATTTCATACTGATAAAAGGGATGGATAAAAATTGCAATTCAATTGCATGGAGGTTTGCTCATCGACAAGCATCCGTTGAACCGATAGAGCACCCTTCTGTCCATTTAGAAAAGGTTATGTGAATCCTATAATGTTCTCATGTCCATTAAAACTCAAAACTAGAGATTCTTGAAACCATGAAACGGTGTCAAAACCACGGAAGCGAGGAACATTCAGTTGCAATGTAGGGTAAACCCGAGCTTCGAGCTACCAAAATTAGTGGTTTGAGTTTTTTTTTGGTTTTGTTTTTACATCTCCACAATCTAAGGCTATATGATAACATTTTCGGTTCTGATGTCCATCTCAGAGGGATCTACCATATCAATGGCAGAACACTCTCAACGAAAGGACTAATAATGATAGAGAATGAACTGACAAACTAGGTATTTTTCTTCGGCGATAGCTATTCTCCTAACAAATTTTTTTTCCATCGTAACCAACTGTGGAAATACAACTTAACAAAAGGAAAAAGAACATTGCACCAAACCAAAATAACTATTTTTGTTCAAAACAACTCTTGAGAATAACATCACTATTTTTTGTTCTTTCAATATAATCTAACCTAAGTTTGACGTGAAGTGAAATGGTTATACATTCTGCACACACAAGTTGTGATTTGTGTTCAAATTTAAATTTAAAATTTATTTGTATGTGTGTAAATTTAATGGTAATTTTTTTTTATATACTAGTCTAAAATTGTATTCCATAGAAGTAAAAAAAAACCAATCGTTTATATATTAAAAAAGAATAAGAACCCATGATAAAAAAAATTGGGACATACTGTGTATAGTTGATTGCTTGAGAGGAAGAGACGACATTTGATGGCAGCCATTCATGTGCTTGTTGTGTTTCTTTCATGCACTTCCCTTTCTACCCTGATGAAGTGTGAGCATGATGAGGATAATAGATATGCTCAAGAGATTGTACCTTCAGTCCAAAAAGAACAAGATTGGTTGCTTTCAGTGAGAAGGGACATTCATCAACACCCAGAATTAGCCTTTCAAGAAAACACAAGTGCTTTTATACGCAAGGAACTTGACATACCTTATACACACCCAGTCTGCCAAAAGTTACAGTTGCCCAAACTGGTTCTGGTTCTCCACCCATCATTGCCATTCGTGCTGATATAGATGCACTCCTCCTGCAGGTTCCCTGCAATTACAAATTTTCTGCATTCACACATTCGGCACATCCTCGGTCGTTGTCAAGATCGGATGGTCTTGATTTAGGGCTCGGTATTTTTTATTTTAAAACAAATTAAAAGTTGCATTGAATTATGGACTGTCTAATCTTGATTTAACGACCGCAAATGTGTCAAATGGGTGAGTGTGGCAACCTGGCAAACTTGTGATTGCACAAAATTTGATTTCACTCCTCTTGCAGGTAAGGTAAGGTAAGTTTAGGTTACCCCGACTATAGCTTCTTTAGTGTGTATTTGGTTCTGCTGTGATTGATTAGGTAAACTCGATTTCGTATAAAAGTGAGTTGAATGTTAAGTAATTTATGTTTGGATATATTCGTGTAAAAGTGAGTTCAACAATATATTTAGGCTTATAATCAACTACTGAGGCCAAAGCTACAAATTCTAGCTTCCTTATAATTAGTTCTAGAGGCAAAATCAATTAGTTCTTCTGTTCCTTAAGGAGAATATTGTTTTTCAAATAAATGGATTTGATGATCATCAAATTTTGTTCTGATGTTTGTGATGCTTGGTTAGGAGCTTGCTGATGAGTGGGAATTCAAGAGCAAAGTTGATGGCATAATGCATGCTTGTGGACATGATGCTCATGCTACTATGCTACTTGGGGCTACAAAGTTGCTTAATCGCCACAAAAATAAGCCTGAGGTTCTTTCCAAATTCTCTATTTCTGCTCTTCTTTTATATTATTGTTTTCAATTTTTAGATTATTTTGGTCTTTCTCCAATTAACCAACTATTTGTTTGGCCACCCCTGATGACCTAACACAATATGGCACCTTAGTGTTCATGCTAAATGTCTGACAAAATGGACTGTGAAATAGTTTAGACAAATTGACTTCTAACGCCTCAGCAGAATCCTGTCTTTCGTTGTATAATTCTTCCACGTGTTCCAAACTGGATTTCCGGTTTGGGGATTAAGCATGGCTAGAAAGGCTTAGATGTAGGTATTTGTATCTCAGCCCTGCTAGATCTTAACCTTCCACAATCACACTGAATCTGGTGTGAGTTAATAGATTATCTAGGTTTTGAACTATCTACTACACAACTTTGGGCTACCATGACATGCTAATTACTGGATCATAACTTCACCCAAAGTTGGTAATACTTGAACTGCATCCGTAATGAAAAGTTTATATAAAGTAGAATTGCATAAAATTCAAAATGTATAAACCAATAGTGTCCCAACTAGATCCAACTTACTAAATGTTCAGCTCTTTGTTCCTTTAGGATAAAATAACTTAATAAAATATTATAGATTTTAAGCCTAGTGTGGAAGCACAGGTTCAGAAAGATGTAAGTAGATGTTTCATTCTGTTAGTGTGTTTGATGTTCAGATTCTGACCCTTGCATTAAAGGGAACTGTGAGACTTCTTTTCCAACCTGCTGAGAAGGAGCTAGAGGTGCCCTCACAAATGATAAAAGAAGGTGTTCTTCAAGATGTAGAAGCAATTTTTGCTGTTCATACTGATGCTACGGTATCTACGGGAAACATAGCATCGATTCCAGGGCCTTTTACAGCTGCTAGATGCATTTTTGAGGTAAAGGCTGTTGGCTTAGGTGGCATGCTGCATTTCCCCACCTGACTGTCGATCCACTGCTGGCTACATCATTTGAAATATTGGTATGCAACTGCTTGTCTCAAGGGAAGTCGGTCCTCTTCACAGTCAATGTATTCGACAGAGCCCCTCAAGGGAAATCGATACTTTAAAAATATCGACTTTGACAATAAGATCTATCCATAACATTTAGTTGCAACAAGATCTTTTTAAGAAAAAATATTTACTCCATGATGTCTATAATAATGCTTATTGAATTTTTTTTTGGAAAGAATAATGCTTATTGTTATGAGATGCGATTATATGAAATGCTAGAATAGCACGTGGCAGCAAATAACACTTTACAAATAATAACCACCAACTGTCTCATGTATGGTTAGCCAAAATTTGATTGGTTAAATATCACACTTTAATTTGATTGGTTAAATATCACACTTTAATTTGATTGGTTAACACTTTTCGGGATGAGATCGATATTCTTTTATTTTTTTATTTTTTTTTTATTAATATTCAATTTCATTTTATATTATGAATGGTCTTGACTTTTGTGTTTTGTCCATTGCTTGACGACAAGATGGCGACATTGTCTCTGAATTCGCTTCCGCTAGGGTTCCGATTCCGACCTACGGATGAGGAACTTATCGATTACTACCTTCGTTCAAAGATTAACGGCAATGGTGACGAGGTTCGGGTTATCCGAGAAATCGATGTCTGCAAATGGGAACCCTGGGATATGCCCGGTATTTCACTTTTCTTTTTTTACGCACATTATCTCCTCTTGATTTGGTAAAGTTGAAAATCTTATAGTTTTTCTTTGATAAATTCTTAGCTTAATACATGCATAGATCGCATGCTTAGGGTCTGTTTGGATTGACTTAAGTTTATCCACTTACATAAGAATTTGTGAGATTGTTTGAAGAGCTTATGGAAACAACTTATTACATGTCTATAAGCTGTTTTCGGTCTATTTCTTTAAGCTTTCCATGATAGCCGATGGAAACAACTTATGGCTTAAACTACTGTTTTTTTTTAAAACAATGACTTTAGTTTTTTTTTTTTGTTATAGGAATAACTTATACTCCCTCCGTCCCTTTTTATAGGAGTAGTTTACAAAAATCACGGGTATTAAGAAAAGTTGTTGGAGTAATAAAGTTGTCTTAAATGTGTGTGACTATTACTTGATTACCCTCAATTAAATATATATTAAATGTTAACTTTTCATATACCAAGACAAATTGGTAGTATTAACAAGGGGTATATTTGGAAAAAGAGTAATCAATGCATTTAGGAATTTGTATATGATCTTATGTTAACGGACAAATTTTTTTGTATACTACTCTTATAAAAAGGGATGGAGGGAGTACATGAGAACTTATGCTATGAACATTTAAATAAGCTATTTATCCAAACAAGACCTTAGACTGTGTTACGTTGTTTAAGGAATAGATCATGAGGATTTGAGTAACATATAGGATTGCTGAATTGCTTTTTTATTTTGCTGATTTTTTTTTTATCTCTTGGTGTGTGTTGGGTTTGTTGTAGATTTGTCAGTGATAAAAGACAACGACCCAGAGTGGTTCTTCTTCTGTCCACAGGATCAACAATATCCAAATGGGAATCGATTGAACAGAGCAACAAATCATGGATACTGGAAGGCAACAGGGAAGGATCGTAAAATCAAATCTGGAACCATCTTGACTGGGATGAAGAAGACATTAGTTTTCTACATTGGTCGTGCACCTAACGGGAGGAGGTCTAATTGGGTAATGCACGAGTATCGTCCCACCCTTAAGGAGCTTGATGGAACGAACCCAGGACAGGTCCATTCTCTATAATATTCTCCTCTCCTATTTTTACTATGTCAAATTATATGAAGATGATAACAATTACTAATCTGTTGATAATTATTGTTTAACTTATATCAGAAAGCATATGTGTTATGTCGATTATTTAAGAAAAACGATGAGAGCCTTGAAGTTTCTAACAGTGGTGAAGGGGAGCAAGACTAATTCAGCTCCAGAAGAAATACAATCTGATCCAGGTCCCATTACAGTATCCACATCACAGGTCAGAGAAGAGGATAAGCAGCTGGCCTTAATCCCTGGTATCTCAGAGGAAAAGTGATGGATATGGTGCGCATGAGGTCCAAAATCAAACTGGAAAACTAGCTGCATTGAGTTTTAATCTATTAGGATTTAATTGATATGCATTGAAAGGGTGAAGATATTTTACATTGTCAATCATTCATACTCAGCTGGTGTATAATATTATGTATCACCTATCACCACCCAGCTGGCTAGTCTATAAACTCTGTTGTTTTACATTTGAACAGTTTCTTGATTTTCAGTTTTATTCCAGTTTCACTTTTTGAATCTGTTGTTCTCATTCTTCATATTGACACAAGTCGAAAAAGGGATGGATAAAAATTGCAATTCGACAGCGTGGAGGTTTGCCAGTGAATGTATGTATGTATCGACAAGCAACCGTTGAAGCCGGCTGAGCACTCTTCTATGCATTTAGAAAGAGGCAATGTGAACTTCTCCACAATCTAGGCTATGATAATATCTTTGGTTTTAACTTCCTTCTTAGAGGGATCTACCATGTCCATGGTGGAACACTCTCAATGAAAGGACTAATGAGAAGGAACAAGGTCGGCCTAACACATAACACATATCGAGACCTAATGCAAATTTTGAAATAAGATCCTTTTGAAGCTCATAATAGTGCTAAAGTAAAATTACTTTATTTTAATTTTAAAATTGATAATATTAATTTTATAATATTTTATCAAGGGTTAAATAAGTATTTGGTCCTTATAAATATAACGAATTTTGTTTTAGTCTTCATAAAAAAAGTGGCATGTTTGTGTCTCTACAAAAAATTTCAACACGCAGTTTTAATCCCTGTTAAATTTAAATTTTAATAATTACACTTAAACTTTTAATTTTTGAATGATTTTTTTCTCGGCATGTTTAAAACATTATAAACAATTCTTTTACAAAGAATTTTTAAACTTGAAATAAATTAAATATGATTTTTTAAAACGTCAAAGTTTAAGATAAAAGTAATGAAAATCTAGACCTATAAATCAAATTTTAAGCTCATTTTTTGTGGAGAAACAATTTTTTAATGTTCTAAACAGACCTAAAAATAATCATTCGATGAATAAAAGTTTAAGAATAATTAACAAATATGAACTTAACACGGCTAAAATTGCGTACAGTTTTATTTAAGAAGACGAATTGAAATTTTTATGGAGATGCAAATATACAATTTTTTTTATGACTAAAAACAAAATTCACTATATTTATAGTGATCAAAAGCTTATTTAACTCATGATATTAGTCGAATATGATGCCTTTTTATTAAGTAATTTTTTATTAATAGTAGAATATGAAGCTTTTTTATTGAGTAAACATTTTTATATTTTTTGAGACCTAAAACAATTGTTTTAGTTCTTTAAAAAAATGTTTTAGTGACCTTATCTTGAACCGGCATTGAGAAGAAAATGATAAATTATGTATTTTTTTTTCAACTCAAAGGTATCCTCCTGACCTTCTTAAACATTATCACAACAAACTAACGAAAATCACAACCCAACAAAAGAAAAATCCATAAATCCTTGGAAGATTTACCTCTCCCTCCTAACATAATTTACCTTTTGCGTCAAAAAAATAAAATAATAATTTACCTTTCCCTTTTTATCATGTTTAAATCCCTTTGACAATATCTTGATAAATTTCATGGTAAATTTTTGGAGATTTACCTCTACCTCTTAATATCATTTTTTTACACAATTTTTTTATATTTTTGAAGGATGGAAAAAAAAATCCATCGTTTATATTTCAAAATGAAAATAAAAGAGGATCCATAATGACTAGGGTCAACGAATGTTGGAAGAAACATTTTACGACGGTGGTTGAAAATATACATATTAAATAAGCCATACATTGATTAAAATTGTTAAGAAAGAGGTAGTGCAAAACAAGTAGGAAAGGTGATTCCTTCAGGTTATTTACTTTTTTGTTTGGTAAGTCTAGCTTGTAGGCCACAAAGTTGTTTCTTCAAGTACAAGACAAACAAGATGGTATACCTTCACTTGTATACTTTCTTACTTGACAAGTCATGCAGCTCACAAGGTTGTTTCATTAAGTGAAAAAATGCACCAGCTGGAAACATTTTTAGCTTATATCTAACTTTTTCTTTTATACTTTTGTTTTAGAGAGTTGTGAGATGTAATTAGATACTCCCTCCATCCCAAATTATAAGTCGCTTTGGAAAAAAATTCTCAAATTATAATTCACTATACAATACTAATGAGCATTAATATTCCATTTCTTATTATACCCATCACTATTTATTATTCTCGCTTCTTTCAATTCTTTAATTTATCTTTCACATACCATTTATTAAGGAAAATTTTGTAAAACAACTCATAATATCTCCTTCCCATACAAAATTAATTAAATTTCTTAATAGGTGTGAAATAAACAAAATGACTTATAACTTGGGACATATGAAGTATCTACTTTGGAGGGTGTGGATGTACCGGGGTGGTGGATGTTTGAGAGTAGTTCATGTGTTGTAAAAATTTGCACATATCGTTATTATCTAGTTGTCGTTAAACAACGATTATAGTTTTTTCTTCGATTTTGGAGTTTCTACTTATTTTCTAGTGTTGTGATTGCGTTCCTTTATTTCTCTATGTCGATTTTTCCCAATAACACTTGTTGGGGGAGTCTGGGGTGAAAGGAGAAACAACATACCAATGTTCTAGGACCACAATATTAATAGGCAACTTGTCTCCATCCAAAACCTTAAGACATAGGTTAATGAATCACCTCTATAAATGCAATATTTTATCCATTCGTAAGTGATGTGTGAGTTAATCACTCACACTTGAAATCCCAACAATCTCCCCTACAAGTGTGAGTTCCCACCTCCTATAATAAGATCCAATACATGATCCACTATCACTCCCCTACTAAGTCCAAACCAAAGACTTTGATACCACTTGTTGGGGAGTCAGTAGGCGATGAGAGAAACAATGGGAAAATTTCCCATGATCCTAAGAGAGGAGATACCACATTCTCCACCCAAAACCTTAAGACATTAGGTAAATATGTTACCTCTCTTATAAATCCAACATTTATCCATCATAGGTGATGCGAGACTTAACCATTCACACTTGAAATCCCAACAATCCCCCTTCTATAATATGATCCACTTGTTATAGAGGCTGAGAGCGACAAGATAAACAACATGCCAATGTTCCAAGACCACAAGAGAGGGAGACGATACATCTCTACCAAAAACCTCAAGGCATTAGATTAATTGGCCACCTCTCTTATAGTTCCAACATTTTATCTATTCATAGACGATGTGAGACTTAACCACTCACACTTGAAATCTCAACAGATGCCAGACATTTATGAGCCGAATATTATTGGATGTTTTTGAATATGATTTTTTTTTAAAACCGTTTGAATTGGGTTGCATTTTAATTCACTTTTTCAAACCCAAACCAAACCGAATAAGTAAATTTTAATACTTATTTTTTTTTTAATATTGCATTGATATATTGTTTGCTTTTTGAGAGGTTTTTTTCACAAGTTGTTTTTTGAGAGGTGATATATTTTTTGTTGGTTTGTATTTTATTTTAAAACAATACTCATTAATTTAATTTAATCAATCTAATATTTCACAGGTTTCGAATATAATAAATCATTTTCATTTCGTAATGTTGATTTCTAATACATTTTTTTAGGGGATTTCTAATACATTTTTATATAATAATTTTTTATATCAAATATATAATTTAGCGTGTTTATGTAATCTATACTGCATATAAAGAAAATACATGAGTTTGTGTTGACTTTTTTCTTTCCAATTGTACCCTTCATTTAAAGTATTTTATTTACTATTTTATCTTTTTTATAACAACATTTAAATTATTAATTAAAAAAAATCTCATTATAATACTCTACTACAATAAGAACAGTATTATTTTAAAAATATATAAAGAAAATAAGAGATTTTGAGTTGGATTTTTTATTATTTCAATTACACCCATAAATATTTTTTTTATAATAATGTTATATTGTTGATGTTATTGAAAAATATAAGAGTTTATATTATATTTGCAATATTGTTCCATAACTAAAAAAGATAAGGATGATTTGCTACAATAAATCACAAACATCTATACATATAATATTAATCAAAATCTAAATTTCATAAAAAATTATTTATAATTTGCATTTATTAGCGTAATAATAAAAAAAAATTACAATTGTATTTTAAAAGTAAGGTGTAAGTACGCTGTAGCCAAGAAGGAAAATGATTGGCTGGTTTCAGCGAGAAAAGAGATTCATCAAATACCCAAAATTAGTTTTCCAAGAACACAACACAACACAACACAAGTGCTCTTATACTCAACGAACTTCACAAATTTGGCATACCTTATACTTATAAGATGCTCTCCTCTTGCAGGTTAGGTCACACCACTTTAGCTCCTTTAGTGTGTGTTTGGTTCTACTATGATTGATTATGTAAAATTGATTTCGGCTAAAAATGAGTTAAATGAAAAGAGACATTTATGTTTGAATATTTTTGTGTAAAAGTGAGTTGAACTATAAATTTGAGGCTTAAAATCAATTCCAGAGGCAAAAACTTCAAATTAGTTCTTCTGTTCCTTGAGGAGAATTTTGTTTTTCAAAGAAATTGATATGATCTGATGTTTCTGATGCTTGGTTAGGAGCTTGAGCAAAATTGATGGCAGAATGTATGCTTGGTTAGGACATGATGTTCATGCTACTATGTTACTTGGGGCTGCAAAGTTGCTCAATCAGCACAAAGATACGCTTAAGGTTCTTTTTCAAATTCTCTGTTTCTGCTTTTCTTTTATATTTTCGTTTTCAATTCTTAGGTTATTTTCGTCACTATTTGTTTGGTTACCCAACTAACTCAATATGGCACCACCTTAGCATTCATGTTAAATGTTTTGACAAAATAGCCTGTGAAATAGTTTAGACAAATTGACTTCTAACTCCTCGCAGAATCCCATCTTTCGTTTTATAATTCTTTAAGGCATCTGTATCTTGTAGGTATTTGTATCTCAGCCCTGCTAGATAACTACTTAATCTTCCACAATCACACTGAATCTGGTGTGAGTCAGTAGAGTCTCTAGGCTTTGAACTCCCCACTTCACAGCTCTGGGCTTCCATGTCATGCTAATTAACGGATCATAACTTCATCTAAAGTAAGTGATACTTGAATTACATCCATAATAAAAAGTTTATATAAAGTAGAACTGCATAAAACCCAAAATTTATTAACCAATAGTGTCCCAACTAGATCCAACTTACTAAATGTTTAGCTCTTTGTTCCTTTAGGATAAAGTAAATCAATAAAATATTAGATTTTCAGCCTAGTGTGGAAGCACAGGTTCAGAAAGATCTAAGTAGATATTTTATTCTGTTAAGTGTGTATGATGTTCTGATTCTGACCCTTGCATTAAAGGGAACTGTGAGACTTCTTTTCCAACCTGCTGAAGAGGAGTAGAGGTGCCTCACAAATGATAAAAGAAGGAGTTCTTCAAGATGTTGAAGCAATTTTTGCTGTTCATACTGATGCTACGACATCTACGGGAAACATATAATCGATTCCAAGGCCTTTTATAGCTGCTGGATGCATCTTTGAGGCAAAGGTTGTAGGCGTAGGTGGTCATGCTGCAATTTGTCACCAGACTGTCGAGCTGGCTAAATCGTTTGAAATATTGGTATGCAACAGCTTGTCTCAAGGGAAATTGATCCTCTTCACATTCAAAATATTCGACTGAGCACCCCTAGGGAAATCGATACTCTAAAAAATATTGACCTTCACAATAAGATCTATCCATAACATTTAGTTGCAACAAGATCTTCTTCTTTTTATGAAAACATATTTACTCCATTATGTCGATAATGAGTTTTTTTTTTTTTGAAAGAATAATGCTTATTGTTACGAGATGAGTTGATACGAAATGCTAGAATAGCACGTGGCAACAAATAACACTTTACAAATAATAACCGCCAACTGTCTCTTGTATGGTTAGCCAAAATTTGATTGGCTAAATATCCTACTTCAATTTGATTGGTTAAATATTCTATTTGATTGGTTAACACTTACGAGATGAGATCGATATTATATATATATATATATATATATATATATATATATATATATATATATTTTAATATTTAATTTCATTCTATATTATGGGTGCTCTTGACTGTTGTCCATCACTTGACAACGGGATGGCGGCGTTGTCTCTGAATCCACTTCCGGCAGGGTTCCGATTCCAACCTACAGACAAGCAACTTATCAAGTTTCTACCTTCGCTCAAAGATTAATGGCAATGGTGACAAGGTTTGGGCTTATCCGAGAAGTTGATCTCTGCAAATGGGAGCCCTGGGATATGCCCGGTATTTCTCTTTTCTTTTTTACACTCATAATCTACTCTTGATTTAATAAAGGTGAATCTTCTAGTTTACATTTAGCAAATTCTTAGTTTAATATATACACAGATCACATGCTTAGGGTTTGTTTGGATTGACATATTTAAGTTTATCCACTGACATAGCATTTGTGACATTGTTTGAAGATCTTATGGAAGCAGCTTATTACATGTCCACAAGCTGTTTTCAGTTTATTTCCTTAAGCTCTTCATGATAGCCGATGAAAACAACTTATAGCTTATACAAAAACAACTAATGGTTTTGTACTGGCTGTGAGTACAATATAGGAAAACTAGGGTTTTCAGAGTCTGTTTTGGTCATCCTCTGGGAATGATCCCAAGCTTTGGGCCCAAATCGTATAGGGCCAAAACTATGACTAGGACGCCCTCATAGGCTGCTGAGGGCGCCCCCAGAGGATCTCTTTTTAGAAAAGTTCCCTAAGGTTATATATGACTGTCAGGTGGGCCTTGTACCCTTCTGGAGGGCGTTCAGCCTGACTCTAAGGGTTCAAGCCCTTGTTTGTAGGGCCTAAAGGCCTAAATGGTAAGATCTACAGTCCACAGCCCAACAAGCACGAACTTTGGAACAAGGCGAAGTGATTAAACTGTTACCGGGGAATTTGTCTATGACTTCTTGCTCAGCAAGTGAGACTTACTG
Source organism: Medicago ruthenica (assembly GCA_018208015.1). Lineage (NCBI taxonomy): Eukaryota > Viridiplantae > Streptophyta > Magnoliopsida > Fabales > Fabaceae > Medicago > Medicago ruthenica. The sequence goes on along the minus strand of CM031373.1, from coordinate 79,955,531 downwards.
GTTGTGAAACTATGTGAAAAATTTTGAATTACGGGGTGTATGAAATATTAGAAGTTTTGTGGGTGCTAGCCCAACATGGGTGCTTTTTGTGGGTGCTAGCCCAATATGGGCGCTAGCCCAACATCGGTGCTAGCTCCATGTTTTTGTCTTGGGGCCTTGGTGGGTACTAGCCCAACAAGAGTATCCATAGCCCAACAAACACGAGCTTTGGGACGAGGCGAAGTGATTTAAACTGTGTAAAAAGGTGACCTTATTGAGTGGCTTAGATCGCCAATCCAGAACTAGCCCACCATGGGGAGTGATCCTCTTTGGGATCTAGATTTAGGGCGCGCCCTCGTGAGAAAGAGATTAAAGGAGCCAAAGAGGCGATGAAGCTTGAATGTGATGAGCGCATCAATGATCTGAAGATCGAACATGACGCTGAATTGGCTGGGAAGGACACGGTGATTACGCAGCTGAAGGACGAGGTTGCCTCTAGCGTTGAGAGGGAGATGACGCTGAAGGTTGAAATCTCAGAAGCCAAGAGCGAGCTGGTTATGTCTTTTGAAAATGAGTTTGACCGTGCCAAAGAACAAGTCGCCTTTCTACATCCCGGCATCGATCTCTCCTCTCTAGATTCTTTTACGGTTGTTCTAGATGGCGCCCTAGTGGACGAACCATAATATTTCTGTTGTAATTTTTAATTTTGCTTTGAACTTAGTGAACTCTTTAAATTCATAATGATGCATTATTCGCTTTTGTTGTTTAGCCGTTCTTCTATTATTTAGCTTCGAATTTCTTCTTTTTTAATGGCGATGCTAAAAATGCCTCCTGGGCGATGAACATTACTTGTGCTTATTTCGCGACTTGTTAAAAATTGTCAAACCGTTTTATTCTCAACGTTATTGTTTTGTTGGGGCACCTTTTTGTGTGGACCCTTCTATTTTCGCGACGTCTTAAAGCCTTTTTTGGGTTAAGGAATTAGGTGGCAACCCTCGCTAGGGTTAAGTGGCGATCTCTTTTTTGCACACGACGTCTTAGAGCCCTTTTTAGGGTTAAGGAATTAGGTGGCAACCCTCACTGGGGTTTGGCGATCTCTTTTTAGCACACGATGTCTTAAAGCCCTTTTTAGGGTTAAGGAATTAGGTGGCAACCCTCCCTGGGGTTTGGCAATCTCTTTTTAGCACACGACGTCTTAGAGCCCTTTTTAGGGTTAAGGAATTAGGTGGCAACCCTCGCTGGGGTTTGGCGATCTCTTTTTAGCACACGACGTTTTAGAGCCCTTTTTAGGGTTAAGGAATTAGGTGGCAACCCTTGCTGGGGTTTGGCGATCTCTTTTTAGCACACGACGTCTTAGAGCCCTTTTTAGGGTTAAGGAATTAGGTGGCAACCCTCGTTGGGGTTTGGCGATCTCTTTTTAGCACACGACGTCTTAGAGCACTTTTTAGGGTTAAGGAATTAGGTGGCAACCCTCGCTGGGGTTAAGTGGCGATCTCTTTTTAGCACACGACGTCTTAGAGCCCTTTTTAGGGTTAAGGAATTAGGTGGCAACCCTCGCTGGGGTTTGGCGATCTCTTTTTAGCACACGACGTCTTAGAGCCCTTTTTAGGGTTAAGGAATTAGGTGGCAACCCTCGCTGGGGTTAAGTGGCGATCTCTTTTTAGCACACGACGTCTTAGAGCCCTTTTAGGGTTAAGGAATTAGGTGGCAACCCTCGCTGGGGTTTGGCGATCTCTTTTTAGCACACGACGTCTTAGAGCCCTTTTTAGGGTTAAGGAATTAGGTGGCAACCCTCGCTGGGGTTAAGTGGCGATCTCTTTTTAGCACACGACGTCTTAGAGCCCTTTTAAGGGTTAAGGAATTAGGTGGCAACCCTCGCTGGGGTTTGGTGATCTCTTTTTCTTGGCGTTGTTGATCTGTTGCGGGCGGTGTCTGCAATACAAAATAGATGATATAGATATAATTTAATAAGAAAGCGGGGTGCCTCATTAAAAACCTCCGCTACTGCGGGGGAAAAGAGTGCTCCCTGCTTTTTACATTAAACAAAAGGTACATGAAACTAAAACAAGATAACCAGTGTGACGGCTTCACGAGCTTCTGAGATCGCCCTTCGGATTGTCATGGCGAGTGTCTCTCTGTTGGCCGCAAAGTCTGGGACGTGGGCGAGTTTGTGTAGTTCTTGAATTGAGTTCGCTCCATGCGGTGGGCATGTCTCACTAGCTTTCTTTGTGAAACTACCATGACGACAGGTTGGCGTGTTGACCGGCTTGAATCCTGGATCTACAGCTAGGCGATGACACACTTCGGCGGGGTTGACGCTGAGCATATCTGTCTTAGCTGATGATGGAAAAACGGGGTAGGTTCATATACCATCTGAGGGCGGCGTCTTTGAGTGTTCCTGCCAACAGCTGCACTTGAGCGAGTCAGCGGCACCGATGATGGCCTTTTGAGTGTTGAAAGCTGTCACATGCTCCACCGGGTCGCTCTTTCCATCGAAAGGTGAAAGAGAGGGTGGCTTGAAGTTTTCTGGGACTGGCGCGTTCCATACTTCGGCGGAAAGTGGTTGCGGATCTGGATCTATTGATTCATCTTGTTGGGATTTGTTCCCTTCAGCGTGTTGTTGCTGGATTGTCTCCATTGTCGGTTGCAGGGCTTCGTTGTGGTCGCGAAGCTGCTGAATCTGTTGCTGTAGAGCTTCCAAGGCCGCCGGGTCCGCCATCAGTGGTGGCGATGACGGTTATTTGACTTGGTATAGAGGTTGGCGGTTGGAGATTAATGATTGAGCTCGCGAATCTCAGGGTTTGGATCGGTTCTTCGAACAAAAAACGGGTTGAACGTTTGATTAGAATCAGGGTTTATCGGGAAAAGGATGGATTTAGGGTTGAATCGCGGCGGATTCGGAGGTTTTCGGGTTGTTCTAAAAGATACGGTGGATTCACGGCGTTCTGGTAATGTTCGGAGGCCGCGAATCGACTGCTCTTGTTTCAGTGATGGTGGCTAGATCAGTTTTACCATAGCCCCACTGTGGGCGCCAACTGTACTGGCTGTGAGTACAATATAGGAAAACTAGGGTTTTCAGAGTCTGTTTTGGTCATCCTCTGGGAATGATCCCAAGGTTACTATTTGTAGCCTCGGTTTGGGTCTATCCGATCATGGCTTTGGGCCTAAATCGTATAGGGCCAAAACTATGACTAGGACGCCCTCATAGGCTGCTGAGGGCGCCCCCAGAGGATCTCTTTTTAGGAAAGTTCCCTAAGGTTATATATGGCTGTCAGGTGGGCCTTGTACCCTTCTGGAGGGCGCTCAGCCTGACTCTAAGGGTTCAAGCCCTTGTTTGTAGGGTCTAAAGGCCTAAATGGTAAGATCTACAGTCCAGGTTTATATCAAAACAGTCTGACTTTATTTTATTTTTTGTTATTGGAATAACTTATGTTGAGGCAAAATCCCTAATTAATTTTAAAGATAACAAACCCTAAATGATTAAAGGATTAATGGACTTTGATTAGTTTCTTGGTATTTAACTTGTGCTCTTGAGTGTTTAATTAAGACAGGAACAAGAGATAAACCATACCAAGATACAAGGAATCAAAGAAAGAACTTTGTCATAGTTCAGAAAGTTGAACTCAGTTCAGAAGCTGAACACAGTTCAGAATGTTGGACACAGTTCAGAATGTTGGACTCAGATCAGAAGCTAAAATGAAGTTCAGAAGCTGAACTCAGTTCAGAAGCTAAAATGAAGATCAGTAGCTGAAACATAGTTCAGAAGGTGAAATCCTGTCCAGATGCAGCAATATTGATCAGAAGCTGAACATAGTTCAGAAGCTGATATGCAGTTCAGAAGGTTGTTTACAAGTTCTGAAACCTTGCAATAAAGCTGCTCATACACCAACTCAGAAATTCAAGAACATGCATACCACACGTGACATAAATAAATGTCCAAGAAAAACAAAGTTGCATGGATCTATCAAGCAATAAAGGCATCTACAAAATGAATGTCAAAAAGGATATTCAATGTTCATTTAAGACTATGAACATTGAATTAACAAGAATATTCCAAAAGGGAATATCATCCTAGTTAATCAAACTACCTCACTTCATTTATGTTTCACTATTAGGATTTGATTATATCAAATGGTAGTCTTACAAGTCATCCTAAGTGAAACAAAAAGGATATTCTGAAGTTCAGAATGTTCAATACAGCACATGCTTCAATTCTGACAAGCTACAGTAAAGCAGTTGGAAAAGTTAAGCAAAAAGCCAAATCACAATCTCAAAGTCAGAATCCATGAGATCTTGACACCTAAGGGGTTGGTACTGTTACAGATCAGCAAAATCCCCTAAAGCATGGGCATGAAGTGATGGTTCCACTTTCCTCTCTCCTGCACACAATCCAAGACTGATTTGCAAAGCTCTTGGCACAGCAACATTCTGATGAACTGCACGCATAAACAAGAGTTCATCAGCAAATCCAGAAATTCATATGTTCATTCATACATGATGAACCCAGATGAATATCATCAAGAATGCAACAACATTCTGAAGTACTCTCAAGAACAGAACAACATTCTGAAAGTCAGAATGTTCACCTAGATTTTCAAGTAAAAGTCAGTGGGGCCCAGGACACATGGCACAAGACCATTGGCCACCCTCCAACGGTTACAAGAGACCAACAACTCTATAAATAGAAGTGAAAGGCTCAGCATTATATACACAATTGCAAAGCATACAAGAAAACATTTTACAAAGTGTTTGAAGCTTTAGCATCTCAAATTGATCATCACTCTAAGTGTAAATCAATTCTCTTTATCTTGTCAAAGATAAACTCTCCCCCTCCTCTTCTGAAAGTCCTCTTCTTAACCTCACTTCTTAAATTCTCCAATCAATTGTAAAGAGCAAATCTCATCTAGTTTTAAGGGTATTAAAGTCTAGGTTGAGTATCATTGTACAAAGTCTGGTGTGACTTAGTACAGAAGGTTGAGAGCCTGCTGAGGCTTAGAGAATACAGGTTGTAACCGTTCCAAGTGGACAAGATTGTAAGGTGCAGGATTTGAGAGGGTATCTCAAGCATCATAGTGGAAAACTCTCACAAGATTGTGAGGAGTGGACTAACCCACATTGGGTGAACCACTATAAAATTCTGTGTGTCTTTCTTCTCTCCCTATACTCTTTATATTACTGCATACACATCACACACACAACACTGAATTTAAATATCTTATTCTGCAACTGACACTTCAGAACGTTCTGAAGTCTGTTTAACTTTGTTCTTCCAAGAAACAACTTGAGAAGTAATTTTTAAGTACAGGATTTGATTTTAAAAAGGGTCACAATTCAAACCCCCCCTTTCTTGTGACTATATTATCTACTTCAACTTATACATAAGCACTTATGCTATGAACGTTCAATTAAGCTATTTATCCAAACAAGGCCTTAGACTGTATTCGTTGTTTAAGGAATAGATCATGAGGATTTGAGTAACAAATAGGAGTGAATTGCTTTTTTATTTTTCTGATTCTTTATCTCTTGGTGTGTGTTGGGTTTGGTGTAGATTTGTCGGTGATAAAAACCGAGGATCCAGAGTGGTTCTTCTTCTGTCCACAGGATCGAAAATATCCAAATGGGAATCAATTCAACAGAGCAACGAATCAAGGGTATTGGAAGTCAACTGGTACAGATCGTAAAATCATGTCTGGAACCATGTTGATTGGAATGAAGAAAACTTCAGTTTTCTACATTGGTCGTGCACCTAACTGTAAGAGGACTAATTGGGTAATGCACGAGTATCGTCCACCCTTAAGGAGCTTGATGGCACTAACCCAGGACAGGTCCGTTCTCTTGAATCTTCTCCTCTCCTATTTTTACTATGTCATCTTATACAAAGACGATAACAGTTACTAACTTGTTGGTTTGATTTTTTTACTTGTAACAGAATCCTTATGTCCTCTGTCGACTATTTAAGAAAAATGATAGGAGCCTTGAAGTTTTAAACTGTGGTGAAGGGGAGCAGACTAGTTCAGCTCCTATGGCTTCTAATTACTCTCCAGAAGAAACTCAATCTGGTCCAGCTCCTATTACAGTATCTGCATCACAGGTCACAGAAAAGGTGGAGCAGACAAATTCAGCTCCCATGGCTTCCAATTGCTCTCCAGAAGAAATACAATCTGGTCCAGCTCCTATTACAGTAGCCACATCACAGGTCACAGAAAAGGTGGAGCAGACTAATTCAGCTCCCATGGCTTCCAATTACTCTCCAGAAGACATGCAATTTGGTCCAGCTCCTATTACAGCATCCACATCACAGGTCACAGAGAAGGATAAGCTGCTGGCCGATATCCCTGATATCTCTGAGGAAACCATATCAAACGTTATAACCTCGGTTGATTGCCATAGTGATGGATATGATGCTCATAATCTCCAAATTCAAATTGTAAAACTAGCTGCCGAGGTTAGATTGATTAATTGAGTTTTAATATATTAGGATTTAATTGATATGCACTGACAGTGCAGAGATATTTTACATTGTCCATCATTCATAATTGTTGGATCATTAGAAATATTTGACATTAATCACATCTACCATAAAAGTCATACAAAAGATGATTTGTGATTGGTTGACTGTGTAATTTTTTTTACACTGACAGTGCATCAAAAATTAATCTTGATCTGTTATCACAAGTTTTTAGAGGTTGGTAATTGTAAGACATAATTTATAGTATAATAATGTATCCAGTTTATTCATCCTCTTTCAGACATGGTTCTTCTAGGAGAAAATAATAAATTTCTTAAAATCACGGTGTAGATTTATGCTACTTAGTTTCTCTTTTAATAGCCTGAAAAATTTCAGTTTTGTTTGCTTAAAAAGAGAAGCTGATTGTGAGAATAGGAGATTTTGTGTTTATGTTCAATCACCAACATACCTATATTTGTTTTTATAAAACCTATATACGTATCTTAAGATTATGAGAGTTGGAGATACTTAAAATATAATTAATAACATTTATAGAAGTGAAGTCAATTTTATTATATGCACGTGTTTCTTTCTTGTACTTTTCTCATTCCCCTGATTTGATTTTAAATGCATTGGATTTATTAATTGAGTACTTATACTTGATATTTCCTGCTGGAGGATCAGGCGTTGAACTTTGACATACATTATAACCCGAAAGTTGATCTATTCGATGACAAATTTTTCTCCCCAGCTTATGTGCATATGCCACTAGAATTTGATTATCAATCAAACAGTGAATCATACAGTCAATGTGGGCAGTATGGTACAAATGAGATAACTATTTCAGACTTTTTAAATTCAGATCTTAATTGGGATCGAATTCCCTGGGAGGATTCTGTTAGTCATCAGCAGAACTTCCCCTTGTTTCCCTGGGAGGATTCCGTTAGTCACTAGAAGAACTTCCCCTTGTTAAAAGGACAATGGTTCAGGAAGTGACTCAGGCGCGGATGTTAGTCACCAGCAGAACTTCCCCTTGTTTCTCTGGGAGGATTCCGTTAGTCACCAGCAGAATTTTCCCTTGTTAAATGTTAAGGACAATGGTTCAGGAAGCAACTCAGGCGCGGAAGTAGCCAATATGACTGTAAGTAACAGCTCTAACGCTCTCTATTGTTTTTTTCAATCTTGGAGGGTTTTGCCACCATAATAACGTGCAGTAGTTTCCTAATCTCCAGTGGCAGCCCTAACAATTAAACATGGTTTTGGCGTGTCTCCTTTATAATGTTAATCTTATTTTATGTTGTAGTGTATGGAAGCTGCTTATTCTCACGAGGAAATTGACAAAAGGAGTCCTTTTGTGACTACACCATCGTTTTCCCGCACCTTTGACCTTGGTGATGATCGAGAGAGCAATGCTGTATTATTACTAAACAATTTCCAGACAACTTTTCATTCGGACGTTAATTCTGATGAAGTGAACAATGTCGTCAATGGTTATGATCAACCAAGTAACTATAGTAATACAGTTATGAGCAGTGAAGGTGGAATCATAAGGGCCAGACTTGCACCATACGAACAATTGAAAACAAGTTCAATGCAAGGTACTGCTCCAAGGAGAATCCGTTTGTCAAAGTTTGAACATCGCACAAATAGGATGGTGAAAAATGAGAGTTGTGTACATGAACAGCATAATTCTAAATCAATCGTTGCAGTGGTAAGAAAGTTTGTTTATTTTGCTTACATGACGAGGTTGTATCTGCATGTGTTGTAAGATTTGTTTCTATTTTGCAGAGGAGTAAAGGCACAGAAAATCACGCTGACGATGATGAAAGTGCTACTTCTACTAATCATGCATACAAACAGAAGAAGGCACACAAGTAAAGAGACTGTTTATTGCTAGGATCAGAGAAGACTTCTTCCAGATGCGCATTGTGGTCTTGTATTTTTGTAGTTTTTGCCACTGTACTAATTTCATTAGTAGCCTACAATCATATGGGGATATATTAAATTTTGAACGGCTCGCAGATCAACATTCCTTGTAGTTTGTCTCCATTTCTATTTTGGGCCATTTGAGGGGAGGCATGTAGGGTTTGACTTTCTTACATTCGTCGATAACACAATATATGTATGTGTGCATTTATAGTTGGTGTGTAATATTATGTATAACCCACCACCACCCAGCTGGCTAGTTTGTAGACTTTGTTGCACATTTAAACTGTTTCTCCATTTTAAGTTTTATTATTTGTTCTTATTTTTCATATTGACACAAATCACACAAGGGATGCATAAAAATTGCAATTCGATAGCGAGGAGGGTGTCAAAATCCTCCGAAGGGTGTCAAAACCGCCAAAATGAGGATATTCAGATGCAATGTAGGTAACCCGAGCTTCCAGCAACCAAAGTTTGTGGTTTGAATTTTGGAACATCTCCAGAATCTAGGCTTTGGTAACATGTCCTTTTTCGAAGGACCTACCATGTCCATGGTGGAACACTCTCAATGAAAGGACCATTGATAGAGAAAAAGAGTTTGGGTTTGCTCCACTTATGTACTTTCCATTCACTCTCAATTTATGACAGAGATAGACACAGAGATAGACACAAGCGATATATTAGTTGAACCCATCTTAATAAGTGGACTCCACTAATGGGTCTTATTATTCTTCCACTTATGTCCATCTCTCTCATAAATGGACAAGAAATGAATGGTAAATAAATGAAGAAAACCTCAGAGAAAACTAGTATCTTTTTTTTTTACGGTAGGTATTTCCCTAACAAATCAGTTGTTTTTTCTTCTTACATCTTACTTTCTTTTTTAACATATACATCTTACCATAAAAATTAACTAAAAATACAGATCAACAGAAGGAAAAAGAACAATGCACCAAACCAAAATAACCACTCCTTAAAATCAAACAACTAATTTTTGTTAATTGAAAATAATTTAACCTTAGTGTGTGTGTGTGGAACTTCAAAATCTCTCATCTACTTGAGGTTGACAAGTTCCTTTCTTTTGTAAGTGTGACTAAATATTTGCTCAAACTATTTGTCGTTTTTGTCCAAGTTTAAAATTCTGACAGCTTTTATGTCTAAATGTCATGGTAAATCTTTGGTGATTTACCTCTCCCTAATATAATTTTTTTTAATTCCATAGAAGAAAAAACATAAGAACCCATCTTTTTAACTTATAGTCGATGCCGATATTGTTAGCCCGAAAACATTTCCTGATTTTGAATTCAGGAACTTGAAGTTGTACTTGCCACTTCAGGAACAAGGGTCAACGAGTGGCTTGGAAGTTAGAAGAGACAAACAATAATATGGGACAGAGAAAGAGCTTGAGCGTTGAGAGAAAGTGACAACATTTGATGGCAGCCATTCATGTACTTATTGTGTTTTTGTTATGCACTTCCCTTTTTACCGTGGTGAAGTGTGATGCTTATGCTCAAGAGATTGTAACTTCAGCCCAAAAAGAACAAGATTGGTTGGTTTCAGTGAGAAGGGAGATTCATCGACACCCAGAATTGGCTTTCCAAGAACACAACACAAGTGCTCTTATCCGCAGTGAACTTGACAAACTTGGTATACCTTATACATATCCAGTTGCTAAAACTGGTATTGTTGCTCAAATTGGTTCTGGTTCTTCTCCCATCATCGCTATTCGTGCAGATATCGATGCACTCCCTTTGCAGGTTACCCCTCTTTAGCTCCTTAAGTGTGTGTTTGGTTGTGATAAATGATTTTGAATGAATTGATTATGTAAAATTAATTTCTGCTATGAGTGAGTTATGTTTGTATATATTTGTAGAAAAGTGAGTTGAACAATAAATTTAAGGCTAAAAAACAATTGTAGAGGCAAAAGCTCTGAATGCTAGCTACCTTAGAATCAATTCTAGTTGTTGAATCAAACATACACTTATTCTTACGCTCCTCAAGGAGAATATTGTTTTCAAATAAGTTATTTGATCTGATGTTGGTGATGCTTGGTTAGGAGCTTGTTGAGTGGGAATACAAGAGTAAAATTGATGGCAGAATGCATGCTTGTGGTCATGATGCTCATGCTACTATGCTATTAGGGGCTGCAAAGTTGCTCAATCAGCGCAAAGATAAGCTTAAGGTTCTTTTCAAATTATCTGTTTCTGCATTCTTATCGGTTAGTTTTATCACTAGACTTCCCCTTTAGGACTTTGATATTCTCTACTTTTTTCTTCTTCTACAGCTTATTGATCAATAACCTTCTTCGTGTGTTTTCTTGAATAATGCCACAAAGCTAAAAAAAACATAAAAAGAAAAATCTCTATTCTGCTCTCCAAAGTTACATAATTGGTTTTCCTCTAATTAGCTAACTATTTGTTTGGTCATCCCTAATGAACTAACTCAATATGGTACCTTAGTGTTCATGTTAAATGCTTGACAAAATGGACTGTGAAATACTTTTGACAAATTGTCTTCTAATTCCTTGTAAAATCCTGTCTTTCGTGTATAATTCTTCCATAGGGTCCATTTGATTTGCAAAAGGTAAGTATTGGATAGGACAACACAAGATAGAACAACACGGGACACTTTTAAGGTATTGAACAACTTTTTTTCTTGTACGATGTTTGGTAGACAAAAGGTTATTTTGGTATTTTAGACAACTTATACTTGGGACAAAAAGTTGTTTGTGGTTTAGTGAGGGACAAAAATTTCAGTTTTGTCTAGTCTTCTGCCCCCTAATTTGCCCAGTCCTAGGAACAATTTTAAAATCAAGCACACTACAACTGGAGTTGTCATGTCCAATCCCTTAGTATTTTTTAGCATATCAAACACACCCATAAGGTTACCGTTCTGTACTGGATTTCGGGTTTGGACCTAAATATTTGTATCTCAGCCTTGCTAGGTAACTAGTAACTACTAAACCTTCCAACATCAGACTGAATCTGGTAGAAATCAATAGATTATCTAGGCTTTAAACTCTCTACTTCACAACTTTGGACTACCATGACATGCTAATGGCCTGTTATTACCTGATCATATAAGCTCATCGTATAAGTTAGTAATACTTGAACTGCATCCATAATAAAGTTTAGCTAATGCATAAGTTTGCATAAAATCCAAAATGTATCAACTAACAGTGTCCCAACTAGATCAAAATTACTAAAGGTTGAGCTCTTTGATCCATTAGGATAGATAAAATAAATCAACAAAACAATATCGATATTAGCTATTGAGTTGTTTTTTGACTAGTGTCAGAAGCACATGTTTAGACATACGTGAGTAGATGGTTTCTTCTGTTAGTGTGTTTGATGTTCTGATTCTAACGCTTGCATAAGTACTCAAAAGTCTAATATGTTGTTTGAAGACTGTCTCTCTACTCTTTGGTATTAATATTAAAGGGAACTGTGAGACTTCTTTTCCAACCTGCTGAGGAGGGAGCTAGAGGTTCCTCACAAATGATAAAAGAAGGAGTTCTTCAAGATGTTGAAGCAATTTTTGCTGTTCATATTGATGCTACGACATCTACTGGAGCTATAGCATCGATTCCTGGGCCTTTTACAGCTGCTGGATGCATCTTTGAGGCAAAAATTGAAGGCGTAGGTGGTCATGCTGCATTCCCCCACCAGACTGTAGATCCACTGCTGGCTACATCATTGACAATATTGGCACTGCAACAGCTTGTCTCAAGGGAAATCGATCCTCTTCATAGTCAAGTATGTGCTACTCTCAAAATTTTTACTTTCACAACAAGAACTATCCATGGCTTTTAGTTGCAACAATTTTGAATGAGAAACGTCCCCAAACTTGTGGGTTTGTCATAATGCCTAAAGTTTTATCCTATGGCTTGGCTTCTCTCTTTGGAACTGGTTGTTTTATATAGCTAGAAGTCTAGGTGAACTTCTCTTCTTTTTTAAAGAATAAACTTATTTACTCCATGATGTCTAGAGTGATGCTTATTGTTACGAGACGAGGCTGATAAGAAATGCAAAAATAGTATGTCGCACAGTGGCAGCAAATAACATTTTATAAATAATAACTACAAACTTTCTCATGTATGCTAGAATTTGATTGGTTAAGTATCATACTTTAATGCATTCTTCTATTTTGTAGTGAAACCCTTGGTAAGAAACAGCAGCGTAGTTATGTCCAGGCTTATGCTATTTCATTTCTATAAGCTTTGGACTTTCGCTTTAACTATGCCAAAAAAAGTTGGTATAACTTTAATTATGAGGTCAAGATGACAACTGACCCTCATATACTGGCCACAGGTACTGTCTGTTACTTATGTCAAAGGAGGGGATGCATTAAATGTAATCCCATCATATGTAAAATTTGGAGGTACTCTAAGAAGCCAGACAACGGAAAGCATGTACCATTTCAGACAGCGATTAAAAGAGGTATGGCGCTGACCTGTTTAGATATCATTTATATAAATGAAACTCTTTTACTAGTTTTTTAAAAGCTCTCTAGTTTATCTTCCACTTGCAACATATCTATGGTTCATTAAATGCATAGCAGGAGTGCATTTCTTTGTTGTCAATCGAAAATACATAAAGGAATTTGATAATGAATCTAAAATCACCTAAGTGATAGTGTTGAGCTGTAGGTTGTTATAACTCTCTGCTTGTTGCAATACTCATTTATGGCAATCTGTTTAGTTTAATTTTCTCCATAATATGTTCTCTTTTCCTCCCTTAATTTGAAATTAAGGTGAAACTGTTAGCTTTTGTTTTAGGTCACGTTCCAATATTTTCTCTCTGCCATTATTTTTTCAGCTGTGAAAATTCAATTGAGTAGACTGCATGTCTATCTGTACTTGAATTGTTGATTCAAAAAGTGCATATCCCATTAATCTTTTCTAGGTTTTATACTATTGTTCTAGGCCTGTTTGGGTTTAGCTTATAGCTTAACTACTAGCATAAGCACTTGTGAGACTGTTTCAGAAAGCTTGTGGAAATAGCTTATTATGGCATGTCCATAAGCTGTTTTTCAGCTAATTTCATAACCTCTCCAGGATAGCTTATGAAAACATCTTACAACTTATATAAAAACAACTTGACTTGTCCAACTGTACTTGAATTGTTGATTCAAAAAGTGCATATCCCATTAATCTTTTCTAGGTTTTGTACTATTGTTCTATGCCTGTTTGGGTTTCGCTCATAGCTTAACTACTAGCATAAGCACTTGTAAGACTGTTTCAAAAAGCTTATGGAAATAGCTTATTATGACATGTGCATAAGCCGTTTTTCAGCTAATTTCATAATCTCTCCAGGATAGCTTATGAAAACATCTTACAATTTATATAAAAACAACTTGACTTTATTTTATCTTTTATTATAGAAATAGCTAATATACAAACCCTTATCTGGTAAGTGTTTATGTTATAAGCGCTTAATTAAGTTGTTTATCCATGCAAAGCCTATAAATGTTGTTTAGCTTATGTTGATAGATAATATTTGCAGGTTATTGAAGGACAGGCAAGTGTGCACAGATGTAATGCATATGTTGATTTCAAAGAAGAGAACTTCGTGCCATATCCTGCTGTTGTCAATGACCAAGATTTACATCTACATGTCGAGAGAGTTGGCCGACTTCTGCTTGGTCCAGACAATGTCCGTGAAGCCAAGAAGGTGATGGCAGGCGAAGACTTTGCATTTTATCAAGAAGTGATTCCTGGAATATTGTTTTCCATTGGAATCAGAAATGAGAAAGTAGGATCAGTTCATTCCCCACACTCCCCATTTTTCTTTCTTGATGAGGAAGTTCTTTCAATTGGAGCAGCTCTGCACACTGCTGTTGCTGAATTGTATCTAAATGAGCACAGTATTTAGTAAAACTCCTTTTGTTGTTACTGATGTATTGCACTTAAGATTCTGTATATTCAAAGAAAATGTAAAACTGAAACGAGTTATTTATATTATTTATAAAAATTAATCTCAATATATATTTAGTATATCGTTTTTTTACACATTTTTTTAACGATAAATAGTAATTATTTGTTAGATTAATATTTACTCCTTCGTTTACACAATTTAATTCTATTGTTAGTGATAGTAGACCAAAAACTATGACATGGATGAGTGGTTACTTATTCTGCAAGAGTAGTTGAAATGATACTAATGGTTAAAAGGATAGTTCAATAATATTGCAGATTTTGCTTTACTGATCATGAAACACTGATGTACATTTTACACGGTGCACACTACAAAAAGGAAAAGGAAAATTTAAGAATATTACATGATTTACATATATCGACAGAATTGAAAGTGTCCTTCAGCCAGATCCTGTTTCTTTACTTTATGAATAATTATTTTGCTTAGCTTTCTGACTTAAAATAACAGAGTGGATAGGCACATGGAATCTGGTGGTTGTTTCCCAAGTTTAGTATGTGTCACCAATACCATAAAGCAACGACCACATGACACTGATGAGCAAATAGCTATAAGCCAAGAGTTCCAATAATCATATAATTCATCATGTAATTGAACAGGCACATTTTGTACTAGGAAATGATAATATATGGTTGAGTATAATTGCATTCCTAATGCAACCGTCCAAATTTTCTTTACCAACCAAGCTAACAAAAGAAGGGACCACACGTACATTAGGGTCTCTAAATAGTTAACTTTTCCATGTTAAAAGCAACCCCATTTTACCTACATGATCAAATTCTACAGCCCCACATTTTACATGGGGATTGTTAGTACAGAATGATGAGTCATCTCCACGTGTTACCACATATGCCTAGTAACTAGGGTCTCTTCTTTTAGCACTGTTCCAAAAAATAAATAAAAATGCATGCATGCATTAATTAAGTCAAAATGCTTTTCAAAACTGTTGAGAACAATGCAGTAGCAGTTTAGAAAGGATCAAATTAAAGGGCCTAGTCTAGCTTTGAAATCGAAGAAATTTACCTAACCAATCCATCACATTAGTTAGCATACAAACCCCGTTTGTTTTATATTTTTTAAAAAAAAAAGTTGATTTTTAGTTTTGTTTGTGTGTAAGTTTCTTTTAAAAATCATTTATTTAAAAAAATGATTTTTATGTTGGAAATAAAATAGTTGTTTTGATCAGTTTTTGAAGAAATATAGTTTTAATATAAGGGCGGGGAAAACATAATTTATGGTTACTATGTTTTTACAACCATACTAATGAAAAACTATTGTGACTGACAGCCATATTTTTTCAACTAGAATGCTTTTTTTAACCATATTTATATTTTTCTTAAAAATCTCTAAAATTTCTCTAAATTATTTATATCAAAATCATTTATCTGTTTGGTAAGGCACAAAAACAAGCTTATGTCTTATAGCTTATAGCTTATAAGCTTGTCTGACAAAAAAAGACCTGTTTGGTAACAATTTTTCGTCAGGAGCTTATAGCTTATTTCAGGAGCTTATAGCTTATTTTTCAGACGCTATTTCAAGTAGCGTTTGAGCTTATAGCTTATAGCTTATTGTTTTTTCTTCCTTTTTTACCCTTATTATTTTATTTAAAATCCTTTTTTACCCTTTACAATTTATTAATATAATTGCATCATAAATACTAAAATCTCTTGTGCTAAAAAATATCCACTTCTTTTTCAAAACAAAAAAAATCAATTCCTTTCGTTGCTTTATTCTTTCGTTGCTTTATTCTTTTTCAAAACAAAAAAAATCTCTTTCGTTGCTAAAATAATATATTTTTGTACTCAATATAATATATTTTGGTGCTCGAGATATTTTTGTACTAGATCTAATAGGTGAATTATTTGTTCCAAAAATTTCTCACTTATTAGTTGTGAATTTTCTCTATAAATAGAGAACTCACATAGTGCATTCTACACACCGAACGATTACTTACGGTGCAGTACGTAATCGAACATGTGAACTGGGCTATTTTATCCTGGAGGCGGCACGATTGTTAGTCTACTTTGCACAAACTCGGTAGTGCAGCAAAACGTTTTAAAGAGAGCGACCTGGTCGTGACTCAACCTGGTAATCTCTTCTGTGGTGAATTCTAATTTTTTAAAAGGTACTTTTCTTAACTTGAAAAACAACATAATTTCTATACACCAGGCAGGATTATGCTAGCTAGAGTACAAGTTATAATTTTGCTTGTTTTGATTTCTTAAAAAATACTGATCTCGTTTTAGGATGCTACTGATTTTTATTTTTTTTTGTAAACTTTAAGGTAGATGTTTATTAGTCATTATCTATGGTTTTACTAGGCTGAATTGTTAATTGGTCATTGAGCTCTGTAGGTTGTTATATGACATTTTTGAGCTCTGTGTTATAAAAAAAAACTATTCATTCTCAATGTGTCATTTTTAGTGTATTTTTACCATGTGTCCTTTTTAATGTCTATAATTCAAAAGTGCTAATCCTTATTATTTTATATTGTAAAATTTATAAGATGGCCTCAAGTAAAGATAAAATGGAAGGAATCGATTTTAAATGGTCAGATGATCCTGAGTATGAACAGAAATTTTGTGAGCTTTGTATCAAGTTCATTAGAAAAAATGGGCGTGGGTCATTTAAATGGAAGGAGATTAACCGTTCTTGAGCAACATCCAAATTACATTCCTCGTGATGAACTTCCGGATATTGTTGATGGTAATCAATGTAGTGAAAGACCAGAGAGGAGATGTTAAGATTATCTTAATTCGTACTTAATTGACAATGATATTGTTGTTGTTGTTGTTGTTGTTATTGTTGTTATTATTATTATTATTATTATTATTATTATTATTATTATTATTAATGTATGTTGTTTTTGTCTTCATAAAAAATTGAATGATATAAAAATGTCCTTTTATGTCATTTTACATCTATCAGCTAGTTGAACCGCTAATTTTACCAAACACTTCAATTAGCTTATCAGCCATAAGTCATCAGTCATCAACTATAAGCTATCAGCCATCAGTCATCAGTCATAAGTTATAAGCTATCAGCTAGCTTATCAGCTATCCGCTATTTTTGCCGAACAGACCCTATATTTAAATCTATAACAAATTGACACAATCTTTCAATTTTTCCCTTCACTTTTTGGCATATTGGGTTTAGTTATTATATATCCAAATGGAGGAATATAGAATTAACAGTAATTATTTTTTTGACAAAGGTAAATGAACCCACCATACCAACCCAAATAGGTTGAATTAATAGTAATTATTAATAGATAAAAGCATAATTTCTTCTGTGGTGAATTCTAATTTTTTAAAAGGTACTTTTCTTAACTTGAAAAACAACATAATTTCTATACACCAGGCATGATTATACTAGCTAGAGTACAAGTTATAATTTTGCTTGTTTTGATTTCTTAAAAAATACTGATCTCGTTTTAGGATGCTACTGATTTTTTTTTTTGTAAACTTTAAGGTAGATGTTTATTAGTTTACTAGGCTGAATTGTTAATTGGTCATTGAGCTCTGTAGGTTGTTATATGACATTTTTTAACTCTGTGTTATAAAAAAACTATTCATTCTCAATGTGTCATTTTTAGTGTATTTTTACCATGTGTCCTTTTTAATGTCTATAATTCAAAAGTGCTAATCCTTATTATTGTATATTGTAAAATTTATAAGATGGCCTCAAGTAAAGATAAAACGGAAGGAATCAATTTTAAATGGTCAGATGATCATGAGTATGAACAGAAATTTTGTGAGCTTTGTATCAAGTTCATTAGAAAAAATGGGTGTGGGTCATTTAAATGGAAGGAGATTAACCGTTCTTGAGCAACATCCAAATTACATTCCTCGTGATGAACTTTCGGATATTGTTGATGGTAATCAATGTAGTGAAAGATCAGAGAGGAGATGTTAAGATTATCTTAATTCGTACTTAATTGACAATGATATTGTTGTTGTTGTTGTTATTATTATTATTATTATTAATGTATGTTGTTTTTGTCTTCATAAAAAATTGAATGATATAAAAATGTTCTTTTATGTTATTTTACATCTATCAGCTAGTTGAACCGCTAATTTTACCAAACACTTCAATTAGCTTATCAGCCATAAGTCATCAGTCATAAGCTATAAGCTATCAGCTAGCAGCCATCAGTCATCAGTCATAAGTCATAAGCTATAAGCTAGCTTATCAGCTATCCGCTATTTTTGCCAAACAGACCCTATATTTAAATCTATAACAAATTGACACAATCTTTCAATTTTTCCCTTCACTTTTTGGCATATTTGGTTTAGTTATTATATATCCAAATGGAGGAATATAGAATTAACAGTAATTATTTTTTTGACAAAGGTAAATGAACCCACCATACCAACCCAAATAGGTTGAATTAATAGATAAAAGCAT
Source organism: Medicago ruthenica (assembly GCA_018208015.1). Classification (NCBI taxonomy): domain Eukaryota; kingdom Viridiplantae; phylum Streptophyta; class Magnoliopsida; order Fabales; family Fabaceae; genus Medicago; species Medicago ruthenica. Next base: position 79,936,838 of record CM031373.1, on the reverse strand, counting down.
AAAGAGATTATTCAATTTTACATGACTCTTTTGTTATTAATTATTATGAGTCAGAAAAATGAAGAAGAATAGTCGGTTTAGATTAAGCTGTATCATAGAAACTGGATAGAATATAAAGGTCACAAACAGTTATAACAGTCCATGTGGAAATCAACTTTATTGTGTTAGTTTTTACGCGAAAAATGCAAGTGATTCCCATTCTCACGTTTCTTTCATCCCAACAACAATATGCATGTCATGAAAATCCGAAATGCGATGCTTATTTTAAGCACTAATTCGTGCGGGAAGAGAATATGCTTAATCAGTTGAACTCATTTTAAGAAATCACGATATATGTGTGATCACATGTTGGCTCATTAGATTTGTTAACTGCTCCTTCTTAGATTAAACTTATGACTAAGACAAAGGAAAATTGTGGTAGTCCCTCACTTTCACTCCAAAAAGCTTTTATGTAATCCATTGTAGTCGGAGTGACTACAATGGTGATCTTAACGTTGAAAAAATTAAAAGGTCTTGATCTCAAGATTTTATTTTAACCGTGAATTATTTAAACTCTTTTCTACTGTTTAAATTTACTCGACTGCATGGAATCCAGGTCCATAGACATGATCACATATTTGAATCAGGACTAATGCCACTAATTTGATAATTTTTTAAGAATATGTGATATGATGCACATGCTGATGGAGAGAATCTTAATGCTACACAATTATAGAGTAGTAGACATTCCTTGGCAGAAAAGAAATCTAGCTAGATGGTGCTTTTCCAATTGTTTAACAGTTAAAATAATTCTGTAAATACATACATAAGTTTAGAAATAAAATGGACAATAAAATTGATAATTCAGACTCAAATAGGTGTCCACATCAAAGATCCCATACCTTTTATATTTTTTGTTGGACAAAGATCAAAGATCCCATACCTAGGTACTAATAATGTAATCCACAAAACTACATATTTGTCCAGGTTGTCCTAATAAACTAATACACTTTACACACATGCCATGCATATATGACACAATGACACCTCACCACCTTGTCATGAAAAATCTACCCCGTCGGTGGATAATGACACTATCATCACTTTCAAAGCTTTCTTTTCCTTCTTCTCTGTCTATAAATCTGAAAACCATGCTCCAATTGTTTCCCTCCTTTCTAGCTACCATCAACCTTGAAGTTTGAAAAGAATTCCAATAGATATATTAAACTAAGAGGTCATTCGTGACACTACATGTGCATGTATTGGAATTTGGAATAACAACTTGGCTTTATATTCTAATCACCCACCGGCCACCACATACATCTATAAAACTCCTACACTTTCCTTATGACATAACTGCCTTCTCTATATACTAGTAGTTAACTAACTCTCTTCATATTAAGCCACTTTTCTCTTCAAATAATTCATAATTAATACTAATTTGATTTCTTATTCTCTATTCATATAGCAAATGGGTGAAGAAGTAAAACAGGCGAGCCTTAATTTTTTGGCATTCTACTTTCTTTTTCTTATAGATGTAGTGCGCGCAGACTAGTTTTTATGATTCTTCTTTTTTGAATTGGATAGGAACCACCTAAGGCAGAGTCCAAGCCAGAGGAAACTCCGGTAGAGGAGAAGAAAGAAGAACAACCAGAGGAAAAGCCTAAACCACCAGCTCCATGTGTGTTGTTTGTAGACTTGCATTGTGTGGGATGTGCCAAGAAAATTGAGAAATATATTATCAAAATCAAAGGTTTTAATTTGTATATTCCATCTAGTTACTTTTGATTAATTAATCCATTTGTCATGCATGATCATTGATCACTTATTTTCATTTGTATTTATCTTGTAACAGGAGTTGAGGGAGTGGTGATTGATATGGCTAAAAATGAAGTGGTCATAAAGGGAATAGTGGAGCCTCAAGGAATCTGCAATATTATAACAAAGAAAACAAAGAGAATGGCCAAAGTTATATCTCCATTGCCAGAAGCAGAAGGAGAACCAATACCAGAAGTTGTTAACTCTCAGGTATCACTAGATTTTCTTTTCTAATTCAAAAACCAAAGCTGAATTATATCTAATCCATGATATTTAATGAATAATTAATATATAATTGGTTTCTGTTCTAGGTTAGTGAACCAGTTACTGTGGAACTTAACGTGAACATGCACTGTGAGGCTTGTGCTGAGCAGCTCAAGGGGAAGATACTCAAAATGAAAGGTACAGCTTAATTATCTCCTCATTCAGCTCAATTGTATGGACTTGTAATTAATTTTCACCAAATGTGCTAAAATTGGAACAAAAAAAAATGATTTTTTAGTGATCAAGTTATGTGGTTCCATTATAGTTTTGTGATTCTGATCTCGAAATTGCAGTTGTGATGCCGTTGTAGAGACTAGAGACCTCAAACTTCTTTATATAGAGGCCGCAATTGCATTGCAGTTGCGGACAACAATTTAATAACAAATACAACTAAAAAGGTTACATAATTTAAAAACTATTCAAACAATTTCACCTAACCATTTTCCAATACTGTTTTCATAAACATCCTAATTAACCAAGCAAGCTTTATACATGAATGCTAGTCATGCATATGATGTGAAAATGTGAATGTGTCAATGTATGTAGGAGTCCAAGCAGTAGAGACCGAGCATAGCACAGGAAAGGTTATTGTGACGGGAACCATGGATGGCAACAAGTTAGTGGATTTTGTTTATAGACGAACCAAAAAGCAAGCCAAAATAGTTCCACAACCAGAACCTGAACCAGAACCAGAAAGTAAAGAAGGAGAGAAACCAGCAGAAGAAGAAGCTAAACCAGAAGAAAAGAAACCAGAGGGTGGTGAAGATAATAAGAATGAGAGTAAAGAAGAGAAGGATGGGGAAGAGATTAATGGAGTTCATGATGAGGAAGACATGATGAAGAGGATGATTTACTATAACTATTATAATCAGCCACTCTATGTTGTTGAACGAATGCCACCACCACCTCAACTCTTTAGTGATGAAAATCCCAATGCATGTTGCATTTCATAAAATTCATCACATTCACATCATATCAAACTAGTTATTTGAGGATATATCGTTCAGCCTTTTTATGTATGTACGATATATTACTACATATTAAAAATATTACTCCCTCCGTTCCTTTTTAAGTGTCTCTTTTGAAGAAAATTTTTGTTTCTATTTAACTGTCACTTTCAAAGTTCAATGCAACATTAAATGTTGTTTTACCAATATTACCCTTAGTTATTTATTGCAGAGAGAGAAAAATATGAAATGAAATATTAAATGAATAAGGTCGTTATAGTAAAAGTATAACTTATTGTATCAAAAGCAGTAACATTTATGAATTGTCTTGGTTTATGTAAAATGTCAAAAAGTGACAATTAAAAAGGAAGGGATGTAGTATATTGTATACATAATACATGGAAATGTGTATCCTCAGCGTTTTTTTTTTTCTTTCTATTTAGTTTGGACTTGGTTAATGGATGAATTTGATGTTCGAATTTTTTACGGATGATTATTGTTCCAGACTAGACCATGTTCAATCCTTAGTAGACTCTGCTATTGAAAATATCTCAATGGTCTCAACGGAACTTACATTAGAAAAAAAATATACAATTTCTATCGTGTTAAACCTCTCACCCATCTCATTCAAAAACTGACTTGAGCATTTAGGTGTCGTGCAATACACATGCCGAAGAGCAAATCCAGTGTCCTCTGCCGCATTTCATCAACTCCGGCCATCGATTGTTCCACATCGTATAAGTTATTATGTAAATAACCTGAATTACATATTATAAAGAGCGGAAAAAACAAATAAGTGAAGGGAGAAAAAATGGCTAGTTGATTATCAGAGTCATAGGACATTCCTTGGCACAGAATCAGGTGGGTGGGGTCTGAGTTTCATATGGTAGTGTGGGGTCCGCATGAATGAAGTCTGAATCATCTTATGTAGGCTAATAAGAAGTCATGGTGACAGTGTGACACGCCAAATCCACCTCATCAGATTGGAACCACCATCTTATAATGTTTGCAGATGTTGGCCATGAGAACGGCTATTGTTTATATTTGTACTACGAAATATTTTGTAGATCTTGTCATTGATTGGCTAATTTAATTTCCCTCCTTGGTTTAGGTAAATATTTAATGCGTTCTGCGACCGGAGAAGTTATTTTTGGGGAGAAATTATGCGTTTTTGGGATTCTCATAAATGAGAATGAGGGAACACAGATTAAAATCCTAAATGATATTCACACCTTTTTATTTTTCTTCTAGAAAAATAAAATAGTTATAGTACAACCAAAATCACGATGCATTGGGACATTTTTCATCCATCTATTGAAATCTGTACAAATAATACATATAGAACTTTCATAAGACAATAGAGCGTTAACAAAGCAAAATTCAAATCTTAACAACCAAACAAAAATCTTTCGCATATGAACGAATGTCAGTAATAATTCGAGATCCACAGTCTTTGATTTAATTCAACTTTGAAAAAAGATATTTGCAGGTGTTCACACATAAAATCGACTATAAGTGGTCTCTGAGATAACCAATTGTGCCACATATTGATTTCAAGGGGCCATAATATCCATATTTGAGTGTGTAATTCTCGAACGATTTTATACACTTTGTTCTGGAGACGGTGCAGTTAATAGAATGTTATCTTGTTCGTGATTCAACCCGACAATCTTTTCAAGGTATTTTCGATTTCAAAACAACGGTGCATGAAGAGAGCAATTTATTAAGTATTTAACGAGTAAATGTCCCTTACTTTCTTAGGGTGTACCAATTTGTTACTCTATTGTCATAAGATGTTAAGTTAGCCTTCCAGTTTAGAGAAAGTTAGACATCGTTTGACCTGACTTTTTTACAATCTAAAAGTTACTTTAAAACAAAGTTAAAATTAAGGGCTTTTAAGAAAGAAGTTAAAGTTGTTGGTTACTTATTTTTTTTAGTTTTAAAGTTATTTTTAAGTTAAAAATTGTTTGGCTAAATATTGTACAAAACTTTGAATTTATTATGAATTAACATAATAAATAAAAAAATGTTTAAAATATTTTTTGAAGGAAAAAATGTTTAAAATATTTTTTGTGGAGACTGAAGAATATATCTATAGTGTATATCTATGTATATATTTTGCACTTTCATATTGTAACAAACTATAAATATTTTTTTCAATGATACCTTACAATGTAACAAACACAGTATGAATATATGTCCAGTTTTTTTCCTTTATGTTTTAAAAAGTGTAACAAACTAGATCGAGTATATATAAGATTTTGGGCTGACTTTTTCATTATCCCAATTATACTCTAAAACAACTTTTCTATAATAATGATTGTCGTTGATGTCATTAAAAAAATAAAAATTTAGATTATATTTTTTTGTTATATTGTTGGTGTCATTTAAATAGATAAACAATGTTAGTTTGATTTGTTATAATTTGAAAGCAACAATCATTTATATTTATACTTTTAGTCAAAATCAAAATTTCATAGAAAACACCACTCATAATTTTCAAACTTTAGCGTAATAAAAAGAGCGGAAAGACGGGCACGTGAGTGCCCGTCTTTTCGCTAGTATAATATAATATAAATTCTTATCTTTTTGAATGACACCAACAAGATATCATTCTTATCTTTATATATATATTAGACGTAAATGAAGTAAAGATGCCAAATATGAATAAAATTAAATGGAAGAAAAAATGAAATATAATATTAAAAAATAAAAGAAATGGTGCCAGCGTGAATCGAAGAGGGTATATAAATGGAGAAGAATTCAAGTTTGTCGTGTTAAGTAGTTCTAAAGTTCCTTTAAACAATTTTTTATCAAAGTTCCTTCCATTCAATTTTATGCATTCTAAAAAAAATACTTTTTTAGTAAGTACTTAATAGATATTGTGTTTGGCCTATCTTCTCCTTAAAATTGTAGAGAAGTTGAAAAAAAAACCGGGGCAAACGGTACCTTAGTCAAGTTAATAATATCTGCATCTTATATTTGTTAATCGTAACTCGTTCCAAGTATATAGTTTCAAGGACCAAATAGACACTAAATACGTAACTTCGAATGAACCTTGATACTCCATGTGTAAAGGCACATCATTTCCCTAACGATTATCAAATTTTGTCAATCTAATAATAATAAAAATAGTAATTGAATAAATTGAGTTCCAAATTTTAAAAGATTTAGGGCCCGTTTGGATTAACTTATTGTAGAGCTTATATAAAACAGCTTATGCAAATAAATAAGTTTTTATGTATTATTTATAAGTTTTTAAGGTAGTTTATGAAAAAACAGTTTATGAAGATATAATTTTCGTTAGTGAGAGCTTATAAATTAAAATAAAAGCTTATTTATTTACATAGGCTATTTTTCATAAGCTCAAAATAAGCTCAAACCAAACGGGGCCTTAAACTATTTGATATTTCCTTTTCAATAAAAAACTATTTATTAATGTTCAGACGTGTCAATTTGCTCGCTTTTTTATTGTGCTAACATATAAATTATACACAATGTTTTATATGAAGTTTTGATTTTTATTAAAATTATATGTATAAATATTTGTTACTTTTAAATAGTAACAGACTATGTTTATATTTTACTAACAATATAACAAAATATAATAAAAATTCATATATTTTTCAATAACATCAACGGTATAACATTCTTAAAACAAATTTGTTTAAGGGTATAACTGAAATAATAAAAAATTCAGCCGATAAAAATCATTCCCTTTATATGTTGTTACAGATATGGATGTTTGTTACTTTTAAATAATAACAAACTATATTTTTGTCAAGAGTAACAAACTATGTTTATCTTTTACCAACAATATAAAAAATATAATAAAAATTCATATATTTTTCAAAAAAAAAACAAAATTCATATATTTTTCAATAACATCAACAATATAGCATTTTTAGAGGCAAATTTGTTTAAGCGTACAACATGAATAATGAAAAATACAACCCATAGAAATCATGTATATATTCCATCAATAAAATATAAAGAATGAAATAAAATAATTTTAGCATATGACAATAATTAGCAAAATAAAAATATAAGTAATACAATTATAAAATTATAAAATTACGTAACCATAAATAAATGTTTAGTTGGGATGATTATTATAAAACCATATTATACAATTTAACGATTAAATTGGAAAAAATAATTATTTGTAAATTTTTGTGTAAAAAATAATTATTTGTAAATTTTTGTGTAGAGTTCAATATGCATGTTTCTATTTTTATCAATTTGTTTCTAATGTGCGTGTGTTTTTTCAAGAACAAGAATTATTTGAAATTTTTTTAGTAGAGTTCCATATGCATGCTTCCATTTTTAATCAACATTTTATCAATTTGTTTCTAATGTCCGTGTGTTTTGTCAAGAACAAGAATTATTTGTAAATTTTTGGTAGAGTTCAATATGCATGCTTCCATTTTTAATCAACCTTTTATCAATTTTTTTCTAATGTCCGTGTGTTTTGTCAAGAACAAGAATTATTTGTAAATTTTTGGTAGAGTTCAATATGCATGTTTCTATTTTTAATCAACGTTTTATCAATTTGTTTGTTTCTAATGTGCGTGTGTTTTGTCAAGAACAAGACTAGTGCGTGTGTGAGAAGCATGAAACAATTATTATTGGGAAAAAAAGAGAAGCTTGAAACAAATCTCAAACAAATAAAAGAAACCGTAAAAAACAAACAGATTATCGGAAAATTGCATTGAGTTGATGGCTTTTTTATTTAAATTTAAACTGGATGTCGTCGGAGGGCCTAAATGAATGGCATAAGAGTTTTAAATGGTTCAATTCTACGACCTTAATTAAACTAGAAGATGCTTGTATCTAAGCTTTATTTAGCATTCAATTATTGCTTGAAATTATGTTTTCAATTAAAGATTACATTATTTTTTTAATCAAAGATAAAGATGAAACAACTTGTTCGATCCAAAAAGATAAAGATTACCCAAAAGGCATTTTGAAACAAGGGTCCGTTTGCTTTAGATTTTAAAAAAATAGATTTTTTTTTGTATTTCTAAAAATGGATTTTTTTTAAATTCATTCAAAAATAGTAGAAGTTTTTTTTGAAGAAGCTAAGCACATATATTAAAAACCAACATAAGCTCCGCTAGTACAAGATGTACCAAAGGAAGCTAAAGAATCCAAAAATTACAAAAGGAAAATCCACAAGCTACCACAATGTAGCCAAGAAAAATAAAATTACGTTACAACCTGGAAACATAATAAAGTACTTAACCTCCAAACTGAATACTCAAAGTTGAAAACAACATAATAAGATTTGAGCCACCAAAAAGCTTGGAGTTTAATATTTTCCAATAAAGATGGAAGTTGTTCCGATTTATTGTGAAAATGTCTCATATTGCGATCCTTCAAAATAGTAAAAAGAGCTGAAATCCAAATAATGTTGAAAGCCAAACGAGACTTATTGGAAAAACCCCCAAGACCTCCAAACTGAAGAAAATGTTGAAATAAGGAGCCTTGAAGAGTCGTTGAGAATGCCTAACCAACCCGATATCAAAAAGCCAAAGTTGACCATAAAAAGTACAAGAAAAGAACAAATGGTCCTGATCCTCTGTCAATCCGCAAGCGGCCGAACAAAAAGAATCATTATAATCCAAGATATTTCTCCTAACAGATTCATCTTTGTTGCTAATCTATTCATGAACAAACGCCAAATAAAAATATTGACCTTAAGCGGAATTTGCTTAAGCCATAAAACATGATTGCAACAGTCATCAATTGCCACATCTGATCTAATCAAGTAAGTATAAGCTCTTTTGACCGTGTACCTATAGGAATAATGAAGCTTCCAAATCCACCTGTCAGTCACTCCAACCTGCAAAACAACAAGTGAAAGCTGCTCCGCACACTCCCTTACCAACTCCTCCTCCCACACAAACAATCTCATTCTCCACTTCCACGCCTCACCATTAACCTCCCAACCCAAAGAGAACATCTCTGCAACAGTGACAAATTTAATAACAGCAAGATCAAGCAGCCTAGGATATCTAACATCTAAAGATACACCATTCAACCAAGGATCCTTCCAGAACAACGAAGAAGCACCATCCCCCACCTGTCTAAAAATATTATCCAACAAACACCGATCATCTAACAGACCACTCCCCATCCTAATAAGATTCAAGTTTTGCCACCACACGGAACCCCTTCTCCCACCAACACATAACCTCCCCCATCCTCACCATATTTCGCGCACAACACATTATACCACAAGCTTCCCCTTTCCTCCAACATCCTCCACACCCATTTACCAAGTAAAGATAAATTAAACTCCTTCAATCTCCTAACCCCAAACCTCCATTCTCCCTATTTAAACATAAAGTATCCCATTTTACCCAATGTAATTTCCTAACATCATCACTCCCCCCAAAAAAAATTACAAAAAATAGAGTCAAGGGTAGAAATGATACCTGAGGGAGCTTTGAAGAAGGAAAGAAAATAAACCGGAATGGAGGACAGTACATATTTAAGGAGAATCAGCCGACCCCCCCAACGATAGGTTTTTGCTTTTCCACCCAGACAATCTACTTCTAATACGATCCACCAAAGGGTACCAGAACTGAAGCTTTCCTAGAGGACTATCTGATCATTGCCCAAATTATGTTAACTATTTGAAATAGCTTTTTTTTAGAGATTTTTTTCAAAATTTTAGTATCCAAAATGATGAAATACCTAAAATGACATTTTAAAATAAGTCATTCAAACGAATTTTTCATTTGAAGCTTTCCTTAAACATTTCTTTGTTAAAAAAAATATAACAAAAACATATTACACTACAAAAATCTATTTTAAAAAAGCTATAACAAATGGGTCCAAAACAAATCAAAATAATTGATTAATTTCAAATTTGAAAAACTACAACCTAATTCACCGAACTAGACTATTTTATGGATAAGATAAGATTCACCCAATTTTATAGGTAAATAGTTCAAATTATCATTTGTAACAAATATGAGCGATAGCTATGGATACAAAATTATTTTAGAAAAAAGATAGACGGGTTTGTTTAAATTAAAAAAAAAATAACAAACTGAAATATTATATAACAGTGGACTCAACTCAAGCCTTCAGTTGTTGCATTGTAGTTTTGTTTTTGCACATGCTCTTTCTCTTTGGTACGTAAACCATTCCTATTTTCCTTTTTGCTAAGCACTTCATATCAAGTTTGCTCTCAAATTCCCTTTCCCTTTGCATGATTTACTTGCTTTCGTTTTTCTTTATGATGTTAATTTATTTGCTTTCGTTTTTCTTTATGACGTTAATTTACTTTCTTTCAAAAAGCTGATCAAACAGTGGCATGAATTTCAAGGAAAAGAGTTACTATAGCACAACATTATTAAATTCTTCATGCAAAACATATTTGATTTTAAACCATGTTGAAAACATCACCAATCACCACACAACACCATCCACCACATTCTGTCTATTTTTAGCCATCCATAACTTTCATAAAATCTGATTTCTGATCACTTTTAGTTTATGAAAGTTTTGGTAAATTTGTTTCGAAGTTTGTTTAGATTGTGTCTGTTTATGAACATTTGTTTTTCATTCAGTTTGTTGAGGGTGGAATACATATATATAATTATTAAAAATAAATAACTCTTTTTAACTTGAAGGTACGTAGCTTTGTAGTGTTAGTTTGTAGGAATACATACTAATTAATTCAAGTTGTTAATTTTGTGAAAAAAATAAAAACTTAGCTGTTTATTATTATAAAATAAAAATACCTGACAGCATATATCTAAACTCTTTTTAAGTTTTTTTTTATTATCTATTTTTTGTTTTCTAAACTCTTAACTTTCTTTGTGATTTGAAAGAACACAATGGCGGGAGGTTACATAGCACAGGGCTCTGGAAAAGAATATCCGGGAAAACTCACCTTTAGGGTGTTCATCACTTGCATGACTGCAGCATTTGGAGGCTTAATCTTTGGTTATGATCTTGGCATTTCAGGTACAATATTCTAATTTTTCTTTTCTTTTTTTCCATGCATTTAAGAGTTTGACAAAATATGTCTCGAGAATTGTTCACATGACTACAATTTTCTGATTAATGACATGATAATCAATTAATGTATAGGTGGAGTTACGGCAATGGATCCATTCTTAATGAAGTTCTTTCCAGATGTTTACGCTAAGGAGCTAAACATTAAGCCTGCAGATAATCAATACTGCAAATTCGACAGTCAGACACTAACGTTGTTTACATCCTCTTTGTATTTGGCCGCTCTTGTCGCTTCTCTTGGAGCATCGACCGTAACTAGAATCTTTGGAAGACGTCTTACCATGCTCTCTGGTGGTGTTCTTTTTCTCGCCGGAGCTGCCATGAATGGATTCGCTGAAAAAGTGTGGATGCTTTATGTTGGCCGCATGTTGCTTGGTTTTGGAATAGGATGTGCTAACCAGGTAAAAAAAAACATGTGGTTAATTCTTAATGAATAAACTCTTAGATTAATGTACATCAACCATGAGTATGTTTTTATTCCAGTTAGATTAAAAAAATATGAAGAAAAATGGAAGCATATAATAATTCTTTCTGGTTGGGTGATTAATCAGTCCTCAATGTTATGATTTTGTTTATGCTTTTAGGAGTAAATTAAAGTGACAAAATGGAAGTATTTTAATAGTTTTAATGGTTACTACTTTACTGATTGAAATAAACTATCTCACGATATTAAGTTTGTGTGCATAAATTGTTATTTACTTTATTTATATTGTTAATGCCTATAGTTTACTAATGTTGCATATTTTTTATAACAGTCTGTGCCAATCTATGTGTCTGAGGTTGCTCCCTACAAGTACAGAGGAGCTCTTAACATGATGTTCCAATTGGCAATAACTATAGGCATTTTTGTGGCCAACATCCTCAATTATTTTTTTGCAAACATGAAGAACGGGGAAGGATGGCGATACAGTTTGGGATTTGCTGGAGTTCCTGCGATAATGATCATTATCGGTGCAATCTTTCTTCCCGATTCGCCAAGTTCATTGATTGAAAGAGGTCAAGATGACAAAGCTAAAAAGGAGTTGATTAAGATTCGGGGAACTTCAGATGTTGATGATGAGTTTAACGATTTACTTGTAGCAAGTCAAGCCTCTAAAGCCATCAAATACCCTTGGGCTTGTTTGTTGACAAGGCAGTATAGGCCTCAACTTACCATGGCCATAGCTATTCCATTCTTCCAACAACTCACTGGCATGAATGTCATCACATTTTATGCTCCGGTTTTGTTTAAAACTATCGGATTTGGTGCTAATGCTTCCCTTATGTCAGCCATGATTACTGGAGGTTGTAATGCATTAGCAACGCTTGTTTCTATTGCCACTGTTGATAAGTTTGGGAGACGTACTCTATTCTTAGAAGGAGGAGCTCAAATGTTTATTTGCCAGGTACATTGATTAAATAACTCCCTTTATTAAATTTTTGAAATATTTAATCGACATTAAATTAGATTTGACTATTTTGGTATTTCCACTTTTGAGAAACATACTACTTTTTTGTTTATCAAATTGGGAAGCACACAAGTTTTGACACACTTTTTGTCAAATAGCAGAGAGTGATGAGAATCACACACCTTAAGTGTGTATAAGTAGAGAATCGCAGATTAGAATCTGTGTCCCAATACATCAGATGTATATGCAATTATCAACTGAATTGTAATTAGGTGACACACTTATATATAAATGCATAAATGATTCATCTATCAACCTCAATATACTTTCAAAGAAAATTATTGGTTGTCTACTTTGATCTTTTAAAAGGCAAATATCATATGAACTTTGAAATTTTTAACACATAACGTACACTAATCATTTGCACTAGAGATAGTGGTTAGGCAAAATAACACATACCACAATAATATGTTGCTCATCTTTCCTTGCTAATACAAATTTGTTTTGACACAGATTATTGTAGCAGCGGCCATTGCATCTAAATTTGGAGTTGATGGAAATCCAGGTGAGCTGCCAAAGTGGTATGCATTGCTTGTTGTGATAGGCATATGCATATATGTGATGGGATTCGCATGGTCTTGGGGCCCTCTTGGATGGTTGGTTCCAAGTGAAATTTTTCCACTTGAGGTGCGATCAGCGGCTCAAAGTGTCAATGTTTCGGTTAACATGATTTTCACATTTGCAATTGCCCAAGTTTTCACCGCCATGTTGTGCCACATGAAGTTTGGACTCTTCATCTTCTTTGCATTTTTTGTTGTGGTGATGAGCTTGTTTATTTACAAGTTTTTGCCGGAGACCAAAGGTGTTCCTATTGAAGAAATGTCTGTGGTGTGGCAAAATCATTCTTATTGGAAGAAGTTTGTGAAACCAGCGGCAGAGCATAATATTGGCGGTGAACATGCCTAGTTTTAGCTTCACTATTTAGTTTTTTAAAGTCATTTTTAATAGAAATCAAAATTACACTTACTTTAGCAGCTCTATTTAATTAGGACACCTTTTGATATTTTTCGTAGTTTCTCATATGAACTTATTGAAAGTAAAAATATTTATTAAAATTAATATTCGGATTGTTATGTCGTTTCTGTTTTCTCTTCTTGTATTTTCTAATTTTAATTTGTATAATGCAACCTCTGAATTGTAATTTATTTTATACTTCATCCATTATGTTTTACTTATCATTTATGAAGTGGTAAGTTAGTAAGTATACTCTCATTTGCTTTTGATAAAAAAAACAATTATATCTATTTTAAATCAGTTTTAAGTGTAGGATAACTTTGTAAACTTTATTTTATTATTTAAACCAAATATATGAGAAATAGTGATTTTTTTTTTATGAAATATGAGAAACAATGTTGTCCTGGTTGTGTACGACATTTTTATTCTCTTAAGTTCTGAACATTGTTACTTCTTTTTTCGATGCCTTTTTCTTTCCACAAATCAATGTCAATTTTTTTTTATTTACTGGTCGATGACATTGGTTTGGCTTTCAAAAAATTAAAAGCAAGAACTTTTTTTTTAGGTAAAAAGTCAGAACTATTATCAATCACCACATGATATATGTTTTAGCTTAGTGTAAAAATCATGGAAAAAAAGTTACAGAAAAGCAATTGCCTTGCGTTGAGAAGACTTACGGAAAAACAAAAATGGTATGGGCCTTTTTTTTTCTTTAAAAAGAACTAAATGTATAGGTAAAGTTGAAGTTACCATTGAAGGTGAAGAATTTTTGTGGAGAGCTTGTTGAAATTGCTTGCCTACGAGAGTTTGGTTGTAAACAAAAGGTGTTCAGTTCCACGATCAATGAGCGGTGTGTAAAGAATTTGTTGAAGACAATGCACATCTCTTCTTTATGTGTAGCAAAAGTATTCTTTGTTGGTAGTGTACCAGATTATGGAATGCGTCGTTGTCCGTTCTTGATCTTGAGGTAGGCTTCACGTCTAATGTGTTTGTTGTTTTGCAACATCTTGACAAGTCGCAACAACAAATTTTTGGTGTGACCCTTTGGAGTATTTGGAATCATAGGAACAATAAGGTATGAAATAATATCATCGAATCAACTCAAACATTTTGCGTACGAGCTGGTTCTTTCCTTACTAGTTGGTTGAATGCCCAAATTATGTGTAACCACACTATTGGATAACCTAATACTCACAGTGAGTTGCAATGGCATGCATAAACTGAGTCTCGGCAACTACAAATGTAACGTAGATGCTTCATTTTCTCGTGCTCTGAACAAAGTTAGACTTTGTACGTGCATTCGAGATGATGACAATCGTTTTGTGATGGCTAAAACATAGTGGTTGGCTCCGCTCCTTGATGTAGATTTGGGGGAGTCTTTAGCTTTGTTATCGCAAAATATAAACCTTTTGTCTAATATTGCTTCCTCATATGACTATTTTCTCAAGCACGTAATCCCCCATTTGGGTACTTATAAGACGTGTACCACTATATATAACTGTGATGGTTGATCAATATTTCTCAACAACATTAATTATTAGAACACTGATCATGACGCCGCATTCATTGAGAATGAACGGTATTAAGAAATTCTGGAGTTTGAATATCATTATGACTATTAATATTTCCACCTAGTGTACTTGGGCTATCAATAATTAATTGTGTTGTTGTCACATTAGAAACATTATTAACCCAGTTTTTATGTCCAAAAAGTGTTTAAGAGACTTACAACTTTTATATATAAGATATTGGCAAAAAAATGCAAGTTTTTTGGCTCCAAAATATTACTTAAGAGGCTTAAGAACTTTTATGTAAAGGTAAGATGTTTAAGATAATTTTTTGAAAAAAAGAAAAAAAGGCAAAAAAAAAGAAAACTCATAACAATTTTTTTTAACAGACTTAATAACTTTTATATATAAAATGTTTAAGATCATTTTTTTTAAAAAAAAAAAAGGAAATTCCTAACAATGTTTTTGACTCCAAAAATTTGCTCTAGAGACTTATAAACCTTTATATATAAGGTAAGATGTCTAAGATCATTTATGAAAATAGCAACAAAAAAAATAGGAAATTCATAACTTTTTTATTTCCAAAAAGTTTGCTTAAGAGACTTAAGAACTTTTATATATAAGAAGTGTAAGATCATTTTTTCAAAAAAAAAAGGCAAAAAAAAAAATGGAAATTCCTAACAATTCTTTTGGCTCACAAAATTTGCTTAAGAGACTTGCAAACTTTTATATATAAGATTTTTAAAATCAATTTTTTAAAAATAAAAAAAAATGACATATATAAGATTTTAAAAAATAAAAATAAAAAGGCAAAAAAAATTGGAAATTCACAACAACTTTTTTGGCTAAAAAAATTTGCAACATTTTTTGCTCCAAAAATTTGCTTAAGAGACTTAAGAACTTTTATATACAAGATTCTTAAGATCATGTTTTTAAAAAGGAAAAAAAAAAGTTACATATGATGTCATAGTCAAATATCAAAAGTTAATAATTTAGTTTATTGAAATAGGCTAATTATGTTGGTCTATTAGTTTTTTTTTTGTTTTTTGTTTTTGAAGAAATGTTGGTCTATCAGTTGATTGGTCTATATTTAAATATAGATATATTACCTATTTAAACCCCTTAAACAATGAAATGAACTTTTATCCCTTAAACAATAAAATTAACTTTTAGACAAACGGCATGACATATTTTGATTTAAAAAATAAGTGTATAACATATTACAAAGAAACTTAAACCCTAATTATTTTTACTTACTTGACCTAAGTCTCCAAAAAATTACTTCATTCGGTTACATTTATAAACAAAAAAAAACTTTTTAGTATGTGTTTGTTTCCACGGTAGGATACCCACCCAACATACGATTTCCCAAACTCTCAAAATTAAAGCTTCTCTGTTATCACACCTCGGGACGTGAAAAAGGCACCGCAATCGTAAATCCAAACATGTCATTAGATTTATTAAATAACTAATATATTTAACATATATATATATATATATATATATATATATATATATATATATATATGTCAAATACATTAGATATTCAATTAATATAAAAATTTATTTTTTGATTTAAAAATCACACAGAAAACAAAACAGATGAAATCAAATATTTAATTAATTTAAAATTTAAAAATCTACAAATTAATAAATCAGATTTTTATAGATTTGATTGACCATCAATTTCGTGGAAAATTGTAACAGATTTGCGTTGCAACAACAGATATGAACGACTACGAGAGCTACGCAGTATTTACCGTATTATTATAGTGAAGTTTGTTTATGTTATTATAATAAAAAAATCAGAAAAAGCGAAACTGAAACCCTTCACACTCAAACCCTTCACACTCACATTGCAATTTTCTTTCTCCGCATGCTCTTCCTCTTCGGTACCGTACGTAACATTACGCAATTTCAATTTAATTAATTTCTTTCGTATTTTTGTTTATGATGATGTTAATTAATTAACTTTCGTTGTTGATTATCAATCATAACCAGATCGTTAAACAATGAAGGGTTTTGGGTCATACAACGATTGGCCCTATTACGCTGCTTCGTCAAATTTATCAGCTTCTGCTACACCTTTTAGCGTTGTTAATCATCAATATTCAAATCCAATCAAAGAATCTGATTCTCCTTCTGTTGATTCAGATGGAACAAAATCGCAACAATATTTCAATTCATCTGATCCTTGGAATTCCTATTATGGATTTACCGCCTCGGATGGGCCTTCTCGTTTTGATTATGGTAAGAAGCCTTATGAGTCTTGGTCTGCTGGTAAAAGTGTTGCAAATTTTGGTGATGGTAAAGGTAATCAGATTGGTGTTGGGAGTAGTTTTGGCTCGAATCAAACTAATTTTACTGGTTCTGCTGTTGATGAAAGGTTGAATATGAAGTTAGGTATGTTTGCTATTTGTTTTGTCATTTTCTAGTTTCATGTGCTCCTTGTAATTGTTGAGATAAGAGTTGATCAAAATCAAACTATGAAGCATTCATATAGACACTAGACACACATTGACATGTCAACATAGTAATATCAAACTATGAAGCACTGACATCTCTGAAGCCCCGATACTCCAAAAATGGTGAAGAATGTGTCCGACACATATCCGATACCGATACGTCTCGATACGTCCCGATAGGCGTATCAGAGAAGTATCGGCCAACTAATATTTATTTTTTTGAAAAAAAAATGACCGATACTTGTCGGATACGGCTAACTTATACTCCGATACGGCTAACTTATACTCCGATACCGATACTTCTCTTACATATTTCATTTTAAAAAAAATAAAAGAATAAGAAACAAAAATACATTAAACCGACAACGCTATCAAAAACATTTGTCTCTTCTAACTCCAAAAAAATAGGGTTTCTCGACAACCACTGAACTATAGTTATTCTCTTCTCTCTAATGCTATGTTTCTTCTGTTCTTCTCCCTATAATATCTTCTTCTCTTCTTTTGTTCTTCTCTCTAATTGGGAAAACATGTTGTTTTTAAATTATTTGTTTTCAATCTCAAATAGTGTTAACTATTAAGTAGTCAACATCATACAATGATATTCTTTTTTGATAGTACTAATGATGTTTAGCTATATTTAAATTTGTGCTGAAAAAATATGTAATTGTCACTTGTTTTGATCATTTTTATTGATGTGGATGTTTGTTTATTATCATTTTTAGTTATGTTTATACATTGTGCACTTATACTATTAGTTTTAAATTTAATTTTTTAATAACGTATCGAGGCCGTATCGTATCGGGAGTTTTGAAAAATTTCTCGTATCGGTATCGTATCGTATCCGCATCGTGTCAGGTATCGGGGCTTCATAGACTGACATAGACGCTCGACACTGACACACATACAGGTGTCCCCTTCAATCAGAAGTGTATGTGCTATAGGGAAATCAAAATGATTTTTGAAAATTTTAACAGCTCAGTACCCCCACTCATGGAGAAACTCTTTAGTAATACGAATGTAATACAATATATAGACAATATCAGCGTAATTGGAATAATTTTATAATTATTTTATGTTATATAAAATATCAGCGTAATTGGATTAATTTTATAATTATTTTATGTTATATAAAAAAGTTTAGACAAAAATTCTGGGATGTTGATAGTATTTCCATCAGAATATGTGAGTATGTTATCTCTCATTAGGCGATGTTTTCCTGTGAAAGACTAAGTAATGTATTTGAAATAAGCACACTTGAAGAATGGAACACATACTTCATTTTTACAGTTAGTCAGTAATACAAAATTGATTTTTCAAACTTGTAATAAGGCGTTTTTCTCCTATTGAAATGTCATCTTCTGAAAATATTTTTCAAGCTAAGCTTACTTTCGAGTTGGTAAGATCAATGCTCTCTCTTTGTTTATAATTAAAACAAAGATTGAAAAGTATTATTGAAAAATGTTCTCAAAGGGACAATTAAGTAAGAAAAGAAGTAACTCTATTTGGTGATGCCAAATAATAGCAAACCAACTTTTCATCTATGTCAAAATAAGTGTATTTTTTTAAATGCAGGGTGTCAAGATATAACTGACAGTCATGGTGAGGTTCCGCATATGACTGGTTGGGAGAAACATAGCTTGCCTAAAAGTGTGGATCACATAGATGATAAATCTTGCTGGTGGAGAACTACCAAACCCATGCCACTTGATTTTTCACACACATCGATTTTGCAATCCCCTCCATTGTCTCTAGAAACTCATCATGAGGCCCCTCTGAAACTAGCTGTGGATTCAGGGAACCATCACTTTTCATATAGTGGTGTATATGACAAACACTTGGGGAAGCAAGATAAGCTATCAAGAGTTGATACAGTTTCTTCAACACCTATAACAGGATCAGTTACAGATTTAAATGTTGGCATTTTTGTGCCAGATGGAGACCTTAAACACAATAATTTCTATGATATAAATGAGGCTCACCCCAAGTCTAGTCTTGGGACTGCTGGTTACTTTGGTTTAGATCATCTCCGCATGCATCTAGATAGAAGTGAACATTCCTCATCAAACAATGCAATGATTCCAGACATGAACGTTTCAGGGGATGTTGTGGATTATCTGCATAAAGCAAGGCATGAATTTCAAAATCCTAATCCGATTCTCGGTCATTTAAGCTTGAGACTCAATGCTATTCAGGGTGTCAATTCTGTTGATAAATCTTTTGAGTGTGGTGGTGATCTATGTAATCCCTCTGTAGACTCGCCTTGCTGGAAGGGAGCTCCTAATGCTCATTTTTCTTATTATGGATCTTCTGAGGCCTTACCTCATGACCATCAGCCCAAAAATGAAAAGTACTTTGGTTCTGTTACTCAGGAGCCTCAGAATCTTCCCGAAAGTAATATAAAAAAACCATGTGACAGCAGCTTCCAAATGCACATTCCAATTGTTGATCAGGAAACAAGTTCAGCAGGTTCTCCCAGGAAATTTTCAGAAACAAGGTTTGCATCTGAAGATTGCAAGTCAGATGGTGCAGTGAGTGCTGGACCTTTTCAGTCGGAGCCATGTTGTGATTATGCGCTTCAACATCAATATGATACCAAACTAAAGGAAAATAGTGTACCACCAACCAGGCCAATTGACCGTGAGTCTGGATCTTCACATGATGAGCGTCAAGTTACAGAGGAAAACAAGTTGATGTCTCAAAAACTACATACCTTAGGCATAGGTGGTGTAGATGCTGGATGCAATAAGAATATATGCTTAATGTCTGGTACATCTCATACCGAAGGTCATGCCTTGTCTTTGTCTTCCTCAGTGGGAGATGCACCTGCTACACCTAAAAAATCAGCTGGGAAAGTATCAACTAAGAAATTGGATGTCCAGATGCTGGTCGGCACCATGCAAAATTTGTCACAATTGCTTCTTAATCATTGTTCAACTGATGCCTCTGAACTGGAAGAACGAGATTGCAGCATCCTTAGAAATGTGATCAGTAATCTTAATACTTGTGTTTTGAAGAATGCTGAGCAAATTAACCCGGATCAAGAATGTCTTTTCCATCAGCCAGAAACTTCTAGATGTGCTGTAGAATCGTGTGAGCCTCAACAGGTATATACTTATTTCTTCTATTCAATAATAACCCACAGCCCAGTAGAGAATAATGGAAACACTTTTTTTATACGAGCTACTGGAAATTTATATTATTTGCCTTATTGGTTGATGATATGAATCAAACAAAAACTGAAATTCATTTATTTCCAAACATTTAGCATAGAAGACGAAAACTTTCCAGACTTACATAAACACCTTTGCTGTCCATCATAGTAAATTGGCCTTCATTCAATATGATAATAACTATTGCATCAAACAAAGAAATTACTGAATAAATACTTTAAAGTCCCCATCTATAGTTTTAAACTTCGTTTGAAGCTTAAATACATAAGGTCACCAGGGCAATTTGGCCCTGTAAACTGTGATTAGAGTGATTTTGATGTGTTTTCCTATGTTTGGATTGAAAAATGGATTGTAATATAGCTCAAAGAGTGCTTGTGTGGTAGGTAAAAAACAGAAAAGTAAAGTGTAACAAGAAGAAACAGATAACAAAGATTGATACATACTTAATTTTATAAAATGTAACAACATATACGTAGCAATAGATGATGTATATAGTAATTTTCTTTTAATTCATAGTGTGTTGACAATATTATGATAGAAACCGGTACCAAACATAGAAATATAATAAAAATAACTTACTTTTATTGATTATAGAATAGAATTACACAATGGGTTCCCATGGAATTCGAGAGCTTCGTTCTCCCAACCAATATCCTGTCCCAAATTAAATGCCTATCGTTTTCTTCCTTCAGTTTCCTGTTTATTTAAAATCTGTCTAATAAATAACTGCCGGTCTAATTACATAACTGCTGCCTAAAACATAGCTGACTGTTCTTGCCTAATAACATAATAATTACAGCCTAATATAATAATAAGATGTCTAACATATTAGTTACCCATTGTTTTAGAGAGATGAGGATAGGGTTCTGGGTTTTTTGGTTCCGTAATAAAATAAGCATAGCGGAGATGAGGATGTTGTGTTGGATGTGTGGTAAGACTAGATAGGATAGGCTTAGAAATGATAATACTAGGGAGTTGTGGTAGCACCTATAGTAGAAAAGATGGTGGAAGCTTAGGTGGTTTGGACATGTAGAGAAGACCTATAGATTTTGTGGTAAGGAGAATAGATCAGATGGAGGATAGTGAGATCACTAGAGGCAGAGGAAGACCTAGAAAAACTATCAGAGAAACTATTAGGAAAGATTTGGAAATAAATGAGTTGGACCAAAATATGGTTTATGATAGAACATTATGGCTTAATTTGATTCATGTAGCCGACCCCACTTAGAGGGAAAAGGCTTGGTTGTTGTTGTTGTTGTTGATATTGGAGGTAGTATTATTTACCATGATCTTTTTAAAAAATACTATTCGCCCTTTATCACCTGTGTATGTTCTCCAAATGTTTTCTCTGAATGTGTGTTTCAAGGCGGCCCAGTTAACCAAGATAAGATCAGAGAGCTCAATGGATGAGCTTGAAAATCTGCTTGTTCAAAAGAAAGATCTGTGTTTTGGATCCGGGAAGCCACATAGGATGGCTTCGGCTTCCATTTGCCCAAGCGGTGGAGCAGAAACGACAAAGGCAGAGAATATGACTACAGATGATGAGCGTGAAAATCTGCTTGCTCAAGCAGATCTGCCATATTGGATGCCTTCAGACTCCATTTCCCCAAGCGGGAGTGCAAAAATGACAAAGGCAGAGAACATGACTAAGGTACTTTGATCTCTCTCTCTCTCTCTCTCTCTCTCTCTCTCTATCTATCTATCTATCTATCTCTCTCTCTCTCTCTCTCTCTCTCTCTCTCTCTCTCTCTCTCTCTCTCTCCTGATTCAGGTCTTCAACTAGAAAGTGGGGGATATATTACGGTGGAACTTAAAAATTCAATTGTTTTCGTCTACTTTGGATTTATAGGCTATAAAGAATATTCTTAGCGAGAATTTTGATGACGATGGAGCAACAGAGTCTCAGACTCTATTGTATAAAAATCTATGGCTTGAGGCTGAAGCTGCAATATGTTCTGTTTCTTTCAAAGCTCGCTATAATCAAATGAAGATTGAAATGGAGAAACACTCTTACAAGCAAAGAGGTTGGCAATTTGTTCCTAGTCTCGATATGACTAATTTTTTATCCTTAATTTTTTGAAGCTAATGTTCTTCTTTTCTATCTTATATAATGATGCTGTAGACATGGAGGAGCAATCAAAATCTGAGGTTATTCCTAGTTTAAGTCAAAATTCTGCAATCGAAGCGAACAAATGTCCAAATTCTGATTCTTCTGCCCAGGATTTGACTGGCTTACATGCTATAAATCCAGAGGAACTCTCTCAGTTGAAATTTTCTTCTGATAAGAACAGACCTAATTCACTGACACCTGAAGCAGAGGGTAGTCAAAGCTTGTATAGTTTCATCCGGAATTATGCTGTTTCTGGCACAAACAAGAAGGCGGCTGGAAATGACGAGGCTTCTGTTATGGCCAGATACAATGTTATTAAATCCCGAGCTGATCAGCCATGCATCAATACTGATGATTTGGAGACACCATCAAACATAGCAGACAAGTTGGCATCTAGAGAAATAGGTGATCAAAACCAGGTCAATTTCTGTCAGGATTTTCCCATTCCTGGGAAAAACAAGGCTGACTATGAGACATCTGTTTTTGCCAGATACAATGTTATTAAATCCCGAGCTGATCAGTCATGCATCAATACTAATGATTTGGAGACACCATCAAACATAGCAGACAAGTTGGCATCTGGAGAAATAGATAATCAAAACGAGGTTAATTTCTGTCAGGATTTTCCCATTCCTGGGAAAAGCAAGGCTGATTATGAGACATCTGTTTTGGCTAGGTTTCATATTCTTAAATCCCGGGCTAGGTTTCATATTCTTAAATCCCGGGCTGCTGAAGATGCAAGCTCTGTATCTTCAACAGAGAAATTGTTTGAATTTTCTGGCAAAGGAATCGAGGACACAATAACTACAAAAGATGCACTAGAGGGTGAAAGTTTGGATGCCAGTCTCAATTCTTACACTGCTGTGGACAAAACCATTCCAAAGGAGATTCATCTGGATTTGGAGGATATTGAAGAAGCTGAACGCTGCAGAACCTACAAGTTCCAGCTTCCTAATTATCACTCTGATGGCTTTGCATCAGATTGGGAACATGTGTAGAAGAGGAGCTTGTTGGGCTAGAAACTGCTAGAGTTTGACTATATGACTGAATAAATCTTCATGCATTAGACTTCGTTATTATCTTTTACCAGACATAGATACTGCAGAATTTGATCTTTAACTCTTTTACCATGTTTTGTATATAACTCCGTCAGCATTTCTTTTCTTTTATATCTACATTGTGCGTACTTGCTCAATATTGATTGTGTAGTGTAGACCATAATATTAAGTAGGGTTAAATAAGTTTTTCGTCCCTACAAAATTAGTGAATTTTGATTTTCGTCCCTATAAAAAAAAAATCACATGTTTTCATCCCTCTAAAATTTTTCCTTTTGGTTTTAGTCCCTAAAGTTAGATCAACTAACATTTGACTAACGGAATTCCACGTGGCAATTTACACAACACTGTCATGATGATGTAGACTATTTTGATGATGTGGATGCCACATGGATTATTATATTATATTATATTTTATTTATTAATTTTATTATTAAAAAAACCTTATTGTGAGTTAAAAAAAAAAAACTAAAAAAAACCCAGTAACTTTTCTTCTTTGTTTGTTCCATCCTAAAACAAAAACCATCACCAAATTGAATTGATGTACGCAAAAAAAAAACTCAAATTGAATTTGCCTCTCTTGGAAATACTCTCCCTTTCACAATGTCAATTTTGGATCCAATTTGAACAGTTACAACAACAACAACATCACTTTACATCTTTCTTATTCTTCTCTTATCTCTACCCCTTCTTCTGTACAAAAAACCCAATTTGGTAAAGACCTATAACAAGGTTGAAGCAAACCCAGAGCAAGTTGAAGCAACACAGGGCAGTGAATCAAAATTTGATGGAGAATGTGAGCAAGCCACATCTCCAAACCCTAATTTCCAAAATACCCCTCCCCCCCCCCCCAAAAAAAAAAATCATCAAACCCAAATTCCTAATTCTCTTCAATCTCATTTTTTCCTTCCATTACTTTTCTTTTCTTTTAAACATGTGTCTGTTCGAATTTGTGTTTGATTTATCCAGATCGCGGCAAAAACTCATCGCCTAAACTACAAGCTTCTCTTCTTCAATCGATTGCAGTTTGGAGCCCAAACTACAAGAAGAGAGGAACCGAACCATTTTACAGAGAGATGGAGAGGAAGCGTGTCAGAAGAAAACCAGAGAGGGAGATGGCGAGGTTCTGCGTCTGGAATAAGAAGAGATTGAAGCTGATGTCGGTGGATGAAGGAGAGGGAAGAAGAGAAAGCTGATGTCGGTGGTTGAATCTTGGTTTCAATTTGAAGATGACATATGAAGAAGAGGATTGGTATCAATTTTGGGAATTTGTTGGAGATTTTGGATTTGGAAAAGTGGGTTGAATATGTGTTGAATTTGAGGGAATCCACTTGTGTACCATTGGGGTTTTTAAGGTATATAACATTGGCCAATTAAGGTGTGCCACGTGGCACACCCTTTTTTTAAAAAAAAAATCAAATAAAACTGGAAGAGGAAAAAACGTGAGAGGAAAAAACGTGAGAAAAAAACAGAACAAAGAAGCGTGAACCATTTTCTTCTTCTTCGTTCCACTTCAAAACAAAACTCACCCACCACCATCATCAGTTTTCCGTCCACCGCCGCCGTCAACCCGTTATGAATGCTTCATCATAAGGTTTTTTTTCTTTTATCTTTTTCTTTTAAATGATTGAAATGCTCAAATGAGATCAAACCATAATGAAAATAGATAATAACAACACTTGATCAAGAAGATAAATCAAACGTTTTTGAACTAGCTTCAATTTATTAGGATTTGATTTTACGAAATTTAGGGTTTTATTTAAGGATGATATAAAACCCATTGCAATGTCTACATAAACTCTGTTTTTTTTTAAGCTTGACTCATGTTGTTTTAAACTCTGTTTTTATGCCTTATATTCTTTATTTACTTTTTAGGTTCCTTGGATAGTTTGATCAAACATGGCATCTTCAAATGTTGATTGGAAGCCAAAGTTTGGAATGGAATTTGATAATATGGAAGAGGCTAGTAAATTTTGGCTTGCTTATAGTTTACGTGTGGGCTTCGGAGTTAGAGTACGTTTTACAAACAAGAAAGAAGATGGTAGTGTATCGTCATGTAGGTTGGTTTGTTGTAAGGAAGGGCTAACGAGGAAAGAGAAAAGATATGCATATGAAGGAAAATTTCAGAGAGCCGATACTAGAACAAATTGCCGGTAAGAATTACACTATCACGTAAGAATGGAAAGTTGGTCATCCATGACTTTGAAGAAGAACATAATCATGATCTACAAAAACCAGAGACAAGACACATGCTTCGGTCACATAGAAAGATAACTGAAGTACAAGCATATGAGATTGATTTGACCAATGACTCTGCATTAAGGCAGAAGTCAACATTTCAACTTTTGAGCACACATGCAGGGCATAAAGCTAATGTTGGATTTACAGAGGTGGATGTAAGAAACTACATCACTGCAAGAAGACAAAGAAGTATGGTGTATGGTGAGATTGGATGTCTTTCACAATATTTTCAACGACAATTGTTGGAGAATCCATCCTTCTTTCATGCATATCAGATGGATGTAGAAGAACAGATTACAAATGTGTTTTGGTGTGATGCACAGATGATTTTGGATTACAGATATTTTGGCGATGTTGTTTCATTGGACACCACGTACTGTACCAACCATGCCAATAGACCACTTGCTTTTTTTTTTCTGGTTTCAACCATTATAGAGGTTCTATCATTTTTGGGGCAGCACTAATGTATGATGAGACGAGTGAGTCATTTAGATGGTTGTTTGATACATTTTTACAAGCACACAACAACAAAAACCAAAGACGATGTTCACTGACCAAGATCAAGCAATGGCAAGGGCACTTGCAGATGTGATGCCCGAGACTCATCATGGTTTATGCACATGGCACTTGTTACAAAATGGAGTTAAACATCTTGGGAACTTGATGAAGGGAGGATCTTCTTTGCTTAGAGATATCAAAAAATGCATGTATGATATTGATATTGAAGCAGATTTTGAGAAAGTTTGGTTTGACTTGATCAACGAATTTAATATTCATGATAAATCTTGGATCAAGTCAACTTATGCCATTAAAAAAAATGGGCTGCATGTTGTATGAAGGAAGTGTTAACACTTGGCATGCGAAGTACACAAGTTAGTGAAAGTTTGAATGCTCACTTCAAGTCACATGCTTTAAAAGTGTTTGAATTGAATGATGTTAAGGTAATTCCTGAGAACTATATTTTAAGAAGATGGACAAGAGAAGCTCGTTGTGGCGTTGTGCAAGATTTTAGGGGAAAGGAGGTTGAAGGAGATCCTAACTTGTCTAGAAATCAAATGTTCAGACAAGTTGTCTCTAAGTTCATTAAAGCGGCAACGGAAGCATCACCCAATGAAGAATGGCTTAAGTTTGTTGATAATAGTGTAGATGACATGTTCAAGAAAATAATGGAATTTCGCGCACAAGTTATGGACAATAATGGTGATAATGCTGCTCGTCCGGAAATTATGAGTTCTGATGTTATGCAAGCAAAGGGGTTCAGGGTACGACCCGGTTCAAAGTGAATTAAGCGACACAAAAGTTGTCTAGAAAAACAGCATAGTTGCGCTACATCTAGCCGCGCTCCACCTAAAGAAAAAAGTTCATAGGTATATAAGTTGGTATGTAGAGTACTTGTTTTAATTTTACTTGTTTTGGTGACTGTGTTCCCGCTGTTCTAGGGACTATTTTCTGCTACTGCATGTTTATATGTTCAATAGAGATTACAAAAACATAAGTTAGCTGCTACTGCATGTTTATATTTTCTGCTACTGTTGTGATTTTACATGTACCTTAGCTTAATTTTACATAATCATTTTAGGTTAAAGAATCAACAAGTTATGTGGTTGATGGCAGTGGCGGAGCTAAAAATAATTTTGTGGGTGGGCCAATTCGTTTATTGTATAAAAAAACGAATAAGAATTATAATAAAAAAGCCTAGCCAAGGATTTGAACTCGGAACACAAAGTCATGCAATCCACTGACTTAACCGCTAGGACAAACTAGCCAATCGTTAATTCTTACGCAACATATGTATACATAATATAACTTCATATTAAAGTATTTGTATACATCCCTATTAAAAATTAATTTTTTTAGGATTTGGGTGGGCCATGGCCCACCCTAGCCCATGAGTGGCTCCGCCACTGGTTGATGGAGTATCTTGCTCCGCGCCTCCAACTTATGAGCCCCCACAAGCACATGAGGATCAAGTCAATTACACAGCCATGTTAATGGAGTATCTTGACGATACAAATATTGGAGCATTGCATTGATTGACCTCTAATCTACATCAAAAGAAATGAAGCTATTCTTTTTTGTAATTTAATGCCGACAATAGACACGTTTTGGATATGAGTTTTTGTAATTATATGCTACTGCTATGCTCAAGCAGATTTAAGGTCTAAAGAATATATATTGATTTTGTATTTTGATCACAATACTTGTGGTGCCAGCCTAATTGAATGTAATGAATACATATTTTGTAACAGCGGCTTGTTGAGTTTCTGTCACTTGTTTGTTTCTGTTCATGCGTTTTTTTTTTTGCTTATGTGTTTTTTGACAGTAACTTATTTTTTTTGCTTATGCATTTTTTGCTCTGTAGTTGACAGCAGAATTTCATAACAATAGTTGACAGCAGTATATTTTTTCTGCTTATGCGATTTTTGCTCTGTAGCAGAATTTCATAACAGATTATGCGTTTTCACAATAGTTGACAACGGTATATTTTTTCTGCTTATGCGATTTTTGCTCTGTAGCAGAATTTCATAACAAATTATGCGTTTTCACAACAGTTGATAGCAGTATATTTTTTCGCTTATGCGTTTTTTGCTTTGTAGCAGTATATTGACGGCATTCTCTTCGTTAACAATCGAAGCTCTCTTGTGGCTTCTTTTTGATCCAATGCAGACAAGGACAATTTATGAAGCAACAAACGTAAACGGTATTTTTGTGCTTCAGTTACTTCTCCATTGTCAATGTCCCCAACAGGCATTGGCAGCACAATTCCATGTTCCTTACACCACCTTGAAATCATGTCATGGACCAAATAATTAGGAGAAAGGATGGAGTGAGAGAGGACATGCTGAGTCTGAGGGCAAGCTATGTGGACTTCATTCAGCCACCTCTGGATGAATGGTCGATCATAAGTCTGCAGCATCAATACATTAATTAAGGAATAATGAAATCATGAGCATTGAATAACAGTGTAACATTCCCACCCTTTCTTCCTTCCATATTGAAAATTGAAATCCTACTAGGTGTAAAACCTTTAAACAAACTAATAATAGCAATTCTCTGCAGATATTTTCACTATAGCAATTTTGTGCAACTTCATTGTAACATTTTTTTCACTATTTTGTCACAATTAAAAAAATCTCAAATCAACCCACTACTCAAGAGATAACTGAAAGGATATATATTTGTTGTTGTTATTAGTCTACTGATCTTCACAATAACAACCATGAATCTCAAAATCCATTCCAAATCAAATTCATCAAATTTGAAAAAAGATTGTCGCAGGGGAGAAGGAGAAGAGGAACGGTGGTCGATGGCAGAGAGGAGGACGGCGACGGAGGGAGGCGTCAATGGGTGGCGGAGACAAGTTGATGGTGGGCTGGTGGGTTTACAACTGATGTCACAGGGCAGGGCAGAAGGAGAAGAGGAACGTGTTTTCTGTTTTCTCGTTCTGATTCTCTCTCACGTTTTTTCCTCTTCCAATTTTATTTGATTTTTTTTTTAAAAAAAAAAAAAGGTGTGCCACGTGGCACACCCTAATTGGCCAATGTTATATAACTTAAAAACCCCAATGGTACACAAGTGGAACCCGAATTTGAGAAGTTTATTTATTTATTTTTTTGCCAATTAGAGTTTTTTTTATTAATTATTAAAAAAATTGAATTAATAATTAGTAAATAAAAATTGATATCTGACATGTCATCCAAGTCATCAAAAATAGTCCACGTGACAGTGCTATGTAGACTGCCACGTGGAATTCTGTCAGTCAAATGTTAGTTGACTTAACTTTAAGGACTAAAACCAAAATGAAAAATTTTGAAGGGGTGAAAACATACGATTTTTTTTATAGGGAAGAAAATCAAAATTCACTAATTTTATAAGGATGAAAAATCTATTTAACCCGTAACAGTGCTAGAAAGAAAAAGAAAAAAAAAAAACAAATTGTCATGAATCATGATCAAACCATTTGGTCATTTTAAAACAAACTAGCGTTCGGGTTTAGAATTTAGATCGCATGTTTTTTCTAAGAATTTAAAGACATGTATTCTTTACCATTTTTTTTTTAAAAAAATGTAATTTGTTTTAATAGCTTAAAAATGCAATGTTTGAAAATACATAGCATGTTTGTGCATTAGGTAGTGAGGTTTCGATGCAACAAATGCTTTAAGTATTCGAGACATTTTCATACTAAAATTTTCACAAATTTGGTAGAGCTTGTTTATCATTTAGTATTACTGGATTAGTTAGTTATAAACTATTACTTACACTTCTTTTATTTTTTTTTGTAAAAAAAGAACCTATCTGTCTTTTCTGGTTTTACTTTGTTGGGATTTTGGCTTATTAATAGTTACGTTTTTATTTTTATCACGAATTTCATTCTTACAAATTTTTTAGTGGTTTGTATTTATTTTAAATAAGATACAGAAATTGACTATGGTATTATGGAATTTGTAACACTCATACTCATGTGCATCGATTATTTTTGCTAGACTCTGGTTCAATGAGTTGTGTGATTGTACTTAGAAAAACTTAGTAATAAATGATAAGGGTAAATGAGTAAATAATTT
This sequence comes from Medicago ruthenica, assembly GCA_018208015.1. Taxonomy (NCBI): domain Eukaryota; kingdom Viridiplantae; phylum Streptophyta; class Magnoliopsida; order Fabales; family Fabaceae; genus Medicago; species Medicago ruthenica. The sequence goes on along the minus strand of CM031373.1, from coordinate 79,906,283 downwards.
TCTAATTCATTTTAAACCATTTATTTACCATATGATATGATGACATTGTTTTAACTAAAAGACTAAAAATGATATTGAATTAATTTATCGCGTCCTTTTCGTTTTATTCTTTAATTCATTAATGTCTTGTTGACTAAAAAAATGAGAAAAAATATTTTGACAACAAAAAATTGTCTTGACACCATATTTTTCATAAGATTGTCAATTTAATAATATTTTTTCCCTCTTTTATAATCAAACTAACATTTACTTAATATGTATATTTTGCCAAAAAAAATTTACTTAATATATTTTTATTCGATTGTTCTAAAAGTTGTCACATTTTAGTTGTTTAAATATAAACTTTCAAAAAAAATATGTAACACTTCTAAAAAACTTTATAATAAACTTACATTACAATAACTCTCATTTTCTTTTGCTAGCCTGAGCTATATAGGGCTTTAGGTTATTTTCAATAGTTTATTCACTGTTATTTCACCACAGGAAAAAAACAGTCAACACCAAAAATTTCACTGTTATTTAAAATGTCGTTTAAGTCGATAAACTAAAGTAATATACATATCTATCTCACATTGTATTTTTTAAAATCCCTAATTTCACGAAAACTAGTATGCACATTCAAATCATTAAAATATCATATCAAGATTAAAATTTGAAGAATAGAAACTAGTATGCACATTTACTTGATAATGTCGGAATAAATTCAACCAATTAATACAACTACAATGTTCTTAATAAAATTAGAGTAGGAATTCTCTCAAATTCTCAACAAAAAAAAAATGGAGGAATTCACTATTCACGTAAACCAAGTAATTGGGTTAAATTGGTTAATGAGTTCTACCAAATACTTTTAGGCTAGAGCTTCATTTCCTTAGGCAACCAGACGGTTAATACAAAAAATATAAGTTTGTATATACAAAATAAGTTTAATAATAGAACTCTAATTATTTTGAGATATTAAGATGACCTAAACATCAAACCAACTCTTATACGAGTAGTGATCATCACTATTTTACAAAAAAAATAAAAATAAAGACGCTATACTCAAAACTTAGTAAGAGTATCATTACTCTTGAGTAAAAAAAAAAGTAACATTGCTGTAATTGCACCCCTTATAAAGATGTGTAGTAACAAGTTGGGTTTGTTCCCTTTTTTAGGAAGAAAAAATCAAACGAACGAATGAGTTGTTTTAAATGCTAACTTGGGTCCTTGAGTCAAGTATAGAAACTAAACATAAAAACTTTTTCTTGAAAATTGTACATTCTTGGATTAATAGAAATTGAGTTTTGTTTTGTTTTGGAAACAAATTAATTGTTATGAATTTACTTTTCGAATTCACTGAGTCATTGTTTAGACTCCTAAACAGCTACAAATGTTGAGACTCAAGAGTGCAATTATCATTATTCATATTTGTGATATAAACTTAATGGTAGTATCTAAATAGGGACTTTGTCATTGCAGAATATAGATAAAAACTAAAGAGAGATGATATGATCCAAGTAGGATACATGAGAAGAACAATCAATGAAGCAGGTATATGAATGTCATTCCAAACACCGACAGTTCTCTAAGGTTTTGGTTTCCATTTTCATAATCTACCCTGTCACAATCCACCTAATCCAGTAAAGGAAAAACTGAACCATGACAAATAAAATAGTAATAAATTTGAAAATCATTTTTCATAATGCATGCCTTCTTTCCCGGATTCTAACAAAGCAACAAAACTATCGAATAGATTAGGCATGCACATTATCTAACACAATTTTTTAGTCTATTATATTTACTAATCTACTCAACTTTAACAACTGATTTGGATTTTCATGCACTCAAGTCAACTAAAATTTTGAGATGTGGCATTATATGTAACTAAAGCTAACTTGCTCTGCTTGTCCTTTCTTATAGGCTATAGCTCTACTCAATCACTTGCAATCTTGATCATCAAATACTATGACGTTTAAGCATATTTATCACATGGCACTAAGGGTGGGATAATCCCATTAATCACTTCCCTTCTATTGTATAAATAGGCTATAATTATGTCATAAGCTTACCACAAACAGATATAGTATTCAGTGAAAATGAATCCGAAAAAACTTAATTATGCAATTATAATTTTGGTCATATATTTTTTGAATGGAAGTGCTCATTCTCAGCTGGAGGTTGGATTTTATACCTATTCATGTGGCATGGCTGAGTTCATTGTAAAAGATGAGGTCAGAAAAAGTTTCAATAAGAATCCTGGAATTGCTGCTGGGCTTGTAAGAATGCATTTTCATGATTGCTTTATCAGAGTAAGTTATAAATAAAAGCCATTTGTAACAAAATGTTGCACCTTGCACACAATGCTTAGTAGTTGTTCATTAAGATATACATTATAGCTGTTGTCATTAAGATATCATATAATTCCATTTTTTGGAAATCACTAACACAATTTACAAAGAAAGAATAACTGTGACGCCATTAACTTAACCGTATTGTTAATTGTAGGGGTGTGACGCATCGGTACTTCTCGATTCTACTCCCTCAAACACTGCAGAGAAAGACTCTCCAGCCAATAAACCAAGTCTCAGAGGGTTTGAAGTTATTGATAATGCAAAGGCTAAACTCGAAGAAGAATGCAAAGGAATTGTTTCATGTGCTGACATAGTTGCATTTGCAGCAAGGGATAGTGTAGAGTTGGTAAGTGTGTCTACTTTGTGCTAGAAACATTTGAAGGTAAGTTCTTATTTCAGAATGACCCTACATCATTCCTTATTTCATGCAGGCTGGAGGGCTTGGTTATGATGTTCCTGCAGGAAGAAGAGATGGGAAACTATCACTAGCTTCAGATACAAGAACAGAATTACCTCCTCCAACTTTCAATGTTAACCAACTCACTCAACTCTTTACAAAGAAGGGGTTAACACAAGATGAAATGGTCACTCTCTCCGGTAGGATTTTCATGATAATTAATTAACACTTTGAGATTGTTTATCTTATAGCTTAAATTTGTATGAGGCATGTATTTTTGTGTATGCAGGTGCACACACCATTGGTCGCTCTCATTGCTCCGCTTTCAGCAAGAGATTATACAACTTCAGCAGCACTTCAATCCAGGATCCAAGTTTAGATCCCTCATATGCTGCACTATTGAAGAGGCAATGTCCACAAGGCAACACAAACCAAAACTTGGTAGTTCCAATGGACACTTCTAGCCCTGGAACTGCAGATGTAGGATACTATAATGATATCTTGGCAAATAGAGGCTTATTCACTTCTGATCAGACTCTCTTAACTAACACTGGAACAGCCAGAAAAGTTCATCAAAATGCTAGGAATCCATATCTATGGTCAAACAAATTTGCAGATGCAATGGTGAAGATGGGACAGATCAGTGTCTTGACAGGTAATGCTGGAGAGATTAGGACAAATTGCAGGGTGGTCAATAGCTAGATATGGCGTTGAAGGATTGAAGTTCCTGCAGCAGTAAAGATTTATAAATTATGTTGTTTCATCTAGTTTTGGCTACTTGATTACAAAGCAAGCAACTTCGCTTTGGTTTATTTTCTGTGCAACTGTGGCATTCATTTGTGAGTTGATTGTGGCCCTTTTACTTTTCCTGAAATATGCAGCTTGTGGACTTGTCATATGCAACCAGTAAGAAGTTACTCGCATCATCGAAAAAAATTCTGTTTACATAATTGCAGATATCAGTGCACCCCCATCAAATATAATTTTGTCCCACTTTATTAAGGTCCAGGGATATGAGCCTTTAAATGTCGCATGTAAGGATCCTCTAAACCAACGCGTAAACCAAAATAAAGTAAAATAGAGCTCAAGAGATGAGCACGACCAGGTTAAACCTCATCATTGTATATAATGGCGCAATAGAATAGAGCTCAAATATAACAACAAAAGAATATGATCATTAATCATCATCCCGTACTACAATATTCAGAGCATAACAAAAATTGTAAGGTAAACAAAATCACATGGATCATAGTCATAGACATGATTTGGCTACTCTTAAAGAATTACACTAGATCCAAAAACAACCCACAAAACAAATACTAATGAAGCATAAAGCAAAGTTAATTAGTTAGTTCCATGATTGCACCAACAATGTCCCCATTGTGAGTTTTGAGAGCCTTGACAGCCTTGGCTTTTGACACTCCTGCTTGTGTCATTACCAGCTCGATGTCGTGGGCCTCCACGCCAGTTTCATCAACCTCCTCTTCCTCTTCAGCCTGTGCTCCATCAGCTGCAGCACCTTGTTCTTGTTTTGCCATTATAGATCCCATATCTGGCATCCTGAACTGTTGAGCAGCTTGCGTCTGCAACTGAGAGCTCAGGTCCTCTATTTTTGCCTCCCCAAATATAACATAGGTCTCTGAATTTGGACTCTTGAAGACATCAGGTTTCGAGATGAAAAACATAACCTAACAATGTATAAAGTAATTCAGTTAGAAGCCACCCCCATCCACTTAGATCACAGAAAGAACACATATATATAAACAATAACTAGTCTTGTCAATCACGAATTGCAAAAGATAGTGGTTTGTTCAAATTCCATTGTGCTACATGACTATAGCACCGCAATAGACGCTATTTGATGGCACTTTGCACTTAATAGCGTATTGCAGAACAATAACCATTAGTTTAAATTCCTCTACGTCTATTTGACAACAGTTATAACAACTCACATTTTTTGTTCTCTTGATTGTTACCCTAGTAACACCATCAATGGGTTTTAGTCCCAGCTTCAACATTGCTTTTCGACTCTTCTTCTCACTTCTGCTTTGCTTTGAACCTTCAGTACCACCTACATCTCAAAGTTCAAATAAATAAATCAACAAATAACATCAAAGGGCAAACATGTATACGGTAATTGCATTTGAAGATACATAATAAGCAATTGAACATACATAATAGAAAGGAAATGCACATTCCACATTGTGATTTCTCTAGGTCAAAAAGCCCTATAGGTTATAACTATGACCCTGAAATTTGTGACACTTTTTGATTTTGTCAAAATTGGCATTTCAGAGAACTTTGTTTTATATCATTGAAAGAGAATATACATATCCATCTACCTTTATTATAATGATGTAAGAATAGTAAGAAGCCAAAATTAGCATTGCAAAGAACTTTATTATATATTATTGAAAGAGAATATCCATATCCATCTACATTTATAATGATGTGAGAATAGTAAGAAGAAACATTGAATCATAATTAAAAATGAAGGCATGTTCAGTGTCTAACAAGTCTATGTCAATGTCCGACAGCAACATAACAGAGACATAATTATTCTATTTTCTCAAATTATTGTTGGGGTTAAAGAATTAACGTCGTATCAAGTTTCTGTGTTTCAGTGCTCCATAGATAAGAATTGCAAGCACACAAACATTAGCTGACAGAGTTAACTTATGAAGCAACATTGAGACAGATAAAATTTTGAGAAAATGACATAATGCAATCACATGTATTAGTTTTGTGTTGGTGTCGGACAACCGGACACACTTTCTATCATAAATGCCGGTGCTTCAGAGGAGTTAACACAATATAAAAACGAAGAAACTCAAATGCACAAATAATATCAAGCATACACGTTCAGTAATTATTTTTATTTTATAATACTAAAAAGATACGAAAAAGGAATAGCGGTTGTACCTTGAGGGGATTCGTCATCTTCTTCTTCGTCCTCAGATTGGTCATCGTTGTCGTCCTCGACAATAGGAGCATCATCTTCTTCCTAAGAAGAAAAAACAAAAACAGATCACAAAAGGAAATGAGATACCAAACAAAAATAGAGAATAGATATATAGAATCCAATGGGAAACCTGAGGAAGAGGTTTGTTCTTGAGCGTTGTCTCGTCGACGGAGGGAAGTTGTTGGTCGGCGGCTCCGTCGGCGGCAGCGTCAATAATGGGACCTGGAGACATGGCTAACGATATTGCACTCTATACTTTCACCCCGAGAGAGAGATTAGAATGAATGAAAGAAACGAGGATGACACATTCATTCACCACTCTCTCCTCATCCAATGGTTCATATTACTTGGGCCATTATATCTTTGAGCCCACTCTACCGTCCAATATGGCACCCTTCTTGGAAACATTTACCCCTCACAAACCATCAAAAATATCAATTTTATAGTTTGTATTTTTTTTTTTTAACTATTTTACTATTTCACCTTTTACTTTCAACTATTCCGGAATCACCCTCATTCATCCTTTAGAAGTTTTTTGGTTTTTTAAGGTTTATTGAAAGCCGGAAATAGTTATGGTAAACTTGAGTCAGAGCATCAAGTTTTTATTATAATAAACTGTCTTTCCAGTCAGGTTGGATTGAGATATATTATCTAAATTTACAAAACTTATTTTAAGGTTTTATAAGAATTTAAATTTTTTCTTATTTACTATTTATCTTCTTTTGTAACCATGACCAGTTTTCTTTTAGGTGTCAACCTACTGAATAGTGAGTGGTCCAGGTAGTAAGACCCAGAGAGAGGGCAGTGAAACCGTTGGTTTAGCTCATTGTAGACCACCTAGAAACAACTTATAAGGGGGAGAGAGAGAGAGAGATAGAGAGTGATAAGTTAAAACAAAAATTCTTGAAAAACTTTATAATTTGTTTCGTAGATTAAGATACCATGTCTCTTTTTAGCCGTGCTCTAGGCAGATTAGGAAGTAGTTCGAGAAGCCAACCATTCATTTCCCTTCCTTCTAGCGATCAATCTACTATAGATCAAGATAATTATCAAAATAGTGAATTAGAAATACAAGAAATGGAAACAGATTAATAAACTGAACTATGCCAGAAATTAATTATAATGAAGTCTATCATGTTGGAAAATTTGATTATCATAGTAAAAAGATTATTAAAACCACCGAATTAGCTAAATCTATTAATAATAAAAATGAAACTATTAATCTTCTAGATAGAAGTTTATTAGAAGAACATTATGGAGAAGATCATAGATACATACATCTAGGGTTAATACAAATTGCAGTTAAACCTTTACATAAATTAGGTCTTAACACACCTATATTGTTAATCCTTAGAGACGATCAAATTGTTAAATTTGAAGATTCTATTATAGCTGTTATTGAATCTAATCTTAATGATGGCCCAGTTTACTTCAACTGCCATCCTAACTTCTCTATGAGTTTAGCTGACGAAAATACAAAGAAGTCTTTACTTGTCCATGTCCAAGGGTTAGAAGATACCTTTAACCCAGGAGTGGCTAACATAGATGTTATTAGTAGAATGACTTATAAGGTCTCTACAGTCAACTACGACTTTAGATCTCAGAGATCAACTCCGAGAAATGAAACTTGTATCATAGAAGCTAATCTTAGAAAATCTAATATTATGACTCCTAAAATCCTTAAAGCGTCAGATATATTAGATAAAATTCCTCAAGAATGGATTTTAAAGGATGTGGCTAAACCACAAAAGATAGAATCCAGAACCATTAAACATATTATTCAAGACACAGATGGAACTATTTCCATCTAGATGAATATAAGCCAATCTATGAGATATGATCGATCGGTTAGCCTAGGATCAAGATCTGGTTCTAGATCTTATGTTGATGTGCCTATTAGATCTAACCTAGCAGGAGTAGATTTCTCTCCATCCATACCTAGACTCATTTTTACGGATAGATCGTCCAGATCTCCATCACCTATAGAATCACAAATGTTAAGAGTTCTTACAAAAGAAAAAACTTTCGAAATAGATAAAGAATGGATTAAAGAAGATTTTTTAGCTGATTACAATAAAGAGAAGAGAGAATGGTATTTCTCAACTTTCTCTACAGAAGATACTAATCATTATCGAAAAGAATTCTATGATTACTTAGAACTTTATCAAATTAGTATTTTATTCTTTACTTGGTTTGAACTATATTGCTTACAATACAAAATCAAGAATCCTGCCACAAAAGTAATTTTAAATGTTAACATTAGATTAAGTACTCAGTGGAAGACTCTTAAGAAAGAAACCATAGAGTCTGTTCATCCACCCTTAGAAGCTTTTAGGTTTACCCCTCCAAAAGAGCAAGCAGAAATAGAAGCAGCTCCTTTTAGAGCCATAAGTAAACCATCAAAAGAACTTATAGACAAGATTTATGTTAGCAATATTCATACCCAAATAAACTACACAAGCCAAACATTATACACCATGGCCCAGCAGTTAGAGCGAATTGAGTTATCTGCTCCGCAAGTTAAAGATATAAAGGATTATAAGTTAAATCCTACTAGACCTATATATAATTACAATACCCCTTCCACTAAAGAATTTTAGGGAATAAGTTTAGGAAAAGATCCCACAGATAAGATAGAGGAATTAGTTAAAAAACTCAATGGATTCAGACTAGGAGAAACTTCTATAGTCAACACTCTTTCTAGAGAAAAAGAGTTTGATAATCTGGTTAGTCGCCTAGGAAAATCCCCAAGACCTAGAACTAGAAATTATTATAATAGACTTTCATTTGCAGATGTGCAATTTGAAGAGATAAGTAGTTTTATAGAAAATTCTTATTCAGGAGACTCCATTGTTGAATGGAATATTGATGGCGCTTCTGAACAACATATATTAGATACTATTCAGAATATGACCATGGTTGCTACTGCATATAAGTTAAAGGGTAATGATGATAAGAAAACCAAGGATATCTTGGTGATGGGATTTACAGGTCAATTAAAAGGATGGTGGGATAATATACTTTGTGCTGAAGATAAAAATAAAATAGATATGGCAGTTAAGTCTGAAACAAATGAAAGTATATGTATTACCACGTTACTTTACGCCATTACTAAGTGTTTTGTAGGAGAACCTGCTAAGTTTCAGCAGAGAGCGGGAGATCAATTAGCAAATCTTTACTGTCCAACTTTGTCAGATTATAGATGGTACAAAGATATGTTTCTTTCAAAACTATGTCTTAGACTAGATGGAGGTGCTACTTATTGGAAAGAAAGATTTCTTAGCAGATTACCTAGATTATTTGTCGAAAAGGTAAAAACTAACATTAGAAATAAATTTAACGGAGAAATTCGTTATAAAGATTTAACTATAGGAGAATTATCTAATTACGTTATAGAAACAGGAATACAAGTTTGTACTGATTTTAAATTACAAAATAAAATTAAAAATGAAAAATTTAATAATAAAAGAGAAATGGGTTCTTTTTGTGAGCAATACGGGGCTACGCCTCTAAGAGCTCCCAGCAATCCTAAAAATAAGAAGAAAGTCGTTAGCAAAGGAAGAAGTAACTTCCGTCATTATAAGAAGCCTTATAAAGATAAACAAGAATTTTATAAGCAACCTTATAAGAAAAAACCTTATAATAAAAAGAAACCTTATAAGAAAAACATTAATAAAAAAGAAGTTAAATGTTTTAAATGTGGACGTAATGGCCACTATGCTACTGAATGTAGAGTTAAAGAAAAAATTAATCAATAACAAAATTTAGACTTATCTAAAGAATTAAAAGAAACTCTAATCTTAGCTTTGGAAAATATTATGCTAAATTCAGAAAGTGAAGTAAGTTCTTCGGCAGAAGAATCTTCGTATGAAGAAATTAATCGAATCAGTAACTCGGAAGAATCTTCTTATGATTCTGAAGAATGCTTAGGTATAGATTTCTGCAATTGTAATAATTGCAGTAGACATATTAATGTTTTGACCCACGGTTTGACTCATGATCAAGCAGATACTTTAATTACTATATTAGACAAAATGGAAGACTCAGAAAGCAAGAATGATTTCATGAAACAACTTAAAGACATCATAGTAGATAATGATCTTACCAAAAAACAAATTAACTCAGTTGAATTTAAAGATGTTATGGAACTCTTTAACAAAGACAAGATTAAACCAGTATCGGTTAATGATTTACAAGAAGAAGTAAGAACTTTGAAAAAAGAAATTCAAAGTTTAAAAACCTGGGAAGACGAGTTAGAATTAAAACTTTTAGAATTAGAAGGTCACATGATAGTTCAAAACCAACGATTAGACCATCAGCTTAATCATAAAAATATTCATAACGAAATAAAAGAAGTAGGAAATAAAGCACAAAATTATTTTAATCGTATTGAAAGAATAATCTCTCATAAATGGTTTAGTAAAATAGACCCTGTCCTCCCAGATAGGACTTATGAGATGATAACTTTAATAGATTCTGGTGCAGACTTAAATTGCATTAGAGAAGGATTAATCCCTACCCAGTATTATGAGAAAACTACAGAATCTTTGAGAGGAGGTAATGGCGCTTGATTACAGGTTAATTTTAAATTATCCTCTGCCAAGATTTGTAAAGATAAAATTTGTTATAACACCTCATTCTTATTAGTTAAAAACATTAGTGAAGATATTATTTTAGGAACTCCTTTCTTAGCATTATTATATCTTATAACCGTTAATGAAGAATCCATTACTACTCAGGCTTTAGGTCATACTATAAAATTTAATTTTTTAAATCCTCCTAAAATACGTGATCTTAATACTTTACAAGAAAAGCAAATTTCTTTTATTAATCTTATTAATAATAAGAAAAAACATATTAATTTTATAAATAAAGAAACACGCTATAAAAGGATAGAAGAGCAATTAATATCCCCTGGTGTTACAACACAGGTTAATGAGATTAAAATAAAATTTGCTAGTAATCTTTGTTCAGAACAACCAATGCATTCTGGAAAAGAAAGACTCGTGTTATATCTTTACCTTATGAACCTACTTTTAATGAAAAAGATATTCCTACTAAAGCTAGGCCTATTCAAATGAATAAGCAGCATTTAGATTATTGTAAGAAAGAAATAAATGAATATTTAGAAAAAAGATTAATCAGGCAGAGCAAATCTCCGTGGAGTTGCTCAGCTTTTTACATTGTTAATGCAGCAGAATTAGAAAGAGGAAGTCCTCGATTAGTCATTAATTATAAACCTTTAAATCAAGCATTACAATGGATTAGGTATCCAATACCTAACAAAAAAGGTTTGATAAATAGGCTTCATAACAAGGCTATTTATTCTAAATTTGACTTAAAATCAGGATATTATCAAATTCAATTAGAAGAGAAATATAAATACAAGACTGCTTTTGTGGTTCCTTTCGGACATTATGAATGGAATGTATTACCTTTAGGTCTGAAGAATGCACCTTCAGAATTTCAAAACATTATGAACTCTATATTTAATAATTATTCAAATATTACTATAGTTTATCTGGATGACATATTAGTCTTTTCAGATTCTATTAGCCAACATATTCAACACTTAAATCAATTTTATGAATTAATTAAAAATAATGGGTTAGTATTATCAGAAAGAAAGATGAATCTCTTTCAATCAAAAATTAGATTTTTGGGTTTTGATATTAGTTAGGGTATGTATACGCCTATTAGTAGATCTTTAGAATTTATTAGTAAATTCCCAGATGAATTAAAAGATAAAACTCAACTACAAAGATTCTTAGGATGTCTTAATTACGTCTCAGACTTTATACCAAACCTAAGAATTATTTGTGCTTCATTATTTAAGAGACTTAGAAAGAATCCTCCTCCTTGGGATGTGTCTATGTCAGACAGTGTAAAGCAATTAAAACAACTAGTTAAGAAATTACCTTGCTTAGGAATCCCGGATCCCCAAGCTAACCTTATTGTCGAAACCGATGCTTCTGATGCTGGTTTCGGAGGTATCTTAAAACAATTACTTCCGGGAACGGAAAAGGAACAAGTGGTCAGATTTTATTCTGGTACTTGGTCTTCGGCCCAATTAAATTATAGTACTATTAAAAAAGAAATTTTAGCCATTGTTTTATGTATTACAAAATTTCAAGACGATTTGTTTTCCAAACATTTTGTGTTAAAAACAGATTGCAAAGTTGCTAAGAGTGTTTTACAAAAGGATGTTAAAAATTTAGTTTCTAAACATATATTTGCCAGATGGCAATCTTTATTATCTTGTTTTGATTTTGATATTGAACATATTGAAGGAATTAAAAACTCTTTACCAGACTTTTTAACTAGAGAATTTTTTCAGGGAAAACATGGATCCTAGAGACAATTACGGTCCCCCATTACCAATCAAAAAAGAAAATCAAGAAAAAGCTTTAGTTTTAGGTTCCCCCTCTTATTTAACAAAAATTACCTCACCAAAGCCTACTACAATTAAATTTCTTTTATTATCACCTTCAGATATTACTCAGAAAATTACTCTTTCAACATCTTCTTCCAAAACTACAAAACTAGCTAAAAGTATATTTATTACTAAAGATCTAGCTGAACCTATTATACCTTTAGAGCCATATTATTGTCCTGAAAATACTTTAATCTTACAGGTAGCAAGTAGAATCCTACCCAAAGGATTTCTATTTTTACCAAAAGAATTATCAAAGACCATAAAATATTATGAGTTCATTTTAGTAGACACCAGATCTATAGTATTTACCCATCAGTATGATCCAGTGGATAAATAAAAAATTACATTTTCGAAATTCAAAATTACTAAAGTCCTGTCACCTGCCGATTGGAACCAATCTCCTGTTACAGAAAGAACCTTCACCAGGAGATTTGTCCCTCAGCAGTACAATTACTTCGATTACATGGATGCATGGAATTATTTTTTGGCAATAGAACCTTTTAATCATACTTGGTTCATCTGGTTCGCCAAAGACATATCATTAAAGTTCCCTTTTTGGTTTATTAAATGTTTCGAATTAATTGGTCCTACCCTCAATATATTTCCAGATTATGCAATGAATGCCTTTAAAAAATTTACCGCAAATAACTGATTGCCCTAAGCATATGGCAATTTTGGCTCTTTGCGCCGCTTTCAGTCTTAATTGGATTACATCTTGGACTTTTGCCTCTGAATTAATATGGAGTGACTGCTCGACCACTCAACTTGTGAAGAAATATTCAGTTAAATGGTGGATTAAATTCAATCCAGAATTACTAAGTGAAAAAAGATTGCCTGGGTACAAGCTACTCCTGGTCGGTGTAGACGTTCTGGAAATAGTTCAGATTCTGAATTTTTATCCAGTAAGTCAAAGATATTAGCCTCATTGGCTGTTGTTACTGATCCAAAGAAATTTTTAGAAAAATTACAAGAGGTTTCGTCTTCAATATCTGACACAGGAAGTTCGTCAGAAAGTGCCAACGATAATGGAGATGACTGTTACGGAATTAACTTAGAAAACTGCTGAAGAATTATTGAAGTTGTATCAACTGTTAGAGAAATTATTAAAGTATTATCAACTATTGTACTTTTACTTTTTAGGCCAACTGTCGGCCACATGCTTTACTTTTGTTTTTACTTTATCTTTACTTTCGATGGCATTTGTATTTGTCGGCCACTCTTGTATAAAGATATTAGGTGTATTGTCATTTATTTTGAAATCCGTGTTTGTAATCTTCCTATATAAGGAAGAGTTATGTTCAGTTCTAAAGCATTCGAAAATACAATCTCAAAACACCCTTTGAGCCTTTCGAAGCTCTAAGAACAATCTTTTGTAAGTTTTAAGTTTTTATTGAAATAAACTGTCTTTATTCAATCTTCTTTATTAAGCATAATTATGAGATTTTTTATTCAAACCCGAACGACGTAGAAAAATATCAACATAACAAGTAATTATTAATATTAACTGTTAAAAAAATTGTTTTTAAGTTTATCGGTTCAAAAATTTTCTTTCGGTAAACTTACTCCAAGTTTACCAGAATTCAATACAAAATATTCATTTTTCATTTTTCTCCAATGAACTTGATAGGAAAGTGAATAAAAAAAGTGAATTAAATGATATGTTTTAGTTTATAATATAAGGACAAGTGGGAGTTGTACCACAAAAAAAAAGGACAAGTGGGAGTAATTACAGTGGAGAAGGAGGTTCAGTCAAACTGTGAAGACATGCAGATAATTACAGGGGTGTGGAGTAGGGGTGGGAATAGGTCAGGCCGTTCGTCAGAGATATATGACTCGGCCTACTAAAAGCCCGGTCCGACCTAACTCGTTTAATAAATAGGTATAGCTTGAGCTCAGTGGCACTAGGACCCTGGCTCAGGGGGTGCGAAAAATTTCGTGAATAAAACTTTGCAAATTCAATTAGTTTTGCATAATTGTCAAGGTTACTTTTCTTTTATTTTACTTACTATATTTTTAATTTCAATTTGAATTCTATTTTGTTTATAAATAAATAAATTTGAATTATAGTAAATGTTTTTTTAAAACATGGTATCTGACCTAAAGACTGACTGATCTGAATGACCAATCCCACCGTCCACTATATAAAAACAAACTACATCAATATATAATATACTATAACACACAATGAGTATACATAAAAAAACCTGGTCAATGCATATATGGACGGCTTATGCCCTATAGTGGCAGTCCATCAAATAATAACTATCTTCCAACTTTTTAATTTAATTATCTAAAAGAATGTTTATAAGTTATATACCGTTAGAAAAAAGAGAGTTATATATCAGTAAAAAATGAAACATCTCTTAGCCCAAAGTAACATAAACAAACATAAGTTGGTTGGCCCAAATCCAAGATAAAATACAACCCTGATAAACATCTCTTAGCCCATTTAAAGAATACATCCGCCACCCTTCATCTTCTTTGTTTCTTTCATGTCTTCTTTTCCGCTCCTTCCACTTTTTCTTCCAACATGTGAACTGTCAATCAAACTTTACTTCTTTTCTTCATATATTTATTTCTTTATGAGAGAAGTAGTGAGCCATGGGTGCAAAATGAAAATTTTAGGGTGTGCAAAGTGCAATAACTAGAAGGTTATTCGGGTAAATTTTGAAAGTTTAGGGTGTGCAGGTGCACACCCTCGCCTGCATGTAGATCCGCCCCTGCTTGAGCTTTTTAAAAAGCCTATTAATTAAAATAGGTCAGGCTTAGACTTATAAAAAAGCCTATCAGGCCTATCAAGCCGGCTCATATATGAGTATATTACATTTTTCCACATTTATTATTTATATTTAGTAATACCAAAAAGAATTACTTATCCTTTAACTTCTCATACCACAATTGTTATTATTTTAGATTTTTTTTTTGTATTTGGGATACAATACAACACAACTCTTGGTTTGGAAGCTTCTTGAAATTCTGGCAATTAACTGGTTCTGAACTAAAAACAGAGTATGAAAACTAATGTTCAGAAGCAGAAAAATAAAGTGTAGAAAGTAAAGGAACACAAGGAATTTGTTAACCCAGTTCGGTGCAAACTTCACCTACTCTGGGGGATACCAATCCAGGAAGGAAATCTACTAAGTAGAATTAATTCTAAGACTCAACAGCCCATGTTCTTCGTCTTATCACTTAATCTCTACCCTTCTAGACTTCTACCCAGGAAACCACCTAGGTATAAGAACCCACTTACTTCCTAACCAAGCAATCACAGCCCAGTGATTGTAAACTTAACAAAAACAAACAAATTGAAGACACTCTTGTTGAGTGAACAAAAGTAAGTATTAGTTTTTATATCGTTCCACAGGGATTAATGTGATATCATATTCCGTTCAACTTCGATTATCGTTTTAAGTTAGGGTTTAATCGTTTGTTTTACTACACTACTCATACTTTTAAAACATAATAAATAAATGGTAGAGTAATAGGACATAGAAGGTGTTTAGGATTGACTTTCATCAATCAAACATTGGTTATATCCGATTGATTACAAATACGAATTCTAGCGTTTTCTTATATATTGCATTATTACGTATTGCTCATCAACATCATTGATTTCCCAAATGACATCGTGAGATCGATTGTATCGTTTAATCGATGATTTCTCAATCCATTAAACGATCCAAAAGCATTATGATCCAATACTTTAATGTAATTATCAAAACCAAATCCCATTTCTAGAATTTCTTATCTTGATAGAAAATCATTCTAAACCTAGATTCAAAAGTCTTTTTCAACAACATTTAAATCAAACATAAGATTGAAAAGCAAGAAGAAATTCAATGGTATATAAAAATTGCTAGAATCATATATTGAATAATCAAAAGTTTACAACATGAGTGATTGATTACCTATCAATCCCAACAAAGGAGATTGGTTGATCATTTTCATGACAACTCTTGCAAAATAGGAAAGAAAGATGAAGATTTGTGAGAGCTTGATGTCTCAAAGCTTCTTAAGATCTTCTTCAATCCAAATCTAATTGCTATTTGATGTTTTTCTCCCTCTATGCCTATTCTCTCTCAAAGATTATAAGTTTTCTAAGCTCTGGAAAAATAAATATTCTGATAAAAAACTATATATATAAGAAATGAGCTTAAAAATCCTTAAATATGCTGAGAAAATGTACGCTCGCTACAAGCGATGAGTCTGTCGCTTGTAGCGAGGACTTCAGTTGGCCAATCAAAGAGCTCCACGTCACCATCAGCATTAAACCGCCCCTTTGGTCGCTATAGCGACCAGGTCTGTCGCTACTAGCGACCAGTCTTTGAAATTCCCTGCCTAGGCTCGCTTCAAGCGTCCAGTTCATCGCTACAAGCGATGAACTCCTGATAATCCCTGCCTAAGCTCGCTACTAGCGATGGATGCTGCGCTTCAAGCGATGGATCACTGAAAATCTCTGCCTATCCTCGCTACTAGCGATGAGTCTTGCGCTTGTAGCGATGGCATCAAGAAAACCTTCAATCTTTTGCATCAATCAGGTTCAAGCATGTATTTCCTGCATAAACACATGGGGTAAGGCTTAGGATCACATTCATTGCATTTCTAACACATTTATGCCCTAATCCTAAGGTAACTTGTACAACAAGTAAACATAAGTGCCTAAATTTGTACCAAAATATAACAACATTTAAGCACTTATCAAACTCTCCCCAACTTACATTTTGGTTTGTCCTCAAACCAAAGAACAAAAGGAAATTTTTTCATAGCTTTGAAAACCACAGTATTGAGCAATTTTAGCAAAGGATTCAAAAGTGCGAAGAATTAAACATCAAGCGAGTGATTCAAATGTGATTGCGCAAGCTTAAGTCCAGTTTCTCATTAAACAAGATACATTCTACAAATGTGAACTAGTTCTAAACACAAGGAATTAAATCATACAATCCTAAACAAGCAACATGTTTAAATTTGAACCAAACCTAACACACTTCTATATAAAGTATATGAACAATTGAAATCATTTGTGAGGGTTATGAACACTCATCCAATAAACATGATAACATACAATCAAATTATGTGTCTATCTAATTATCATTTCCACAAGCATAAAAGGCATTGATCAAAAGGACTTTAAGGGTTGTAATTGGGCTAGGCTACAAAAGAATTGTCATATGTGGGATATTTGAATTCAAATGGCTAAGCAAAAGGAAACATTCAATCTAATTACAACTTCCTTCTTTCTCCAATACAACACTTGGTGAATTTCTTTCTTTTCTATTCTTGATTGATTCTTGACAACTTTTCTTTTTCTTTGAAATCTTGCAAACCTTTTCATTTTTCTCTTTTCTTTTTCTTGGTTTGCTTTTCTTTCTTTTTTTTTTTTTTCATTTCTTTTTCTTTTCTTGTTGTCAAGATCAATTAACATCATTCACCATACATTGACTTAAATAAAACCTTCCTTTCTCCCCAACTTATTCCAATGATACCCTAATCGAATGTTCCTTTGTTATTATGGCAAAGGTCAATAAAAACGATGGATAAGGGTTCAAAAGAAAACAACTATCAGAATTTAATAAAGAGTTAACTATGAACTGAATTTTTTTTACAAACTCCGGCAATTTAAATAAGCAGATGAGCTTATTAAATTGACAGTCCACAGTTAACAATTCTGATTCCATTAGGCTCAGATGGGTTAACAGATACTCACACATCTCACAGGGTAGGTTCATTTGGTCAAGTATTTCTCTCAATTTCAAAAAAAATGCCTTGATCATTTCAATGCTCTTATACAAATTAAAACAACAACAGATTTAACATAATATGACTGAGTTAAACATGGTATTGGTCTCCTGCATATATATACATTGGTTGAGGATTCCTCACATTTTTGGCTAGTTCTAAATTGGTTCAAAACTAAACACATGCTTGCTTAAAACTGAATAAATTAACTTGTGCGTGTAAAGAACTTATTCACATTAAAGAATATACCTAGAAAAACGAGAAAACGAGTACCTTAGCTGCGCGCTTTAACACTCATTCTTATCATTATCACTCAGATGATTCACAGTTCAAGCATTGCTTTTGAATCATTCATCTTTCTTTCAAAATTTGTTGGGATTTTCAAAAAATTTTAACATAAATACTAAAGCATAAATAAAAAATAACTATACTAACATGTTATACCCAAAATATAAATAACATAATAGCAAAAAGGGTACATCATCCATAGTACAACAGAAATACTCAAAGTACAAAGCATAAAACAAAATGTTAAAGTACAAAGCTGAATAAATAAAATGAAAGGGAAAACAAATCAAGATCTGCTGCTCTGCATCAATCTGAATCTGTGGCCATGTCGTCCTCAGAGTCAGTCAAGTCAGCTGCCATGCAATCAATAGAGTTTGTAGCATATGAAGAATCATCACCCAGATCAGCATCGACATCTGCGTCGTCATCACCATCGTCTCCAGCATCCTGATCATCACCAGCACCAGCTGCCTCTGCCCCTCCTGGAAAGAATGGCCTGTCCCCAGGCCAAGCAATATGCTCGGAGAAGAACGCAGGTGTCCACGGGCTCTGGCCACTGTCGTGCAGATGGCTCTGAAGCGTAGTAAGTGCCCGATGATTTGACGCATTCTGCGCCAACAGAAGAGAGCTCACAGTAGCTGAATCCCAACTCGATAAGTCCAAAGGTGGAATGGTCGGGTGGCTAGGGTGGCTAGTAGTCTCAGGTGGTGGTGGTGGTACATGTGAAGGTCCTGCCGAGGATGAAGGTCCGGCTGAGGTGTGAGGTGGTGGTGGTGGGGCAACAGGTGCAGGTGCAGAGCAATACCTATTGATGTATCTATCATCAATAGGATTTTTAATCTCCTCATCAACTTGTGATGGCATATGAACTCTAGCTCTCCTACATAGACCCATAATCAACCCGGGAAAAGTCAAAGGACATTTAGGTTTGGCCGGGGGTAATAGTCCACTTTCAGCAACTATCCTCATCTCATTAGCAATCAGCCTAGCTACGTCCACTTGACGCTGAGTGAGGATGTAATGGACTAGGGGGGTCACATCTAAAGTGGTGGAGGAGGTGTGAGATTTGGGGCGGATATTATATAAAATCAGGGTAAGGATTACCTGAGCCTCAGTGGTCATGTGCTCACGGAATGCTCGAAAAGGCTTACCCGAAGCCCTACTCACGTCATAACTCTTCCCCGCTTGGAAGATGTCCTGTGCTATGTTGTCGTGGTCCCAGTCACCACTCCTCTGACGCTCACCGAAATCACAAAGTGCAGTGGGTGCAAGCGGATTATCTTCTTCATCATCAACCAGCTCCAAAGGCTTGCCCAGATATGAGTTGATGGACATGCGGTCGAATGTGACGGTGCGCCCACGCACGTAGGTCGTCCAGGTAAACTCATCTGAAGGATCGGAGGGGATCGCGTTCGCGTAAAACTCGCGCACGATTTCATAGTTGATCCTCCTCGGTGGTGTACAAAGAATACCCCACTTCCTCTCTTTTATCATGGCTGCTAAGCCGCCATATTCCCCTTCTTCAGAAATCTCGAACCTCTTCTCGGACCAGATGCGTCTTGTCCTCAGCTCCTCGTATCTCTCTTGGTTCCTCCAGCTGAGGAAACGAGCTGCATCGTGTTGTGGAATATTGACCCTTGGTCTTGACGAGGAACTTTCAACGTTCCTTTGACGTTTTGAAGATGTTTTGGGTGCCATTCCTACACAATGAGTTAAAACAGATAAAAGTCAGGTAGGACACAAGTCATATATCAATCAAAACAAAAATAAAACAAATTCTGGGTACGCTCGCTACAAGCGACAGCTTGGTCGCTGTAGCGACGAAACCCAGAAAATGCCTCTTTCCCTCGCTACAAGCGTACTGTAGCGAGGAAGACCCTTTTCAGATTTTCATGTTTTTCTTAATTTAAACTTGGTTTTAGCATGCGAAATCAACATTAAAGCTAAAATAAATGACTAACAATCACCTAAACTTCCTAAATCCTCAAAAACCCTAATTTATTTTGAATTTTTACAAAGGGTTTTTCCAAAATAGAAATCCTATGAACAAGAGGATTAAAAGAGAGTTTTCCTAGTGATTTTCGTTCATTTATAACAACTTAAGCTAGGCATAACAATGGGTATACAAAAGGGCATGATTTAAGTTCAAAATTCGTAAACCCTAAACCCTAAAATGTAAAAGCAGCATGCAGGCACAAATGAGAAGTAAAAAGCAACTAATCCTTGACAGAGGGGTGCGAAATACATACCTGAAGAGTTGATGAGTGAGATTAAACAGGAGTATGGTGTGATTTTGCAGATTTTTGTCAGAATGCAAAGTGATAGATGCAGAGATGAAAGATAATGGGAATGGAAGTGTAAAGGGTGCGAAAGTAAAAGAAAACAACGGCTATAGCATTAAAGAAGGCAGTTGGGAGTTACTGAAGCGACAGTAGTGGCATTGGTATAATAAAACTGTTTTCTGATACGCTCGCTACAAGCGCGCGATTCGTCGCTACAGCGACAGGCAAAAAGCCCATCGCTACAAGCGTACTGTTGCGCTACAAGCGCAAGTGCAAAAACTGTCGCTACAAGCGACAAGTGCGTCGCTACAAGCGACAAGTGTAAATTCCATCGCTACAGCGATGAGTTGGTCGCTGTAGCGACCATGACAGAAAACAGAAAAATAAATTTAAGAGTTCTTGCTACTATCCCAACATACATAAATACTTGTACAGAAGTAAACTAACACTAAAAACACAACATACTTACAAAATTGGGGTGCCTCCCAACAAGCTCTTGTTTAACGTCATTAGATCGACGCCTGTTTCGCTTATGCATATGAATCGATGAGTGAAATCGTCGTCGTGTGTCGAACGACTTCACCTCCAAAATATGGCTTAAGCCTTTGTCCATTCACTGTCCACGTCGACTTGGTGATAGGATCCTCAAGTTCCACAGCTCCATAAGGTTTTACTTCCTTTATCATGAACGGACCGGACCACTTGGACTTCAATTTACCCGGAAATAATCGCAGTCTTGCATTGAACAGCAGGACCATTTGACCAGGCTTGAATTCCCTCTTCATGATCTTCTTGTCATGATACCGTTTAACCTTTTCCTTATAGAGCTTGCTTGACTGATAGGCTTGGTCACGCATTTCCTCTAACTCATGCATTTGAAGTTTCCTCTTCTCCCCAGCTTGCTCTTGATCAAAGTTCAAAAACTTGAGCGCCCAAAACGCTTTGTGCTCCAACTCGACCGGCAAGTGGCACGCTTTCCCATACACCAACTGGAATGGGGTGAAACCCGTAGGAGCTTTGTATGCGGTCCTATAGGCCCACAACGCTTCGTCCAGTTTCATCGCCCAATCCTTCCTTGAAGATGACACGGTCTTCTCAAGTATCCGCTTGATTTCACGGTTGGATACCTCGGCTTGACCGTTCGTTTGTGGATGGTATGGTGAAGCTACCTTGTGCTTTACTCCATAGTGCTCAAGTGCTTTTGCTAACTGCTGATTGCAGAAGTGAGAACCTCCATCACTTATTAGCACTCTTGGAGCTCCAAATCTGGAGAAGATGTTCCTTTTCAGAAACTTGACCACCGTTTTGCTGTCGGCTTTCTGAGATGCTATTGCTTCAACCCACTTTGAAACGTAATCAACAGCCACCAGAATATACTCGTTATTCAAAGAAGATGGAAATGGCCCTACAAAGTCAATACCCCAACAGTCGAAGACTTCGACTTCAAGGATACTTTGTAGAGGCATTTCATTCCTCTTTGAAATCCCTCCGGTCTTCTGGCAACTCTCGCATTCTTTCACATGTTCATAACAATCTTTGAACAACGAGGGCCAATAAAAGCCAGCTTGAAGAACTTTAGCTCCAGTTCTTTCTCCACTGTAGTGACCACCATATGGCGAGTTGTGACAATGCCACATGATGTCTTTGGCTTCTTCTCTAGCAACACATCTTCTTATTAAGTGGTCTACTCCAATCTTGAATAAGTATGGGTCATCCCAAATGAATTGAGTGGCGTCTCTCAACAACCTTTTCTTCATTTGCCAAGTGTAATCCTCCGGAATGAACCCCGTTGCTTTGTAATTTGCCATGTCCGCGAACCATGGTCTTTCTTGCACCATAAGCAACTGTTCATCCGGGAATTCTTCAAGGATGTCCCTTTCATTCTTCGTTATCTCTTTGTTCACCAATCTGGACAGGTGATCAGCTACTAGGTTCTCAGTCCCCTTCTTGTCCTTAATCTCCAAATCAAACTCTTGGAGTAGCAACATCCAACGGATGAGTCTCGGCTTTGAGTCGGGTTTGGTAATCAAGTACTTGATAGCTGCATGGTCAGTCCAGATAACAATTTTCGAACCTATGAGATATGAACGAAATTTTTCTAATGCGAACACTATGGCAAGTAATTCTTTTTCAGTGGTAGCATAATTGACTTGTGCGTCATTTAAAACTTTACTTGCGTAGTGTATAGCATGAAAAATTTTGTTTTTGCGTTGACCTAACACCGCGCCTACCGCATAATCACTAGCATCGCACATAAGTTCAAAATCGTATATCCAGTTTGGTGCGGTGATTATGGGTGCGGATGTTAAGCTATCCTTTAAACTATTAAATGCATTTAAACAATCAATATCAAAATCAAAAGACTTATCTTTGTTGAGCAAGTTGCTCAATGGCTTTGCGATTTTTGAGAAGTCTTTGATGAATCTTCGATAGAACCCGGCATGGCCTAGGAAGCTTCGGATTCCTTTGACATTGACTGGTGGTGGAAGTTTCCCTATCACGTCGACCTTAGCTTTATCAACTTCGATACCCTTGGAGGAGATCTTGTGACCAAGGACAATACCCTCGGTTACCATGAAGTGACACTTCTCCCAATTGAGCACCAAGTTGGTTTCCTTGCACCTTTTCAGTATCGTGTCCAGATTTTCCAAGCATAAATCAAATGATGACCCGAAAACTGAGAAGTCGTCCATGAACACTTCAATGCTTTTCTCTATCAAGTCGGCAAATATAGCTTGCATGCATCTTTGAAATGTTGCTGGAGCGTTACATAAACCGAACGGCATGCGTCGATATGCGAATACCCCAAAAGGACATGTGAAAGCAGTCTTCTCGTGATCGTCTGGATTCACCGATATCTGATTGTAACCTGAATACCCGTCAAGGAAACAGTAAAAAGCTTGTCCTGACAGCCTCTCTAGCATTTGATCCATAAATGGTAGAGGAAAATGATCCTTTCTCGTTGCTTTGTTCAACCTCCGGTAATCGATACACATCCTCCAACCGGTCACGGTTCTCGTCGGTATGAGTTCATTCTTCTCGTTTGTGATAACCGTCATACCTCCCTTCTTAGGGACAACTTGAACCGGACTAACCCAAGAGCTATCCGAGATCGGATAAATCATGCCGGCTTCTAGTAGCTTCACTACTTCTTTCCGGACTACTTCTTTCATGTTTGGGTTTAGCCGTCTTTGAGGTTGTGCCACCGGCTTATAATCCTCTTCCATCATGATCTTATGCATACAATAGGAAGGACTTATCCCTTTTAAGTCGGATAGTGTCCAACCTATTGCTTCCTTGTTGGACTTCAAAACTTCGACCAATCTGGTTTCTTCATGGTTTGATAAGGAGCTACTAATGATCACCGGTTTGGTACCCTCTTGATCAAGAAACACATACTTCAAATGTGAGGGTAATATCTTCATCTCCGGTTTCACTTCTTCTACTTTAGCATCATTCGTCAATTCCTCGATTATTGCTTTATGAGGAGGAATTTCCTTTAACGAATCAAGCTCCTTCAAACACTCTTCAAGTTCTAGCTCATCTTCTTCTCCTAGGATACTTAGTGCGTTTGTCAACACTCTCTCAAGATGCGTCAAATCATGCAACTGGTTTCTCGTATCAACTATCAATTCTTCCGTTGCATCCATCTTGAGACACGCAGCTTTATCACTAGGGAACCTCATGGCTTCATGGATGTTGAAATTGACTTCTTCATCGTCCACACGGACTTTCATTAAGCCTCCGTCAAGATCAATCATCATCCGTGCCGTTTGCATGAAAGTTCTTCCAAGAAGTAGTGGTACGTCATCATCCTCCGGAATGTCCATCACTACAAAGTCGACGGGGAACAAGAACTTGTCGACTTTCACCAACACGTCTTCAGCAATTCCCAATGGACGAGTGTAGGATTTGTCGGCCAATTGCAAGGTTAAGTTGGTTCTCTTCACAACTATATGACCTATCCTTTTGACAACGGATAGTGGTATTAGGTTGATGCTTGAACCCAAATCAATAAGTGCCTTGCCGACATCAACATTGCCAATGGACACGAGCAATGTAACTTTGCCCGGATCTCTCTTCTTTCTTGCCAATGTGTTCTGGATGATCTCACTACAATTTGCATCTAGCAAAATTGTTTCTTCTTCATTGAACCTCCTCTTCTTGGAAAGGATTTCCTTCATGAACTTGGCATAGGTAGGCATTTGCTCTAAGGCTTCCGAGAATGGTATGTTGATTTGTAATCTCTTGAAAACTTCAAGGAACCTAGCAAACTGCCTCTCCTTCTCTTTTTTGGCTGGTGTAGTTGGGTAAGGTAGGTGCGGTGTTGGTGCATTCTTCACTATATCTTGCTTCTTGCTCTTCTCCTTCACCACATCCTTCTTCCATACAATGTTTTCATTTTCAACTACATCCTTATTATTTTTTTCTACTTCTACATCCTCTATATGTACATCTTCTATTTCTTCCTCATGCCCTTCATCTTCATCCTTCTCTCTTACCTCATTCTCAACCACCTTTCTCTCTACTTCTAAATTGTCCCCGATACCTTGGCCAATTACCTTCCCGCTCCTTGTAGCTATTGCCTTGCAATTTTCGTTGTCTCTTGTTGCAAGGACTTCCTCATCAAAATGACTTAATTGTCATTTCGATGATGATGCATGATCCTTCGGGTTGGTTTGTGTGTTGGCGGTAAAGGTTCCGCCTTGTTGAGTAGCTTGTGAAAGTTGTTGTGCCAATTGACCCACCTGCGTCTCCAGATTTTTAATGGACGCATCAGTGTTCTTCTGGTTGGCCATTGACTGCTGCATGAATAGATTGAGGGTTTCATCAGTGGATTGGTTGCGGTTTTGTTGTGGAGGTTGATATTGGTTATAGTTCTGGTAAGGTTGTCGGTTGTACTGCCCAGCTTCTCCTCTCCAACCTTGGCCATAATTTGGGTTATTCCCTCTTGGGAAATTGTTTGGATGGCTTTGGAATTGGTTTTGGAATTGTTGAGGCCTTGGTTGATTACCAACATAGCTTACCTCTTCTGTGGGGGGTGGACAGAATCCGGTTGGGTGATCTCCCGAACAAAGCTCGCAAGATGCGACTTGGTGTTGTCTTCTTTTCTCGTTCTGAATGTCCTTCATTTGTTGGGGAAGGTTGGCCATTTTCTTTGTCAACTCTTCCACTTGTTGCGTAAGCAACTTGTTTTGTGCAAGGATCGCATCATTAGTTCCCAACTCTAAGATTCCTGTCTTCCTTTGGCTTTGGCTCCGGTTGTGATGAGCTTGGTGATCGTTCAACGCCATTCTATCTATAATAGCAACAGCATCCTCCGCGCTCTTGGCCATCAAAGAACCTCCAGCTGCAGCGTCAAGCAAAAGCTTGGATTGTTGTTGCATTCCGTTCCGGAAGAGATGAATTTGTGTTAACTCATCAAATCCATGGTTCGGACATCGTCTGAGCATTGACTTAAAACGCTCCCAGGCTTCACATAGTGTTTCACTTGTACCTTGTGAAAACACCGCAATGGTTGTCTTCGCCTCCATAAACCGGTTCTGAGGGAAGAACCTCTCAAGGAATTTCTCCTCAAGTGTATTCCAGTTTGTCATCACCGTAGGAGGTTGGTCCAAGTACCACTCCTTTGCTTTGCCAATCAATGAATGTGGAAACATTCTCATCCACATTGCCTCCTCATTACTTTCCGTCTCACCAAGAGTTCCCGCAATCTCATAGAATTTAGTGAGATGTTGGAACGGGTCTTCATGATCTAATCCTGAGAATGGATTAGCATATAGAATTTGCAATATCCCCGTCTTCATTTCCGTTTGCTTGGCAGTCCGCGGTGTCTTCCCCAATTGAGCAAAACGACGTGGACTGTTAGTACATGGAATCCCGGAACCTCCGGCACCATCTCCAGCTGCAGCCATTTGTAACTCTTGGCTCGGATTAGGACTTGATGATTGACTAGAAACAGAACTATCCTCTTGTTGCCTCCTCTTAGCTTGTTGCTTCTTTCTCCGATTCTTGCTATTGGCTCTACGAGCTGTTCTTTCAATCTCGGAATCAAAAAGAAGTTGGTCCTCGGAAACTTGACCTCGCATAAACGATTTCAATAATCTGACCACAAAGAATTAGCAAACAAGATGGATAAGAGTATTAGTTATATACATAAAAGAATTTTGGCAAAATTGCTTAAAACCATAATTAAAGTTGCAATGATTATAACATCAAAAACTTTAATCCCCGGCAACGGCGCCATTTTGTTGAGTGAACAAAAGTAAGTATTAGTTTTTATATCGTTCCACAGGGATTAATGTGATATCATATTCCGTTCAACTTCGATTATCGTTTTAAGTTAGGGTTTAATCGTTTGTTTTACTACACTACTCATACTTTTAAAACATAATAAATAAATGGTAGAGTAATAGGACATAGAAGGTGTTTAGGATTGACTTTCATCAATCAAACATTGGTTATATCCGATTGATTACAAATACGAATTCTAGCGTTTTCTTATATATTGCATTATTACGTATTGCTCGTCAACATCATTGATTTCCCAAATGACATCGTGAGATCGATTGTATCGTTTAATCGATGATTTCTCAATCCATTAAACGATCCAAAAGCATTATGATCCAATACTTTAATGTAATTATCAAAACCAAATCCCATTTCTAGAATTTCTTATCTTGATAGAAAATCATTCTAAACCTAGATTCAAAAGTCTTTTTCAACAACATTTAAATCAAACATAAGATTGAAAAGCAAGAAGAAATTCAATGGTATATAAAAATTGCTAGAATCATATATTGAATAATCAAAAGTTTACAACATGAGTGATTGATTACCTATCAATCCCAACAAAGGAGATTGGTTGATCATTTTCATGACAACTCTTGCAAAATAGGAAAGAAAGATGAAGATTTGTGAGAGCTTGATGTCTCAAAGCTTCTTAAGATCTTCTTCAATCCAAATCTAATTGCTATTTGATGTTTTTCTCCCTCTATGCCTATTCTCTCTCAAAGATTATAAGTTTTCTAAGCTCTGGAAAAATAAATATTCTGATAAAAAACTATATATATAAGAAATGAGCTTAAAAATCCTTAAATATGCTGAGAAAATGTACGCTCGCTACAAGCGATGAGTCTGTCGCTTGTAGCGAGGACTTCAGTTGGCCAATCAAAGAGCTCCACGTCACCATCAGCATTAAACCGCCCCTTTGGTCGCTATAGCGACCAGGTCTGTCGCTACTAGCGACCAGTCTTTGAAATTCCCTGCCTAGGCTCGCTTCAAGCGTCCAGTTCATCGCTACAAGCGATGAACTCCTGATAATCCCTGCCTAAGCTCGCTACTAGCGATGGATGCTGCGCTTCAAGCGATGGATCACTGAAAATCTCTGCCTATCCTCGCTACTAGCGATGAGTCTTGCGCTTGTAGCGATGGCATCAAGAAAACCTTCAATCTTTTGCATCAATCAGGTTCAAGCATGTATTTCCTGCATAAACACATGGGGTAAGGCTTAGGATCACATTCATTGCATTTCTAACACATTTATGCCCTAATCCTAAGGTAACTTGTACAACAAGTAAACATAAGTGCCTAAATTTGTACCAAAATATAACAACATTTAAGCACTTATCAAACTCTCCCCAACTTACATTTTGGTTTGTCCTCAAACCAAAGAACAAAAGGAAATTTTTTCATAGCTTTGAAAACCACAGTATTGAGCAATTTTAGCAAAGGATTCAAAAGTGCGAAGAATTAAACATCAAGCGAGTGATTCAAATGTGATTGCGCAAGCTTAAGTCCAGTTTCTCATTAAACAAGATACATTCTACAAATGTGAACTAGTTCTAAACACAAGGAATTAAATCATACAATCCTAAACAAGCAACATGTTTAAATTTGAACCAAACCTAACACACTTCTATATAAAGTATATGAACAATTGAAATCATTTGTGAGGGTTATGAACACTCATCCAATAAACATGATAACATACAATCAAATTATGTGTCTATCTAATTATCATTTCCACAAGCATAAAAGGCATTGATCAAAAGGACTTTAAGGGTTGTAATTGGGCTAGGCTACAAAAGAATTGTCATATGTGGGATATTTGAATTCAAATGGCTAAGCAAAAGGAAACATTCAATCTAATTACAACTTCCTTCTTTCTCCAATACAACACTTGGTGAATTTCTTTCTTTTCTATTCTTGATTGATTCTTGACAACTTTTCTTTTTCTTTGAAATCTTGCAAACCTTTTCATTTTTCTCTTTTCTTTTTCTTGGTTTGCTTTTCTTTCTTTTTTTTTTTTTTTCATTTCTTTTTCTTTTCTTGTTGTCAAGATCAATTAACATCATTCACCATACATTGACTTAAATAAAACCTTCCTTTCTCCCCAACTTATTCCAATGATACCCTAATCGAATGTTCCTTTGTTATTATGGCAAAGGTCAATAAAAACGATGGATAAGGGTTCAAAAGAAAACAACTATCAGAATTTAATAAAGAGTTAACTATGAACTGAATTTTTTTTACAAACTCCGGCAATTTAAATAAGCAGATGAGCTTATTAAATTGACAGTCCACAGTTAACAATTCTGATTCCATTAGGCTCAGATGGGTTAACAGATACTCACACATCTCACAGGGTAGGTTCATTTGGTCAAGTATTTCTCTCAATTTCAAAAAAAATGCCTTGATCATTTCAATGCTCTTATACAAATTAAAACAACAACAGATTTAACATAATATGACTGAGTTAAACATGGTATTGGTCTCCTGCATATATATACATTGGTTGAGGATTCCTCACATTTTTGGCTAGTTCTAAATTGGTTCAAAACTAAACACATGCTTGCTTAAAACTGAATAAATTAACTTGTGCGTGTAAAGAACTTATTCACATTAAAGAATATACCTAGAAAAACGAGAAAACGAGTACCTTAGCTGCGCGCTTTAACACTCATTCTTATCATTATCACTCAGATGATTCACAGTTCAAGCATTGCTTTTGAATCATTCATCTTTCTTTCAAAATTTGTTGGGATTTTCAAAAAATTTTAACATAAATACTAAAGCATAAATAAAAAATAACTATACTAACATGTTATACCCAAAATATAAATAACATAATAGCAAAAAGGGTACATCATCCATAGTACAACAGAAATACTCAAAGTACAAAGCATAAAACAAAATGTTAAAGTACAAAGCTGAATAAATAAAATGAAAGGGAAAACAAATCAAGATCTGCTGCTCTGCATCAATCTGAATCTGTGGCCATGTCGTCCTCAGAGTCAGTCAAGTCAGCTGCCATGCAATCAATAGAGTTTGTAGCATATGAAGAATCATCACCCAGATCAGCATCGACATCTGCGTCGTCATCACCATCGTCTCCAGCATCCTGATCATCACCAGCACCAGCTGCCTCT
The DNA here is from genome assembly GCA_018208015.1 of Medicago ruthenica. Classification (NCBI taxonomy): domain Eukaryota; kingdom Viridiplantae; phylum Streptophyta; class Magnoliopsida; order Fabales; family Fabaceae; genus Medicago; species Medicago ruthenica. The sequence goes on along the minus strand of CM031373.1, from coordinate 79,876,418 downwards.
GCCCCTCCTGGAAAGAATGGCCTGTCCCCAGGCCAAGCAATATGCTCGGAGAAGAACGCAGGTGTCCACGGGCTCTGGCCACTGTCGTGCAGATGGCTCTGAAGCGTAGTAAGTGCCCGATGATTTGACGCATTCTGCGCCAACAGAAGAGAGCTCACAGTAGCTGAATCCCAACTCGATAAGTCCAAAGGTGGAATGGTCGGGTGGCTAGGGTGGCTAGTAGTCTCAGGTGGTGGTGGTGGTACATGTGAAGGTCCTGCCGAGGATGAAGGTCCGGCTGAGGTGTGAGGTGGTGGTGGTGGGGCAACAGGTGCAGGTGCAGAGCAATACCTATTGATGTATCTATCATCAATAGGATTTTTAATCTCCTCATCAACTTGTGATGGCATATGAACTCTAGCTCTCCTCATCCCTGATTCTGTTTCTCCAAAATTTCTTCTAGCACATCAGTACCAGTGTTCAACATTCTGACTTGTTTATTCACATGTTCAAGTTGAGAGTTCAGCCGGGTTACCTCATCTTTGAGATCTGAAATCTGTGCTAGATGATCACTTCTTTCAGCATATAATTGACTGATAGTCTTTTTCTGATTTACCAGCTGCTTGCACACTTCTTCAAATTTAACATGCCACTTCTTGCTAACAACAGCAGGATCTTTATAAGACAATTCTCCATGTGACTTCTTAACATCAGTATTGGTAACAAGGCCAATGCTTTTTACTTTCTTTTCCATTCTGCCAGAAAATAACTCCCTGGAGCTCACCCAAAAACAAGCAGGGTGCCTGCTATGATGCCAATTGAAATTCTGGCAATTAACTGGTTTTGAACTAAAAACAGAGTATGAAAACTAATGTTCAGAAGCAGAAAAATAAAGTGTAGAAAGTAAAGGAACACAAGGAATTTGTTAACCCAGTTCGGTGCAAACTTCACATACTCTGAGGGATACCAATCCAGGAAGGAAATCTACTAAGTAGAATTAATTCTAAGACTCAACAGCCCCTGTTCTTCGTCTTATCACTTAATCTCTACCCATCTAGACTTCTACCCAGGAAACCACCTAGGTATAAGAACCCACTTACTTCCTAACCAAGCAATCACAACCCAGTGATTGTAAACTTAACAAAAACAAACAAATTGGAGACACTCTTCAACAGAACAAAAACATCACTTGTGCTTAAAAGCTTTAAGTGATTTACAACTCAAGACACCTAAACCAACTCAGATGAGTGGTGTACAAACAAAGCACTAAGCTTACACAGACACAAAAACTCTAAAACTAATTTCTGGTTTTTGACACGTGAAATTTTCAATAGCAAAGTCCTCTTTAAATAGTCTTCAGCTGCAACATAAATCTGAACCAAATATTATTCAATTGATATGATTCTGAAATATTATAGAAGCTCAAAGAAGGAAACATATTTTTGAATTATATTTTCCAAAGATCCTTTGAAAATATATTCAACAATAAACACGAAGCCAATCTTCAATAGATCTTCAACAAATCAATCAGCCTTCTAGAAAACAAATGCCTGAATAAATCTTCAATAAATCTTCCAAAGATACGCACAGAATTAATCACAGAGTATGTAGAAATCCAGCTTCTGAAAACAGCTTCTGAAGGTCAACGCTGGTCAACGTCTGAAGTTCAGCTTTTGAAGGTCAACGCTGGTCAACGTCTGAAGTTCAGCTTCTGATGAACAGTGCTTCTGCAGTTCAGCTTCTGAAGTATTGTTTCTGAAGTTTCAGCTTCTGAAGTATTGTTTCTGAAGTTTCAGCTTCTGAAGTACTGTTTCTGAAGTTCCAGCTTCTGAACCTCCACAAATCCAATTTCTTGCTTCTGAAGACTCAAATAACTTCTAGAGACGCTTTGCTTAAACACTTTGATTTTACCAAAACATGCAGCCAACATATAAATACTCAACACTTCTTAAGTTATCATTTAAGACTCATATGGTTATTTGATTTGTGTGAACTGTTAAGACTTGCTACTGATATGCTTAAGGTCAATTATGGTTATTAGAATAAGTTTGAAATCCTTGTTGTTATGAGACATGATTATTCTTGAGTTTCTATCCATCTATAAATTTTTCAATTGTGTTTTATTAGTTTAATTTGTATCTAATTAATGTTTATATCTATATTAAGTACGTTGCACAAATTGAAAAGAAAGAAAAATTGATGAACGAACTCTATTTGATACATATTGAACACAAACTAAACTTTTAGACAGGCTAATAGGTCAGGTCAGACTTTTAAAAATGTCAGGCCAGACTTAAAATAAAGTCTTTGACAGGCTAATAGATCAGGCTTATGCTTTAGTTTTTTCAACTAGGTCTGACCTATTTAAGCAAAGTCCGGCTCGGCCCGGCCTATTCCCACCCCTAGTGTGGAGTAAATTTTTCTTCTTGAGAGAAACTACGACAACAATTTGTAGATATAACAATGGTAAAGTATATATATTTACAGATGAGTAAAACAATATTTTAGTCCTTCAAATGTAATGATCGATCAATTTTGTAAAATAGTTTTTGAAAAGAAATCTGTGAAAAAGTAATTTAGTCCATTAAATGGATTTAGTCTTCTTTATTTTTCCTAAATTTAGTACCACAATTTAGTTTTTTTTTATTTAGTCTTTCTTTAGTTTGTCCAAATTTAGGACAACAATTTAGTTTTTTTAGAACTACAATTTTAAGAAAATGTTCCTAGATATAAATATCATTTTAAATTATTTGAAATATTTAATTTATGTTCTACATTTATCTACACCCCACACCTCTAATCATTCAGTCTGTCAAAGAAAATGTTTAATTGTTTAAGAACACTGTTTTTTCTTATCAATTAATACATGCTACAAACAGACTGGTTACACGCTCAGCACGGCTAGAAGCATGTTTAAAACAGCATTTCAAATGAAAACACTTTATTTACAAAATCTAAAAAAACTGCAAAACAAAATATATTGTAAAAATAAACTTAACCAACAACTCTTGTATAATAGTTAAAAGAAAAAGGGATCATATATAGAAAGTTGCTCCGAGTATAGGGAAAACAAAAACAACACTATCTAAACAAACATGTGATCATTCTGTCAAAAAAAAAAAACATGTGATCTTAATGTCACCCCTTGAATTTTCTAGGAAACAGAGAATGCAACAAAATCATCAGCGAAAAGGTACACCTAGTAAACATATAGACGCTTTAATAAGGTGATACAGTCTTGGTGGCTACAGTAACTTAAAGATACTAGTTCCAAAATTATTCCACAGAAAAAATACAAAGAGAACACAACCCAATTAATTAAACGCACAACCCAATCAAGTAGTGAGCTCCATGATGGCGCCAACAATGTCCCCATTGTGAGTCTTGAGAGCCTTGACGGCCTTGCTCTTGGACACTCCCGCTTGTGTCATAACCAAATCAATGTCATGGGGCTCCACACCAGTTTCATCAATTTCCTCTTCTTCCTCCTCAGGCAGTGCTCCGGAAGCTGCAGCACCTTGATCTTGTTTTGCCATTACAGATCCCATATCTGGCATCCTGAACTGCTGAGCAGCTTGTGTCTGCAGCTGAGAGCTTAAATCCTCTATTTTTGCTTCCCCAAATATGATGTAGGTCTCAGAATTTGGGCTCTTGAACACATCAGGTTTTGAGATGAAAAAAAGTATCTGAGGCAGAAAATAATTTGGTTAGAATCCGCACATTTACATAAATCACACATAGGAATATATGTACAACTAACATTTTTGGTTCTCTTGATTGTGACCCTACTAACACCAGTGACAGGTTTCAATCCAAGCTTAAGCATAGCTTTTCGGCTCTTCTTCTCGCTTCTGCTTTGCTTTGAACCATCAGCACCAGCTGCATCACAATGTCCAACAAAACTGATTATTGAAAAATATAAAGACATGGAATGCCAAATAAATGTAATACAGCATTGATTTAAAAAAAAAAAGTGAAAGAAATCAAGAGCACAAATTGTTATTTTGGAACAGTTGTTTACAGTGACAACATGAAAAGAACCACAGACATTATAGGAAGCAATAAGAGTGAGCTCAGTAGGAAGAATCAGTGTAGCCAAAGACTACATAATGTGGTCTTGGTAATCGGGCACCATCGATTCAGTGACTACTAGTCTAATAGGATCACCTTTGTGTTTTGGGTTCGGGAAAGGCATTTGCCTTAATAATCAGATATACGGAAACTAAGACACGGCCATCTGGCTAGTTTATCAGGGATATAGAAGTAACAAAATTCAGAACGTCAAAAATTAAGCCGTCAATCTTAGGGACACACGGCTGCAACCAACTTAGGATATGGCAAATTGAAAACTTGTATATGAATATTATGATTGGGAAATTGATTTATGTATAAAACATGTAGTCAAATGTTTTACTGATTTCTTCTTTCTCTTAACAGTAAACATTCTTCTTCATTAACGTTCACCCCTTTCGGGACACAACTCATCTCTCTCAGTCAAAGCTTTAAAAACATAAAGCACCAAAGTAAATCTTGCAAATTCTTAAGCATAAATTTGAGCATCAACACTTTACCCATATCTATATATCAAGCCTAAGGGCAAAAGGCCAGCGTTGACTAAAACTTCTGTTCAATTCATTCTGTTTCCTACTAACTACTTTATGCATCTAGACAACCAATAATGAAAATATTGGTTTTAGTAAGACAAAAAAAGAACAGAAATAAACCAATAACAAAAGACTAATTAGTGTTTCTGATAATAAGCTAGATCCCGTGGGTATTACTAATTACATAACTGAACCCAAACCCTAGAAAAAAAATTGATGATAACGAGAAACATTTGATATCGAATTAATTAGGTTAAAAGTGAAGGGAAGGACCTAGAGCGTCTTCCTTGTCATCGTCGTCCTCATCATCATCGTCGTCTTCATCATCTTCGTCGTCTTTGCCATCATCCTTCACGTCCTCAATAATTGGAGCATCGTCCTCCTAAATTAAAAGAACAAATTAATACACAGAACAGAAACAGAAACATAAACGAATCTTCAAAGGAAGAAGGTGACCTCGGGTTGGGGTTTCTTCTTGAGGGTAGTTTCGTCAACAGAGGGGATTTGTTGTTCGACTTCGGATTCAGTGGCTGCGTCAATAACTGGACCTGGAGCCATGGTTTTTGAGATTGATCACTGTGTCTGTGTGTGAAGTGATGAGTACAGAAGAAGATGGATTAGATTAGATTAGATTAGCTTAGATAGAGAAAGAGATAACAACACTCTAGCTGCCCTACTTATTCCGCCTCAACTTAAGAAGGGTTTCACATTTTTTTGGGCCTTTCATTTGGAGGCCCACTTTAGTTTAGTAAACTCTTCATTCATCTTCTCTTCAATTTTATTTTATTTTATTTCACATATTAAACTTATTAATTTGTACTAATATCTTACCTTTCACCTTACAAATGCTTCCTATGTCATAGAAAGAATTTCATTTTCAATGATGTGATTCTAGTTGTTATATTTATTGTGTGTCATTTGTTTAGTGTTGTTGGTTTCAGAAACATGAGTAAAACAAATTAAATATACCAATAGTTAAATAATGAGTTTACTTGATATGTAATGTCAGTGTAAAAAAATTGTATTCATATATTAATCACATCTTAGTACATTAATATTTCAGATTAATTTCCATACACCGTCAATCTAATTTTTTTTTTTGGACTTCCAAGTTCCATCCTATCAAATTATGCTAAGTAAATATTTTTGGAGATATTTTAAGAACCAATTAAAAAAGTAGTATCATGATGTGATTTGATTGGATGCATGAATAAAAAAAGTTTTACATTATTGATATGTCTGATAAAGATCAGAGAAAAGTAACGGTGAAACTCTAGGAATTACGATCGATGTCGCGGTGGTTCACGGTGCTAAGGTGAGGGGGGAAGCAAGTTTCGTCGTCGGAGGTGGATGGTGTCGGCAGACACGTTAGCACTCCAAAGCTAAACTCAGTGTTTAAAAGAGGTGGGATATGTGCGAAATGTGGTGAATGATAAAGTGTCCATGAGCGTGACGCTGAGTCACACTTATATAGCCGCAAAGAATGATAATTGTCTTCGGGCTTAGCGGCGTGAATCTGGAGGCCGTTAGAGATGATCTGAAATGTGGGGATTAGCCTTGTCGTGCTCCTGTGCGGTGATGCGCACAGAGCTTTCGTGCATCTTTACAGTGCTTTCTTGAGGAGAATTTGGCCCTCGCCTTATTGGACCATTTATTGGGATCTTGCATTGGGCTTTTAGCCGTTCTGAAACAATTATCGTGCATATAAATTAAATTATAATATAAATAATCTAACAAATTGACATAATTGTGAGATAATTAGTGTTGAGGCTCAAATTTATGCTTAAGAATTTGCAAGCCTAACAAATTTGAGCATAAATTTAAGCTCAACACTTTACCCATATCTATATATCAAGCCTAACAAATTGACATAATTGTACCCATATAAATTGTCAGTTTTTTTAAAAAAGAATTAATTATTTTGTACGTCTCTGGAATGTTTGAAATTTTTTTTATTTAAATAACCAAAAAACTAAAAAAAATTGTAATTGAAGGTAAAATGGCAAACCCAATAGTAGTTTAAATGAAGAATATAAATGAAGAAAATATATCACACCAAAACTATGTATCCTATTTATTTATAGGTATAAATGTCGTATCTTGCACACATTAGAATTTGTATCTTTGTTGTATTTTTTCCATAGGGAAAAATACATCATTTATTACACAATAACTATCATATAGTTACTTATATGATTCACTAAAACATGAGAGGATGTTGATTCTTGAATAACACAAAGAGTTGCACAAGAGAAGTACAAAGATGGAAAAAGTCTCATTACTAACTAATACAATACCTAAAAGATTAAGATAATTATTTCGCATTGGAAAAAACTTGAGAAAATATTGCGGAGAATATCCACGTTATTTCCTCAAGTTGGAGAGAATCTTGATCTCACAACAGAGTGTTGAATGAAGGAGACAACGAAAGTTTAAGTTAGCATGTCACAGTAAGTGAATGAGACTACTTTGAAAGTAAAACTGCAATTTGTTTAGTGCTTTAGTGAAATATATACAGTGTTGTGTGCAATATTTTAGTCCTTTTCCCCAGAGAAAACAACCGAGCTACTGATGTTAGCAAGCAAGGCTGATAAAGTTTGGTATTCAAGTTTAAAAACGGATCGACAAACTGTGGTTGTTTTTGTATTTCTAGAATATCAATGAATAACAAAGAATAAAACAATAACTTGCTGTGGATTTTCTAGAAGTGAGACTGGTGGCTCACTCAGAAATATGCAAAACCTAAGAGCTTAAGTGAAGAAGAAATGGTAGCAAGCCTTTAACTAGAGAACATGAGGTAGTAAAGTACTTTGGTAAAAGGTTGGTAATGCACTTGGTTTAGAAACAAAATGGAGTTGCTGCACAGCAAAGATTACATATGTCCTTGTTGTACTCGAGTACACAATAATAATAAGCCAATTAGATTGCAGTCAGCTTTTTTTTTTAATGAAAAAATTTAAATAAAAAACGAGGAACTCAAATAGTATATTATTGCATGCAGTAAACTATTTTAACATGATGAGGTGAAGAAGTTTCATAGATATTATACAACTTCAAGGAATGATCACGAGGAGTTGAAGAAGGTTTCATGCCTAGCTAGCTGACCACTTTAATCTTCAAGCAACTCAATAGTATATTTCTACTGATTATCAAGAATTTAACTCTCATTAAGCAATTTTGACCCCGACGTGCCTAAACCTATGATTATGAAATTCTTATCCAGATGGGACTTAACAAGTTGAGTTTCAGAATGATCGTCACTAGCCAAAACAATACTCTCGTCCAGATATACCCGAAAAAATAGTAAACCTAGGGCCAAAACTAAAAATGGAATAATCATTTGGGGATTGTTTATATCCTAAAGAAATCAAAGTTGATAACAACTTTGAATATCATTTCCTTCAAAAAAAAACTGAGTATCATTGTCTATGGGCATGTTTGAGACCATAGATGGAGTTATGAAATTTACAGATTGCAGTTAAACATGAAACATGAAACAGAACCAAGAACCTTGACACCATAAAGAGTAGTACCATATAGATTTATTCATTGAGGTCTCCAAGTAAAAAGAGCATTATTGACATCAAGTAGCCTTTGATGGCAGCAAAGGCAAACAAATTTCTGACAATGCTAAGTTTGGCCACAGGAGAAAAGGCATCATTACTTGAGGATAGATTACATACATCAAGTAGCCTCTAACTGGGTTTGTTTTTTTATTCTATTTGATTGCCTTACAAGGGGGCTGAAATGAAATGAAGGCTCGCTTTATAAAATACTTAGAGAAGCCTAGGAAAATAGGTGAAAATGATAGGTCTTTCTAATCCATACCTAACATCTTGACTCAATTTCTTGGGGACCGATCAAAAAACATGTTGGACTTTTGAAGGTGTGTTTCAAGATACATGTATAAATCATTATAATTATATTTCAAGATTAAACATGACTTCCAAAGTCACGCATTTTTTTATCAGCCCCCAAACAATTGTCATCTCAGTTGTTTGGTTACTTTTTCCTATGATCAATCTATGAGGAAGAATGTCAAACATTTGCTCAAATCTTAATGGTATATTAAACAAAGTTCAATAGGCACTAGTAGCAGTGCAACAATTTTTATAGCTGACGGCGCTAATATATCTTTCTCATCTGATGCCAGTTCCGAATGAATTAAGCATACAACATTAAAGAATGAGATTTTACTGTGTTAGGCCCCAAGATCACTCCCTGCTGTATCCAAATGTATCTATCTACTATATCTTTCTCATTTGATTCCAGTTCCAAATGTAATTAAGTATACAACATTAAAGAATGAAATTTAGGCCCCAAGATCACTACCTGCTGTATCCCTATTAAATCTATACAGAATCTCAATGTTGAGTTGAATTACTCGAAGGCTTGCGTTGGTTTATTTTTCCTCTTTTCGTTTCATTGATTCATATATACTCTATTCAAATTCAGTCACGGGCAAAAACCAAAACGAAAAGCCATCAATATAGAATTGATAATCTCTGCATTTCATATATTATATTTTACATTACATCTTGCTTTCTACTAAACATAAATCAACTATAGTTGCATATAAGCATCCTTCTTCAAATGCCTGTGTTGTAATAAATAAAGCAGTATGAAGATAGTTTTGTAACGAATTGGTGGCAGAAAGACATCTCGAAGATTCTAGCCTGTGTTCAAAATCTCAAAATTCCTCTAATCCCAAAAAGAAGCCATCATGGTATCAGATGCCTTTTCAAACAGAACTTTGAGCAGGAAATTAACATGTTAATAAATTCGCCTCCTCACTCTCCTCTGATCCTTCCAGTGACCAGCACTCTCGGCATTGCAATGCATGGTCCAGTACATACAGGGTGCAGCAGTATCGCAAACATAACAATAACACTGTGTTCAAAGATTGCCACAAAGTCAGTATGAGGGATAAATAAAATCCACAAGATTTACATACACAATTGTAAACATAACAGCAATTTCCATTACCTTATCACAATAGCTTTCTCGAGGAGTGGTCTTAAATGGAAATTTGAGGCATAAATGTCTTGAGTGAGGATAATCTCTTAGGGCTATCTGAATGATCATGAACCAAGAAAAAAAATTGAACTTTAAATTTGTATGCTGTTTTGTGCAAAACAGCATCAAAGCACCAATAGTACTATAGCCAAGATTTGCCCTTAAAAACTCTATCTTTAAATTAAATTAAATGAAACTGAAAAACAAAAATCAAATGGGTGATATAGATTTTAAATTTTATCATCAAAATCAATGAAATCCAATACTTTTAACAAAATTGAATAATTAGGGGTGAATTTACCTTGCCCTTTTCACCAAGAACGCAAAGATCGTCATCGGCATCATTGGTGTGAGGTCTAGAAGAAGCATCGACGGGAGAGGTATCAGAAGGATCAAAACCTAGGATGAAACAGTCATCAATTTCCTCGAAACGTTTGATGTCGTCGATTTTTTTGAGACAAGCGATGGCCCTGATGGGACTCTCGTCGACATCAAGCACAGACATTGATCGTGCTGGAGAAGATTTGCAACAACCCGATTTCCATGCCGTTGTCGTCATTTTGCTTAAACCCTTCAAGGAGCAGTTGAACTGTTATCTTTAAATAGTCCAATTCAATTCAAAATACTTCATTTTTTTCCATGTTTGAAATTTGACCGTTTGAGGCGGGTCTCTTGTTTCTTTTTTTTTTTTTAATTGCAATATCCATGGTTTAATAATAATCAATTAGAAAAAATTGAAAGAAAAAAAAACACAAACAAAGGAGCTGTTTTAATGTTTTTTTTGGGGGGTACGAAGGTTGTTTTAATGTTGTATTAAAATGTTATTTTTAGAAGGATTTTATAGAAAATATACGTTTCACATTAAATATTTTATTTTATTTTATATTAACTAACGTCTAGATGGACGCTAAGAGCATCATTATTGATTAAATATTGTCGTGTGTCTTAATTGAAGTCAAGAAAATTGTGTTAGAATTATATTGATATTTAATTTTAAAAAGTATTATCAAACTTGTCATAGTTCTCCGATTAAACCACAAACATATTTGATCATATTTATTTAAATCTCGTGTTTGATGTACCATAGGGGTAAGATAAAATAAAAAATTTGCTAATCATATCCGGACTTGTCTTTGTAATTTCGTTTATAAGTATAGGCTCTCTTAGAAACTATCCAGATAGAATTAGAAATTTATTCCTTATTTATTATCATCATGTCGTTTTTAAAATATTTTGTCATTTTTAAAATAATGATATTATGCGTTTGTTATTATAATTAATTTCATGCCGTTTTAAAAATATTTTCATTAATTGCGAGAGTAATTTTGTCATTTAATCATGTGCGCATCAAACTCATAATAGGATTAATTTTTATCTTATCCATATCCTATCATGTCTCTATCCAACTATTTATCATAGCATGTCTCTTTATACATTGTGTGGAAGGGTTATATGCACTTAACCGACAAGTTGAGAGAAGGGGGGACTTACATGGTTGTCGAATCTGTATTAATGCACCAATGTTGAAGCTGAAGCTGAGGCGCACATTATGAAAAATATTTTGACAACATATGAAGCAACATTGGGTCAAGCAGTAAGTCTTCCAAAATCCGAAATTTATTATAGTACACCAGTCGAACAACATATGAGAATGTCCATCACGCATATTCTTGGCGTACGACCAGTTCTAGACACATGTTAATATTTGGGTTTGCCATCTATGATTGGTCGGAGTAAGCAAGATATGTTTGGTTACATAAAGGATCACATATGGCAACACATCAATTCATGGAGTAGTAAGTGCTTGTCAAAGGCGGGACGCGAGGTAATGATTAAATCTGTTTTACAAGTTATACCATCAAAAAACATTGATCGATGTATTCTGGTGGGGTCACGGTAGTGCGTCTAATCTGGGTATTAGATGGATGTCATGTGAGAAATTGAATGTTCATAAGAATTTTGGTGGCATATGTTTTAAGGACCTCGCTTCATTTAATACCGCAATGTTAGGCAAGCAAGCATGGAAATTTCAAAGTTATGATGATAGACTTGTGTGCCACTTGTTTAACGCTCGTTATTTTCCACGCACCGATTTCTTTGGTGCGAAAATTGGAACAAACCTAAGTTATGTTTGGTGAAGTATCTTTAGTGCAAAAGATGTGCTGAAACGAGGCGCTAAATGGTGCATTAATGGATCATCATTGGTTAGCAAAAGGAGAGAGTATCTCGCCAACTCAGACAGGTAATGCACAAGTTCACTTTATTTGTGTGAGTGAACTAATTGATCAGACTACCAAGACGTGGAAATGTTCCATTGTCTCTCATCTATTTGATCTGCATACTACAAATTTAATTATGAATACTCCTCTTTTTTCTCAAGTTACTAATGATATGTTGGTGTGGAATGGAGAAAATAATAGGCGGTATTTTGTTCGTAGTGCTTATCGAATTTATGCAGAATCCTTTCGAGGTACTACTCATTTACGCATTTCAAGTAGTTGGGATTCTATTTGGAAAATTGAAGCACCACCATAGGTGAAAAATCTTCTTTATAGAGGTGTTGTGTGCCCCTTTGATTGTGTTATGTGCGGTGACAATATTGAAGATACTTTACACGCTCTTTTTACTGGTTCCCGATCGATTCAGGTATGGTGCGCATCAAACCTCTAGGCTGATGTAGAGAAAGTCGTGATGGATTTTGATACCCCTGCAACAATTGTTTTGACATTATTACAACGATTTCAACCACCACATATTGCTTTATTTGCAACTGTTCTTTGGAGCCTTTGGAAGCGTCAGAATATGAAATTATGGCAACAAGTATATGAAACGAATATTCATGTTTTTGAATGTGTTGTGCATTTGTTAAAAGACTGGAAGCTGGCACAAGAGTTGCATAGAACCGCAAATGCAACAACTACCACTATTCCACCAGGACCGAGCAATGTTCATAACACACGATGTCAGCGGGCCGCCCCAGGTAGATTTAAATGTAATGTTGATGCATCCTTTTCTTCCACTGATAATAAGGTTAGCAAAAACCACTTGGTTCTCCCCATTGTGTTTGGTGGATGTTGGTGAAGCGTTAGGACTCTCTCAAGCGTTGCAGTGGATGGCTGATTTGGGTTTCGATAACATGGATTTTTCTCTTGATTCGAAGTTGTCGATGTTTTTAATAGTGACTACAATAATAACAACGAGCTTGGAAGTATCATTCACCATTGTAGCCAGTTGTTTAGCACATCTTTTAACAACTTTAAGATTGAGTTTAGCTGGAGGCAAGCAAACGGGGTCATTCATAAATTAGCACATGCAGCCCCATTAGAAGCTAGCTCCCAATTGTTTGTTGATGTACCGCTTTGCATTAACGTTTTATTATCTAATGAAATGAGATGAATGTTTTTTTCCCTAAAAAAAATCATGTATCTATCCTATCTGAAACATCAAACAGGCATTTATGTTTGTGCTCCAATATGTGTGTGTGTGTGTGTGTGTGTGTGTGTGTGTGTAAGTTAAAAACTAATACATACTTTTTGGACTGTGATGGATTATTGGTACATTGAAACCGAGTTTAGAGTTTTTTATATGTGGTATGAAAATTTAGAAAATATAGTTGAGTTATTTGAACATGGACTATTGTTGGATGCAGTGGAACCCATTTTAGAGTTTTTGATATGTGGTATTAATATTATTTTTTTGATGGGATATGGTATGAATATTTTAAAAATATAGTTGAAATATTTAAATAATTGAGATGTGTGAATGCTCTAACGTGCTCGTCTTTCCGTTTTTATTAGCAAGAAACGATGAAATGATTAAAAAGGGTAAAACTAGAATAAAAAATATTAAACCAAAACACAATATTTATTATATAAGGTCTAAATAAAGATTTTCGTAGGGTCCAATATTGTTCCTATTGTTGTGGGTTGTTCTTTTGTTTTTGGTTGATAGTATTTGTGGGTTGTTCTTATTTTAATAAGATTTAACAAAAAAAAAATTAATTGATGATTCAAATGAAAATGATAAATAGTTTAAATATAGAGGACACATTGGAAAGAAAATTCTAGCCCAAATGGGTGTATCCCCTTTATATAATGGGAGTCAGGATCTCTCCATTTACAGTCCTCTTCATTTCTTCCATTTGGAGATATCAAAATACAAAAAAAATTGAAAAAAAGTATAAAATAATTAAGGCTTAATTGAACTTTTGGTCCCCCAACTTATTTGTTGTTTTCAATTTAGGTCTCATAACTCTAAATTTTTCCCGTTTGGTCCCTCAAGTATACTTATGTTAGTCAATAAAGTCCATGTCTGTTAACTTTAACTTCAAATGTCTATGGTGGACCAACATTATAGATGGTCCACCATAGAACTCATTAATTTTGTTAATTTTAACCCTTTGATCTTTTTTTTTAAAAAAATACAACCATTAGATCACGCAAGTCTATTGTACCTTACAGTGAACCACCACCAACTAATTTTTTTTTTATAATTTTCTTCATCTTCTTCCCTCATTCCCTTCATCATCTTCAACACCACCTTCTTCAACCTTCCTAAAAAACCCAGAAATTTATCAACAACAATCAACAACAAAATCATCATCACTACAACTCAATCACGGCTCCCCTCTCAGACAACCGACAACCGTCGCCCCTCCTCCTTCTTCTCAGTTCGCTCCAACACCATCATCTCTCTCCTTCTCTTATCCACTTGGATCTTCCACACCACCACCACCCTCTCCTCAGATCCACTCGATTTTCGTTCACAACCACCCCTCAGCCTTCTTCTCAGTTCCCCTCTCCTTCCCGTTCACACACCACCATCCTTCGCCGGTGAGAGAGAGAGAGAGAGAGAAAAGAGAGTCTGGTACGATGATAGAATCCGACAAGAGAGAAGAGGGAGTAGGTGGTCAGTGGTTCAAGGGGCCGACGGAAAGGAGTGAAGGTCGTCGTGGGTGATCGATCAAAAAACAGGAAGAAGAAAAAAGGGGAAGAAGAGGAATTTATCAACAACAAAATCATCCCCACTGACCCATCCATCTCCCTCTGTCCATCTCTCCAGCCCTTTCTCTCTGTCTCGAAACCCCTTTCTCTCTCTCTCTCTCTCTCTCCCTCTCCCCCTCTCTCTCTCTCTCTCCTTCCCTTTTTCCAGAATTTTTTTCTGGAATTTCAGAAAAATTATAGTCGAACCCACGGTCGTCGCCGTTGAGCAACCCATCACGTAGGAGTCTATTGTCGTCGATACCATGGAGAAGAGAAGAGGGCAGATAAAGTTTTTCTACTTCGGATTCCATTCGAACACCAAGGATGAGATCAAAAACAAAAAGAACCAGTGAACGACGACGAAAGAGAACTTGAGAGATACATAACCACCCTTGTGGTGACGGTCGCCAACGTGAGATACGACGCGGTGGCTAGATGGCGATTTGATTAGATTCGATCAATTAAGAAGAAGATACCAGGTTCGATGAACTCAGCTATTGTTGTTTGGTGCGATTGAATCTGGTTCTATTTCTTCAATATGGGTTGAAAAGGGAAGCGTTGGGGAAAAAAGTGTTGTTAATTGTTGTTGGTGTTTCTGAATTTAAGAAAATGGAGGTGTAGTGATGATGATTTTGTTGTTGATTGTTGTTGATAAATTTCTGGGTTTTTTAGGAAGGTTGATGAAGGTGGTGTTGAAGATGAAGAAGTGAATGAGGGAAGAAGATGAAGAAAATAAAAAAAAAATTAGTTGGTGGTGGTTCATTGTAAGGTACAATAGACTTGCATGATCTAATGGTTGTATTTTTTAAAAAAAGATCAAAGGGTTAAAATTAACAAAATTAATGAGTTCTATGGTGGACCATCTATAATGTTGGTCCACCATAGACATTTGAAGTTAAAGTTAACAGACATGGACTTTATTGACTAACGGAGATATATTTGAGGGACCAAACGGGAAAATTTAGAGTTATGGGACCAAATTGAAAACAACAAATAAGTTGGGGGACCAAAAGTTCAATTAAGCCAATAATTAATGATGGTGGAACCCACTAACTATTTTTTGTGTCTAGCTCTTTCCAAATGACATACTCCGTTTATTTTGACAAATGGAGAGAATCCTTCCTCATATAATGGTACATAAAATATCATTGGTATTTATGATCATATTAGAATTGTTCGCGTGGAATTTAAACTGCATCCCCTCCGGTCACTATTATAAGCAAAAATCGATGTTTTAAATTCATTCATTATAATGTCAAACTCTGACCACTCAATTGACATCTTTTGGACCATTTTTACATTAAATGTGAATTAGAGCAATTAATGCACTTTAAAATAATTTTTCATAAGAAAAAAATAAAACATGAAAAAAAAAATCTTATGGCAGGGAAAATTGGGAGTAAAAAAATCTTCTTTTTATTTGTAGACGAAGTGATAAACAACATTTAAACTCACACATTGTCAGGAGTTCAAACTCAGGTGAAGATGTCCAACTAACGACATTGGCAAAACTAAATTTGGGGGGAAACAAAAGCATTTTTGGGATGGAGGGATGATGATCCCCTCCCCTCCCCTCCATTCTCTTCCTATAAAAATTAAACCAAACAAAAATAAAATTACAGATATTCCCTCCCTTCAAACCAACTCCCAACCTAACACACACCATTAATAATCTGTAAAAAAAAAATGCTACAAGAGTGTATTTCTGGTTGCTACCATACCTCAACAAAATAGATGAAATCCATTCCATGATTGCAATAGTTATATCAGATTATAATATTTACGCAATTTCATTCAATTTTCTGACTCCTTAATGAGATTCACCTAAAAGACCAGTGAATTTAAAACTAAATCATCGAATCCCAATTTCAAAACTAGAATATACATGCTGCTTTCACATGGCCATGGCCATAGGTCATCCAAGTCACTCAAAATGTAATTTATCATGACACATTCTTAACTGCAGACAGAAATAGTTTCGGAATTTACCCCAAAACCAAAATTTTAACTAGGCTTCTTGTGTGCAATTTCCATCTACACACCATTCAAACAGGTATCAGTAACATCAAACATTTGTTAGTACATAATCAATGAGCCTATTCTTCAGCTAAAAACTTATACATATTCCTCTCATCCTTCCAGTCGCTATCAGCATCACAATCACAATGTGGTTTCACAGAGCGGGTCCAATACTTACAAGGAGCAACTGAGTCACACACGTAACAGAAACACTGTATTCAACCAAAGACATTAATTAGATACAATGTGGAGAGATCAATAAAAACACAACAAAAAGAAAGTTCCACCATTACCATTTCACATGAACTCTCGTGAGGTGTAGTAGTGAAGGGAAATTTGACACATAGGTGTCTTGCATGTGGATAATCTCTACAAGCCACCTATATATTAGTCAAAAGATAATCAATCAGCATAACATTAATAACATTGAAGTTTAACACTGTAGTCCATAGCAATTACAATTATGACAAAAGGCGTGGCCGGTTTCCAGAAGCAATTACAACTCTGTAAAATTATGTTTGGTATCTTATTGAGAAATCAACTACGGGGACTCGAGGCAATTTTACTTTAAGCTACTATTTGTAGTTTTTGATTCTAGAAAGAATTGATTCGAACACGCAGATGTATAATTAAACTCACTTTTATATAAATGTATCCAAAACACAAATGACTTTACTTACAACTCATTTTTAATCAAAATCAATTCTTTAAAACAGAAGTGAACATACACTTGAGCCCATGATCGATTTAGCTTTTCCAAGACCAAAATCGCTTCCCAATACACATTTCACTGTGATTTTAATAAGCTGCATTTCCTAGCTTTTTTTTTACATTCATTTAATTCATTTTTCAAATTATCATCGGTGTCGACATTCATTTAATGGAAATGGTTTTTTAAAATTTGCAGGACTAAGAATGTATACAATAACTAAAACCATTTCCATTAAAAAAACGAAAAACTAAAAAAAAAAAATATATATAGGTAAACTTTACGGTGATTAAACACATATTTCAAAGTTATCAATAACAAGACAATCCAATCCCAAATAACTGAAACCTAGTTTTGATTTTGATCAGAACCTTGAATCCAAATAAAATCCATAATTAATGAAACATAAAAGTATAAAATGAAAGGTTTTGTGGTGAAAAACAGAGTTGTATTTTTACCTGACCCTTTTCAGCAAGAACAGCGATATCAGGGCTATCATCATTATGATTATTGTCGTTTTCTTTCTCCAACGAAAGCATTGATAGAGAATCAGATGGGTCGTCGAAATCTAAGATGAAGCATTCTTCAGTTTCCTCGAAACGTTTGATGTCTTCTTTTCTTTTGAGACAAACCACTGCTCTGATTGGGGTTTCCGACATTGGTGTAGAGAGGTCTATGCTTTCGTTGTTACAGTCTTTTTCTTCTGCCATCGTTTTTCACTTCTTCTTCTTCTGTGCTGGGCATCAGAGAAAGAAAGGGAAAAGATTAAACTTCGGAACTAATCAAAACCTTTCGCATTCCCTGTTTAATGGACGACGTTTCGAGTGCTGCTTTCAAAATATTTCTTGGGTTTTTCGAGGTTTCCCCAAAACTAATGTTTGAAAATTGCTACTTTAGGCATCCTAGTTCCAAACCCACACAAAAATAGACTGAATAGGCATTTTCGTCATGAATTTGTAAAGACCAATCAATTACGTCTTTTAATTTGTCGAAATAGTCAAATAGTCCCCAAATTTAACGGACGTCCATCACCTCCTTCCAAACTCTCTGTTAGGATGGATGATGTGTCAATATGCATGTTGTGTTGTCATATCCATGTGTCCTCCACGTGTGCAAGGACTAAATTGAATGAAACGTTTTACTTTTCACTTTCAATTTTCAGTTTTCCTCTTTTACCCATGAAATATAAGGATCGATTTGCTAGTAAGTGTGATAATTTAGGGACCGACTTGATTGAAAATTGTATTGTAGGGTGTAACTACAAGGATGTATGGCATGAGAGGACCAGTTATTTCAACTGAGAGGTCTAAGCAAACACTAGTGAGGGGTCCTGCTCTAGCACAGACAACTACTTCTAAAATCATTAGAGTACCATATATCGGTTATTGGTCAACTGGTTCTACTTAACCCCAAATCATGGAGTTTATCCCAACACCAGGCTTTCCAAAGAAGTAATGAGACTTGTGGCTTATGGCTTATTTATGATAGCTTTTGGATATGTAATATTCAGGAACTTTTTGCTTATAGCTTATTTATGCCCCGTAGTTGGGTTACTTTTCGCTACGTAATATTTAAGAAGAACCTTCTTTTATGACTTATGACTTATTAATGCCCATAGTTGGGTTGAATTTGGATATGTAATATTTCTGCACTTGTTTTGCAATGGTTGTCTTAAGTTTAGGTCCACCATTATGACGTTGTTTTGGGTATGTAAGGACTTGTAGTACAATGACTAAATTATGAAACAAGTTGAATATTATGCACTCCAATTGTGTCTTTTTTCTTGTTTCTTTGTTCTGGACATATATGCACCAATGATCAATTTGAAAACTAAATATATAATTCAAGGACATGTTTGATAGTTTTGCATATGATGTAGGATCGATTTGATAGTTTTGACAATAATTCAGAGACTAATTTGCATATAACATTATCACAGAAAGATTACATTCTTCTTCGACCTCTTTTCATCGAGGGTATTACACAATCCTAGTACAATACAATAACATGTTAAAAAACTCAAACAAGCAAATTATGCATATCAAATACTTAATCAATCTAAGCTCACTTCCTACACAATCAACTTTGTCCATCACCTTGACCTCCAAACCTTTTCATTGCCACTTTCCTTAGCCTTAACCATAGACTGAACCTTCTCCATCAATCTTGCCTTTCTTCCCTGACCAGCACCAATTCCAATTGTTTCTAAAGTATCATAATTCTTCAGCTTCATCAACCCAGACAAAAAATTCACAATTATCATCATCATCCTGTACAAAGAAAAATCAAAATCAATCAACAATAAAAATGCATAACATTAAACAACACATAATCATTGTTAAACAAACCTTTGGCAAAGGGCAAGCATAGAAATGCCTTCCTGGATTTTTGAGAGTAATGGCTTTTCTTATAGCACAAATTATGGGACACCAACATTCAGGCATTCAGACATCACCATTAAACATGGAGCTTGAAGATGAAGCTCGAGTTTGAGAATTTTGAGAGCTGTTTTTGCCTATACGACCACCACTCATCATTTCGGATTCAATCTGAACAAGTTTTATTGAAGAAATTTTGGGGATTTTAGGATTGTAAATGGGAGCAAAAAAAAATTAGGGTTTGAAGTTTTTAGAGTTGGGAAAGAAAGAGTTGTTAATTAATGGAAGAAATTTTGGGGATTTTGGACTGTAAATGAGAGATTGAAAAATTATGGTTCCAAGTTTATAGAATTGCGGAAAAATAGTTGTTATACAACGGTATTGAAGAAGGCAATGTTTTTGTGAATTGCAATCAAATTCGTCCTTGACAATTTTTTCACTTTCGTTCATATTAGTCCCTGACTGCGTGACATATTACATGGCACGCCACATGAGTGGTTAACGTCCCATGTCAGCACCGTTAACGACCCAACTTGACGGAAGGACGAAATTGATTGACATTTATCAAATTCAGGGATTGATTGGTTATTTCGACAAATTGGGGGACGAAATTGATTGGTCCTTGCAAATTTGAGGACGAATTTGTCTATTCACTCCACAAAAATATTACTCATATTCACCAGTAGTTAACTATCATTCTCTGGTTTATGGTACTCCCTCCGTCCCATGATAAGCGAGTCATTTGCAAAAGAAAATCGTCTCAAAATAATGGATTTATTTCAATTTTCAATACAATATTGATTACTTTTTTCCAAGTATAACTCTAATTAATATTAATTTCATCACTTCCAATTTAATATATTCTATTTTGTATTTATGATAATGGAAAATACATCAATACTTGACAAGACACTTAAAACCAGTTTTCTTTCTCTTTCACTTATACATTTTTTCTTAATATGTGTGAAATGAACAAAAGGCTCACTTATAATGAGACGGAGAAAGACTTCCAGATTCAAAGGAAGGAAGTTTAATTGGACTGAATCAGAAATTTTATTCTATGATTGATCAATATAAACATCAACACCTTCGAATTGGATCAGTTTCTCCTGAACAAATAAGTGCTTGGGCAAAAAAAATCCTACCTAATGGAGAAATTGTTGGAGAGGGTTAATTGTTGCTCCAACTACCGTTACCAAGAACCGTAGTTAACTATCAGTTTTATAGAAAAATGTAGGTTGTAAAATTGAAATGAGCAAACAAGACACAAAACAACTTGTTTAGACACCTCTCAGTCAAAAACACCATTTAACAAGCAGTACAATAATTCAACAACAATTATCGCTCATAATCAACAACAAAAAATCATCATTCACAATTTAATAACATTACACCAATCCAACATTACATTAATAACGATTGAAATTCATAACAATTCAACATTACATAAATTGACATTATATTACACAACATTACATCAAATAAATGGCCATGACATGACATCAAATCTCTACTAACAATTTCGGAACTTGCAATTGGAGCGAACTCAAAGATATAACTTATAATTTTCAACCATTCAAAAAAACATGGATATTACATCGCTATCATCCTTAAGAGTCTTAGAACGATAAACAATAGTTTCGTTGTCGTTATCATCACCTAGATCTATGCATGATACTTGTACACCAACATGACATACAATTTAATTTCCACCAAGATGAACAAAGTATTGGTTAAATTGTGTCTTTAAGTCATCCAAATTGTTGATGTAGGTTAAAAAAAAACTTAATCATCCTCTTGAAAACTACATATCGGACATGACCTTCAACTTTCTCATCCTAAGACATGATTCACTTGACAAAAATAGATACAAGAGAAAATATCAGACTAAAAAGAAATTAAAGAAACGATAAAATGAATTGTAAATTAACTGGAGACATATTTATATAAAATGTGGTGTAATGTTATCCACACAAACCTTCTTCTAAAAAAATTGGCTTATTAGGTCATTTGGTCCCCTAAATAATTTACAGTTTTCATTTTGGTCTCATATCTTGAAAAATCAACATTTTGGTCCCCTTGGTTTTCCTCCGTTATTCAAAAAAGTCCTTTCTGTCAAATAAGTCACTTTGCCGTTAGTGAGTGCACACATGGAGCATCCAACGTGGCACGTATACAAGGCTTGGCTTTTTCAGATCCCCCAAAATTAGGGTTCTTCCATCTTCTTTCTTCTTTCTCCTTTCTCCTTCCTTGAATCCTATATCTTCTACCTCTCTCTCTCTCTCTCTCTCTCTCTCTCTCTCTCTCTCTTTCTCTCTCTCTCTCTTCGAAATCCTCCCAAATTAGTTATTTTTCAACCAAAATCTCAACCAGTTTCAATCCCTTCGTCGAATCTCTCTTATCTCCTTCCTCAAATCGTAAAGCTCTTTTCTCTCCTTCTAATCCTTCAAATTTTTCGAATATGAGAAATGTCAAATCAAATGGGTCAATCAGTTGGGTCTGTTGGTTTGAATATGAGAAATAGAACAAAAACAGAATGCAGTTGTGGAGAAGAAACTGTTGTTCGAACTGTAACTGATAGCTACAATCCAAACTGTGGGAAAAAGTTCTGGGGGTGCAGAAACTACAAAAATCAATATGATAAAGGTTGTAGTTTCTTCAAGTTAGTGGATGAAGAGGTCAATGATGACAGGGAATTGAAGATTGTATAGCTGTAGAAAAAGAATACAAAGTTGAAGAATGAATTGGAGAAGACAAGATCTTGGTTGAAGATTTCAATGATTTTTGGATTATCATGTTTTGGTGTTTGCCTAGTGTTAGGAACAATACAACTTTGCAACATTAGTGGCAGCTGGAGTCATGTGTACTTGAAATAGGAAGAATGTTTGAATGTAGTACTTTGTGATTGAAAGTTAGAATGTAGTACTTTGTTGTGTAATTTGAATGTTGTGTAATTTTGAAATTATGAAATGAATGAAAGAAGTTGATTTGGCATTATGAAAAAGTTGTGTATTTTGAGTTGAATGAAAGTTGAAATGTTGTGTAAATTTACATTAAAAAATGACCTTAATGTATACCAAAATGATGTTGCATGTAATGTATGTATAACAAAACGATGGTTTGGCTTAAAAATAAGTGCTTGTAATGTATACCAAAATGGACACCAAAATTGCCTCTAATGTATACCAAAATGAAGTGTTATGTAGGACTTGAAACTAAGTTTTGGCATAATGATAAGGTAATAACATAATGATTCATTCGATCATAATAGGCATAAAAGCAACATTGTATCTGACACTTGGTCATTACATCAAAATAAACATAAAAGCTAAAGTGTATCTAGTACTTGGTCATTACATCAAAATAACATTAAAACCTAAAGTGTATCTAGCACTTTGTCATTACATCAAAATATATGCACTTAGACATAATACCATAAAAACAGTCAAGTTAGACACCTAGCTAATGTTGGGTTGAAACTGAACCCTTTGCTCTAGCAGACACTTTCTTCTTTTTACCATTTGTTGTTGGTTGTGTTGAAGAAACTTTCTCCTTGTCCTTCCTTTTCCTGGTTTTTGACTGCTGAGTTGCAGCAGATGGCTGCACAGATGTGGAGGCTGCACCAGATGTAACTTGCCTTGCAGGTGGTGGTGGTGGTGGATGCTGCACAGATGTGCTTGCAGTTTGGATTGATGAGCCTTCAGCTGGAGGTGGTGGTGGAGGCTGCAAAGTTGTGCCTGCAGCTTGAGCAGGGACATTTTGGCTTGATGAGCCTTCAGCTGGAGGTGGTGGTGGAGGCTGCACAGTTGTGCCTGCAGCTTGAGCTTGAGCAGGGACATTTTGGCTTGATGAGCCTTCAGCAGGAGGTGGTGGTGGAGGTGGTGGAAGCATGCAGGTGGACTTTTTATGTCCACTCTTCTTGCATCTGCTGCATTTCATACCCCACCTAGCCCTTTTCAGTTGACTGTGATTAAGTAACTCATTAGCATCCTTGTTTCTTTTCTTCTTTGTCCTACCAGGTTTCTTATGGGTGGTGGCTGAAGATCACCATAATCAGTCCTTTGCCATAAACACTGCCCATTAGCTGGATAGATGACACTGTTGTAGCATGCTGCATATTGGTCCTTCTTGTAATAATCTGGAACATAGTCAGCTATGTTTATGTCTTGGTTCCTCATGCATGAAATGGCATGACAACATGGCAAACCAGTCAGCAACCATTTCCTACAGTCACATTCCCCCCTTTGCAAATTAACATGGTATTTGTCACCAGTTAATGACATATGCCTAACTTCATAATCATACTCACTCCCACGCCTACATAAAAAACAGTTGCATTAAAAAATGAAAGTGAAGGTTAAGGATTGTCAATTGTTATCAGCATTCACATTAATAAATAAAAGTTGCAGAGAAATAATAGCATACCTTATCAGCCAATTGTTAGTGTATGCAGATTCTCTGGCTAGTCTTTTCTTGATGTTTGGTAACACATCATCCTCATACCTTGCTATTTTCTTCCTATTTGCTTCCCACCTCTCCATTAAGTACACTCTAATGTCTTCAAACATAGTCACTATTGGTTTTGTCCTTGCAATAACAATTGTGGAATTGAATGCCTCTGACACGTTATTAACCAAAGTGTCACATTTTGATCAACATGTGAACTTGGACTTACTCCAATGCCTAGCAGGAATGTTCATCAGATAATCATATGCTCCCTCACTTATCTCTTTAATCTCTTGCATTGCATCATTGAAGGCATTTTCATAACTTGCCTTAGTTGCTTTCCACATTAGCTCCTTCAACTTCTTACCTGGATATCTCTTCCTAAAATTGTTGTAAAGGTGTCTCACACAAAACCTTTGATCCACTCCTGGCAGTAGCTCATCAATAGCTGGCAAAAGACCCTACCACACATTACACAGAAAACAACTTAGTTTAAAAAATGAACATAAACATTTTTCACATTAACATTAAAATTTATTAAAATAAAAAATATTTACCTTTTGTTGGTCACTTATAAAAGTGTAAGTCTTGCACATCCTAGGTCCACCTAAGTCAGAAATGAGCAGCTCCAAGAACCATTTCCAAGATTCCTTTGTCTCCCCTTCAACCACAGTAAATACTATTGGAAGCATCTGGTCATTTGGGTCCCTTCCAATTGCAGCCAATAGTTGCCCCCCATAGTAACCCTTTAAAAAACACCCATCTAGTCCAATTATAGGCCTACACTTAAAAAAGCTTTCCTTACAGCCTTTTAAACAAACATACATCCTTTGAAAATGGGGATATGATACAGCACCAGGTCTCTCAAGGTCTTCTTCAGTGCCTTGGAATGGTTGAGTGCTAACAATAACATTAGATCATCTATTAGACCTCAACAACTCATGGGCATAATCATTATATCCTAGTGTACTGATCCCTAAAAGACCCATCCACCATATCAAATGCTTTACCTCTAGCTCTATATGCCTTAGTCCAGTTCACCCCAATATTCCATTTTCTTGAGCTCTATCCATTATTGCAGACAACTTAAAAGTAGGATTCTCTCTCACCCTTGCATGCAGTTTTTTACCCAACCAATTTGAGTTCATCATCTTTACCTTATACTCCTTACTGCAACTGTGTTTGCCCTTTATCCTCCTAAGTTGCCATGTTTCTTCATTTGGTATCTTTGCACAATATGCCTCCCAATTACAACTAGGTTTACAGATAACCCTCACCATCCTCTGATCATTCTTCTTAAACTTTAAAGCCCTTCCAGAATGGATTGCATATGTCCTTATCCCTTCTTGAAATTCCTTCTTAGACACAAAGTATGTCCCTACCTCCCAATTATAGTCACGCATGTTGTCAGATTGTTTAAATGTGTAAAACTTAATTCTACTACCATCATCTTCCTCTTCATCTTCAGTTTCACCACCACTCTCTAACACATCACTATTGTACTCCTCATCATCACTAAGTCCCCTATCCCTCACTATGCTAGACTGACCAATTACTTCCCCACAATTTGCATTTGTGTTACTTTGCTCAGCCAAAACCTCATCCTCAAACACAAGTTCATTCACAGGTGCTTCAACATTTTTCTTTGATGGTCTTCCTCTCTTCTTCTTTGTCCTACTACCACTAGTCCCCTTCCCATTAGTTCCCTGATTTGCTTCAACTTGAGTTCCTTGATCTGCTTCAGTTACAACCACATTAGTTCCCTGATTTCCTTCAACTTGAGTTCCTTCAGCTACAACCACATTACACAGATCTGCTCCTTCAGCAAAAACCTCACCTTTTTTTTTTTTTTTTTTCTGTTTCTTCACCTACTGCTGCACCAAAGTTGTCTTCATCACCCACCTCTTCCTCTGAGTCATCAAAGTTTATATTCAGGGCACTATCTTCACTTTCCTCACCTACCCAGATTGACTCATCCCTCAATTCTTCCTCTGCACTAGCTTTTGTTCCCTCCTCACCACTAGGCCCATTAGCATTTACAACCACAGATGGTCCATCCACCTCAGTGGGCCTTTCACTCCTTTTTTCATTCAACTCAGTGACCCCACCATCCACCTCAGCTCCTACTACATTTTCCAATTCAGTGGGCCCCTCATTCCCCACATTTTCAACCCCAGTGGGCCCCTCATTTTCAACATCAGTGGTCCCCTCATTTCCCACCTCAATGGGCCCCTCAGTTCCCACCATATCCACAACATCTCCCTCATTGCCCTCACCAACATTTCCTACTAGGTATTCAAGTAAAGGCAGGTTCAAAACTGCACCATTAAACACATTTTCCACTCCCTCATTAATTTCCTCCAACACAACTCCAGCATTTGGTACAGGGAAATCATTTGCTTCATCTAAAGGGTTCAGATTCACAACTCTAGGTTGTTGTACAGGGTGTACTACATAAGCATGAACCCTATCATACATTTCTGCTATATGTTTCATCCTTCTACAACCATTGTCACTATTCAACCTAACCAAGTCATCCACTAGATTAGGGTCATGGTACCAAAGGCTGGTAATGGAGGGGTAACCTAGTCTCTTTATAGTTGATAGCAAAGAAAAATAACTCCAATAGTCAGGGTCACATTCTAACACAGTGTGTGTGCCATGATAATCAGCGTGGTGAAATTGACCAAAAGCCCCCCCATGGTGGAGCACAAGCAGAAATCTACCCTCCAACTGTTACAAAACGAGAACATTATGCTTAACCCTTTAAAAAACCAGATTAAAACGAACCCTAAACCACTTGTTAATTTGATTAAAAAAGGAATATTTATCGAATCCATAAAACAATTCATAAGTTGATTAAAACGACATAGATAACCTAAACCAGTTGTTAATCTGATTAAAAAAGGGATTTTTTTCGAAACCCTAACCCTAAACCAGAAACCAAACCCAGAAACCAATACCAAAACCCAGAAACCAAAGCCCTAAATCGAAAATAGCAATAAACCCTAACTACGATTTGAATAAGTTCGAACACATACCTCGTCAATCTCCTCAATCTCAGCTTCAAAATCGACATCTTCTGCAGCCATTTCCGTTTTCAAAAGCGAATTCGTACGAGTTGATTTGCAGGTGGTGTTGATTCTCCTTCTTCTTCTTCTTAGACCTTTGGGATTCTCTCTCTCTAAAAACCCTTCCTTTCTAAAACAGTTCGTATTCTCTCTCTAAGTCCAAGAATAAGGCTTATATACGTGCCACATTGGATGCTCCACGTGTGCACTCACTAACGGCAAAGTGACTTATTTGACAGAAAAAACTTTTTTGAATAACGGAGGAAAACCAAGGGGACCAAAATGTTGATTTTTCGAGATATGAGACCAAAATGAAAACTGTAAATTATTTAGGGGACCAAATGACCTAATAAGCCAAAAAAAATAATCCACATAAAATTGTCCACCATATAAAACACAAAAGACATATATTTATATAATGTTAGTGATATATTGGCCACAAAAAAAAAATGTTGGTGCATTATCGATCACAAAAATATATGTCGGTGCTTCATCGACCACAAAAAAAAAGTATGAACACCAACAAAAAGTGTCATATCTTATCTAGTGAAATTGATTATTCATCTTCTTAAAATTCTTCCTCTTCTTCACCGTCCAAAGAAATTGCTCTTTCAACATCTATGAGTTGTTGAAACCAAGATTGTCGGTCCAAAAAAGTATCTTCACATGTCTCAGCTTCCATTTCTTGTGCAGTCCACTTCGTACATGATAGAGGTATCAGGCACCCATCTTTCAAAAATACGCGAACAAATTGTTCTAAAATTAAGCCAAGACACATAGTGTGGGAATTGGGTTTAGTGGTGGTTGTCTTCTAATAGGGAAAAAAGTTTCAGAAATAGCGGTTCTGTGTTTTGCTAATTCAACCATAATTTTATTGAAATAAGTTGCAATAATATGACTCATATCCGCTAATGTCAACCACTTCTCTTTTAGTGCAAATTCATTATTTGTGGAGGGTACAAACCATTCAAACTATATTGAAAATGTTTCTCACTACCAAATGTTAACATATAATAACTTCTCTTTTTAAACTCTTCTCAAGAGTTTTATCTATCCGATGTGGGACTAAATCCACCCCCTCAAAGCCAACGCAATGAAGGTGTGTTGGAGGCTGCAATGAAGGCAAGCCAAAGGCCGCAATTTAGGCGACTAGCGACTGCAATAAAGGCGGAATTTCCAACACACCCTCCTCACACTTCAGCCCAGCCCAATGGGCCTGAAGCGTGAACGATGTGGGAAGGCCAATGATAGATCTAGGATAGGCTCTGATACTATGTTGAAATTTGAGGTCTAACTCATCCTTACGAAACCGGCTTGTAAGGTGAGGAGTGTCTTCTCTTTATAAACTATTCTCAAGAGTCTTTATCTATCTGATGAGGGACTAGATCCACCCCCTCAAAGCCAACACAATGAATGTGTTGGAGATTGCAATGAAGGCAAACCAAATACCGCAATTTAGGCGACTAGGGATGGACCACAATAAAGGCGGAATTTCCAACATGTTTAACTCCCATAAACAACTTATGTATTTTAAAAAATCTCTAAAAATTAATTTCTAAATATCAAAAGTTTTTAAACAATTAATTTAGGGGGTTTCTATTAGAATACACTTTAGACCGGTTCAACTATATTTTGATTTGGGACCTATTAATTTACGAGGGTTTGATAATAATTCTACGACTACTTGTAATTTGAATATGGGAATACTACTTTTCTATGAAGAGCAGGTTAGGGTAGACACAAAAGCTGACTCTTGCGCAAAGCTTGTTCAACCCAATAGTGACATATTAGGAAATGAAAATACCCTTGATGCCTCCTTTTCAATACTTAAGAAAAGTCCTTCTTACCATATTGTCCCATTTTCTTCTAAGAGCGGAGAAGAACACATTTGTTCACTCCAACATGATTTTTGTATGCTTATAAATGAAGGCTTCTAGTTCTCCAGCTCAACCCGTGACTAAGGTCTATTCAATTTGCTTAGAAATGAGGCATCAAATATGATACAAATATTTGTACTCATTACTCAATTCAAAAACTATATAAACTTATGGTGTCACGTAAGTGAATAACAATATCTAAATTTGAGTACTTCTCCTGTCACGGGGAGAAAAACACTCATAAAATCAATTGTTGAGATAAATTTTGTATTCTACTCATCGTTTAATTAAATAATATATGACAAAACTTCTTTAAAAATTCAGTATTCTACTCAAGAATCGACTAATTCGAATGGTACAATCACACCATCCATTTAGGTGGCCCCAACTTAAACCCAGGGCTTGTCAGACTGAGCAAAACAAAACTTATTAATTGTATGCAACCGCAACGCATGTGCATAATGCAAAATTATCTTAGACGAAAGTCGACATTGGTAAATTTGAAGTCATCTTCGGTTTCCAATTATATTCTGTGAGTACTCAGTAGTCAGTATGGATGTTAGAACCCAATTACCACATATGCACGAATTCTCTTAGTGGGTCCACATTGTGGTGGTTGAGTGGGACCCAACTGTAATGGATGGCCCACATACACCAAACTCAACCAAACAATTTCTCATAAAGTTCTATATAATAGCAATCCACTTTGCATCATTGAGGTCACACTCACACCTTCATTCTCCTATATTCTTCAAATCACCACTACAATCTCACAAAAACCTCATCAATCACAACCATGGGTTCAACAGGTGAAACTCAAATAACACCAACTCACATATCAGATGAAGAAGCAAACCTCTTCGCCATGCAACTAGCAAGTGCCTCTGTTCTTCCTATGGTCTTAAAATCAGCTCTTGAGCTTGATCTCTTAGAAATCATTGCCAAAGCTGGACCTGGTGCTCAAATTTCACCTATTGAAATTGCTTCTCAGCTCCCAACAACTAACCCTGATGCACCGGTTATGTTGGACCGAATGTTGCGCCTCTTGGCTTGTTACAATATCCTCACTTGTTCTGTCCTTACTCAACAAGATGGAAAGGTTCAGAGACTTTATGGTTTGGCTGCTGTTGCTAAGTATTTGGTTAAGAATGAAGATGGTGTCTCTATTTCTGCTCTTAACCTCATGAATCAGGATAAAGTCCTCATGGAAAGCTGGTATTTCACTATTTCTTATACTCTGTTTTTACCCTGTTTTTCTTCTGCTTTGTCCTCTGTTTTATTGGTAATAAGAACAACACATAAATATAATTAAAAACTAGCAGCATATGGAATTATTATTGAATCAAATTCCGTATACACCATGTTTAACACATAAATAAGTGACCAAGGATGATTGGTTAGGTTGTTAAGATTGTGATTCATACTCCACTCAGATTGATAAATAATCTATGAGTATTTTGACAAATGTTCTTTAACTTTAAGACATATTCTAACTTTAAGACACACCTTAAATATAAAATAAAATCAAAAAACACTCCAACAACAAAATGTGAGAATTAGCAAAAAAAAAAAAGGAATTAGAATTTGTATTCATTATTCCAGTTAGTTTTTTTTTTTTTCCTTCTCTCTTTCCGACGGTTATTCAAGTAAGCTATATACAATAGACATAAATGCAGAAATGTAAAATTCATATATATCTTGTAAAGTAGTAGAAAGTAACAAGAAAACCCGTAAAAAAAACAGTAACAAGACAAATTTTAGGGGGGAAAACACGTATTTGTAAAATAGTTACCTTTTCTTGCTCTTATTACTCAGATCATACGCATATTTGTTTACGAGAAATTATTTTTTTACATTAAACTTTTGATATCGATCAAATACCATCCTCCAATTTTTTAGTATGTTTAGAATATGTGTGAGGTGTAAAAGATGAAAATTTAGAAAGAGATAGAGATAAATATATTATGTGTTGTGTAACATACGCATACGGTGTTTTATATTTTTTTTTATGTTCAAATAACGTTGTTTGTTTGCATGCACATACATAAGTTTTATGTAAGCATGATCATGGGTCAGTGACCGATTAAATTGACAACTACGTAGATATCTCATAGTATTAGAATATTTGTTTTGATGCATTAAGGTTTAGAAAAAAAAAAAGTGTATAATTAGTTTCTTGGAATGTAGTTTACTCATTTTTCATACATTTTGTTCTCCTGCAGGGGTTGGAAATCTTAAATTTTGTATAGAATATGCATTTTTTTAAAATGTAACGTTTGAGACTCGATGAACATTAAGAAAACACAATTAATGGATTAAAAAATGAAATGTTTTCATTTGGACGGGAAGTTAACGTGTAAGTTAATTATTCATAAGTTTATAATTACTCCATAATGGTTCTTTTGAAGAAAATTAAGAATGTTTATTTAGTTAAAATTTTATGGTTGGGGTTTTTTTTTTATAGGATTTTATGGTAGGGGATTGTTAAGCAATAAACTCGTGTCAATTATTAATTGACTTATGAATATAGGGTCGTAAGATTTGGATTTAGAAATAGCGGAAATGGGGAGAGTAAGAGGAAATTGATTTATACACGGACGATGATTGTCCACAAACACTAACGTCAAAAGCTTCAAACTATGACATGATGATGACCTAGAGGGACCCTCATTTTTGAGTGGCCACCAACTCACTATTCAACATTTCTGCATTTCACCTACCACCAATGGAGTGTGAACCAATCTTAAAGCTTCCCTTCCGATAGCAATATGAACAGTTAGACAATTTCGTAATAGTCCAAGTTGTTTGTCAAAGCTCAAGACTATTTTGGTTTTCTGTACATGTCAAAAATTAAAAGAAATCGAGTAGTTGAACGAACCTGCATATATTAATTTTGGGTCTCAGATAAACCTTAAAAAATGGATACATCTTTGAACTTAAGAAAAATTGGTTTGGATACATGTTTATTTTGCCATAGACTTGATTGCCGCTTCGTTGAAATAATATATGATTGGCGATGTCAACAATATAAATGAATCTCGGCATCTTGAGTTGCCGAAGTTAACCCAAATAATGGATTAAAATATACAAGTAATTAAATTGTTTTTCTTTAAAGAGAAATTGCATTCATCTCAAGATGAGGTATGCTTAGATGACATAAAAACACTTTCTATTTTGCAAAAGACATCAACATCCTTTCAATTCCACACACATTATTTCTCTCTATTATGCGAAACAGTAATCCTTGTTCCTTGCTCATTGTAGGTACCACCTAAAAGATGCAGTCCTCGATGGGGGAATTCCATTCAACAAGGCTTATGGAATGACAGCCTTTGAATACCATGGAACAGATCCAAGGTTTAACAAGGTTTTCAACAAGGGGATGTCTGATCACTCTACCATCACAATGAAGAAAATTCTTGAGACCTACTCAGGTTTTGAAGGACTTAAATCTCTTGTTGATGTAGGTGGTGGTACTGGAGCTGTAATTAACACGATTGTCTCAAAATATCCCACTATTAAGGGTATTAATTTTGATTTACCCCATGTCATTGAAGATGCTCCATCTTATCCAGGTATTTTTTCTTAAGTTTAAATACCCTGATGCTTGGTTTACATATTATTGTCTTAAACAATTAGTATTAGGCTTTACATGCATATTTGAACAATATTACTTACTTCAATATATGTAGAATTAACATTGATGTTTTGTGTAGGAGTTGAGCATGTTGGTGGAGACATGTTTGTCAGTATTCCAAAGGCTGATGCTGTTTTTATGAAGGTGCATTTTATAAATCTTACCTACGCTAACACAATGTTTTGGCCTCCTTATTTATGCTAACTTTATCTACGTAGCACCGACACTTAAGATAGAGAAGATGTCGGGTATCATTGTCTACATGTTAGTGTCATGTTCATTAGTGTATGTGTTTATATCCGTGCTATGCATAACATATTTGTTTTAGCCTTTACATTTGATATACTTCAAATCATATTCCTCTTGTTTATATAAAATTAGCGAACAGATGAAGTCCGTCACTAAATTTAGAAATGCAATGAAAGAAAGGTTTATTTTATATTTTTCTTAACTAAAATTTGTTACTACTTTAATTTTTCTAATACTATATGCTAATTATGATATCTTTTTATATGCATTTAGTGGATTTGTCATGACTGGAGTGATGAGCACTGCTTGAAATTTTTGAAGAACTGCTATGAGGCACTACCAGACAATGGAAAAGTGATTGTGGCAGAATGCATACTTCCAGTGGCTCCAGATTCAAGCCTGGCCACAAAAGGTGTGGTTCACATTGATGTAATCATGTTGGCTCATAATCCAGGTGGGAAAGAGAGAACACAGAAAGAGTTTGAGGATCTTGCCAAAGGTGCTGGATTCCAAGGTTTCAAAGTCCATTGTAATGCTTTCAACACATACATCATGGAATTTCTTAAGAAGGTTTAAGTTCTTTGGCGTGTTGCATCTGAGTTTTGATATTGAGATTGTGGTTGTGCTTCTACTTACCTAAGCTTTCCCCATAAAAATATGTGATTTCCACTTCTATTCCGTAGGAAAATAATAATCAGAAAGTTCATTGTAATATTGCCTATATAAAAGAACATTGTTTCATATTGTGGATTATACTTCTCTGTCTTCTCTTTTTTTTTTTTTGAACAGCAAAATTTATTTAAAAACCAAATCTCTGCTCAAGACAAACAAGATCGGAGACTCAAATACTACAAACAAAAGACACCGTATATAGGCGGAACACCCAAAATAAACATCATAAAAGACACTCATACACACAACACCTAACCAAGCCCTACCTTCAACACCAATGAGGACAACAACCACCAAAATAAACTTCACCACCTAAATCAAACTCCATCGCAAACTACCGCTGAAAACGATATCCATAACCACCCATCGCCACTACTCACCCCAAAAAAACACCACTCTAAATCAAACATCCTGATCTCATCACCATAGCTGAGCCACACCCAAAAAAGTCCTATTATGATACTCATACAGCTTCCACCACCTCTCAACCTCCGGTCCACCAAAAGAACACCAAAATTAGCCCAAAGCAAAACTTGGATCAAAGAACTGACTTCCGATCTCGAATCAAAAGCGATCGGCCCGCCAGACTCCAAAACCAAATCAGAAGGGGACCCCTCATCCCCGATCAACCAGAGAAACACCATAACCTGCCAAACAAGATTGCAACTAAACACCAACTCCCGATCTCGAAGCAAAAGCAACCGGTCCACCAGAATCCAGGACACAAAATTGTAAGACATTCGACATGATGTGTGGTGGTGCAAACATAAATCATATCAGAAAGGAAACGGCTCAGCTCAAAGGACACACACACTCAAAGCACCCAAACGCCTAAACAACCCAAACACAACAAGAGCTAGCGATGGCGGATATGGACCCAAAAACAGAGTCGTCCTACAACAGAAACACCAAGAGCTCACCACCCACAAAAAACACCACTAATACAACCACCTCCCTACCTAAACAACATCTACCACCCCCTCTAAATCAACTCATGTCCGCAAAGCGTTCCGACACCAAATCCGAGTCCACATTATCCACGACCACCCCATCCAAACCACACCATTACAACCCCCATCAAAAAAACAGCCCGAGAAAACGCTTTCCCTCACCACTGCATCACCACCACCACCACTCAAAACCTCCAAAACAGTTCCCGTGGCCGCCTAACACAACCACCACCACACGACCGAATCCCCCAGCCCATCAACACCAAAATCGTCTCCTCACACCACAAATCCACCAAAACTCGTGTCTTCCTCCAAACACTAAACCTCCACGACCTCCTCTGCATCACCACCACGACAAACCACCTCTTCTCTTTAATTCCAGCTCTTTCATTAATCATCATCAGTTTTATTTGTTTGATAAATAATTCCCAAAAATTTACCAATACATACGTAGATAGTAATGAAATTCAACTGATTAACAATGTCAATAATTAGCATTTTATACATCAACTTCATACTAATTTTATTTTTTAAAAGGAAACTGTTAAGAGTTCAAGTGCGATTGTTTAGTATCATACCGACTAAGATTAATAAACTAAATGAATTATATATAAGAGAGATGACTCATAAAAATGAATCAATTTGAGTTTCGCAGCTAATCAACTATAGTCTGACATAAAGTTATGATACAAACTACAATTTGCAATAAGCAAAGAGCAACATTATTCAAACACACAAAATTGACACTTGTATACCCGACACTGTATAAAATACATCGAGATTCAGTGCATTCTGTGTTACATTATTATTAAAACGGAAACGGTTTGTAGGAAAAACATTTACTGGGCCAATGCATGGACAATAGAAACTGCAAAAGCAAAAAAGAATTGAAAATTACACGCTGCTTCATAGGACCGAGGATTGGATGCGAAGAAGGGAGACTGAAACTTTGTTTTGTCAAATAGCTCCCTCATTTTTCACCCTTATTTTGTACCTATCGCGTCTTAAAGGTTACTTGTTCTTGAAAAATTCCAAACAGTGTTCTTGGTCCAAGTTCCTACTCCAGAACTTGCTATAGTATTCTGGATATGTAAATCCTCTGTATACAGCTCCAGATCCATCTTCTGTGAGTGGCTTTGCAGGGCATATCAATGCCTCATTATCTGGGCAGAGAAATGAAGCCACAGAAAGTCTTGGCTTCTCAGCATTGACAATAGCCCGATGCCAAACACTCTTATAAAGCCCGTTGCTCAAAGCCTGAAATCACGTGTAACATAAAAGATGTTAAAATTACAAACAGTCCAGGAAATTTTGTGTCAATATGAGTTTGAATGTGTACATGTAGAAAAAGAGTAATGCTATGAACATGTTTTTTAACACAGACATTTCAACACACTCTCTTGGTTAAAATTCATAGGAGTTCCACCAAGTTTATAAGGAATGCTTGTGTTGAAGAGTGTGTTCCTAGCATTATTCTATGGAATAAACACTAATTTTGTGTTGTGTGGTTCCAGACAATTTATGTATACCTAAGCACTTGTGAAGTTTGTTAGAAGCTGGAGGTGAAGAGCCCTCCAACAGTTGGGCGTGTTCATGGATTGATAAACTGTGGGTTTATACTAACTAGTCCACTAAGTGTGTATTAAGGATCATGACTACTCAAATAATTGGCTAAATACATAAGGCAGTATCTAAAGGAAGAAACATCCACACTCATGGTATCATTTCCGATGTAAGTATCCGGGGAAAAAAAATGTCGCTAGGAAGAACACTTTTAAAGTGTGATTTTTTAGAGCATTGGTGCTATATAGTGAAAAAGTTTTTCCCAAAATATTATGAAGCCTTGTGTTGCAGCTAAATACGAGTCAATATCTCAAAAATCGCAATATCTTGGTGAAGTTGTGGTGGTGGTAGTGCTATGTAACCAAAAATCAACTATTCCTGATACTTGGTGAAAAGTGTTTTTGCTATATCTAGCATTATTCTTTTTAGAAACATGAACGGTAAGAAAAATTGCTCTCATATATAAACCTACCTATTCTCATTTAGTTCTCTATTCGTTTCTCATTCCATCTGCTACGAAAACGCAATAAAAGTTGTTTCTAAAACATTAAATTTATCACCTTATTTTTCTTAACATAAATGCACTTATATACAAAACTTACACGAAATTTACTCAACAACTTTATTTTTAACTTTCTGATCAAAACAATTTCAACTCAATAATGTTTGTGCTCACTATACTCGATCCAATCATGAATAATCCAAGCCTAGCTAAGAAAATGGACCAAAGTTGGGTTACACTGCAAAACTTTAAAAAGCCCACAGGGGCTTTGGCTGATACTAGACTTGATCAGGATTCAGGAAACACTTGATTAGAACAATTTTTTATAGCACTTGATCACTAATGGGAACCTCTTTCCAAATAGATTGTTAGATGATGAGACAATGCTCCTAAATTTAGTTACAACATTAACGTTTCATATATTTGTCGTAAATGAGTAGCTTATTACATACCTGCAGTTGATCGCCTATGTTAATAACAAAGGCATCAGGATGTGGGTTAACAGCAAGCCACTTGCCATCTTTGAGGACTTGTAGGCCAGCAACATGAAGGTCTTGGAGTAGAATTGTAAGTGCATTCGGGTCTGTATGCCCTGGCAATCCATAAGTAAGTTCTGGCTGTGGGCATGGTGGATAGTAATTCACTGCCATGTGCTGCCCTTGTTCACCTAAAACATTCCTTAAATAATCTTTTTCTAGGCCCAAGCTCTCTGATATGTATTCTTCTATTCTCAACCCCAATTCCCTAACTTCTTTGCAGTAATTTGCCACTGTTTCCCTGCCACATACAAATTATCATGCAACAATTGTCAATTATGTTGGACCTTAATTTGCTTATTAATACATCACTACTGAAACACAAATTATTGATAGGGGCTTGTTTATCATTTATCATAAAGAGCCTTGTCGTAGCTAGGTTTAATCATGGAGACAGATGAGTATATGAATTTTTATCTTCCTTTTATTTTATATTTTCTACTACAAAAATCAATGAAGCATAGCACTTAGACCATCCACAAGAGTACATTCTAAATTGGGTGCTTAAATGGGTCTCATATGTTCACGTCAGTCATTTTACGATAATATAGGCATCAATTTTCTTCAACCGAACACCTCAAAAGAAATTATGAATAGTTCCCACAAATAATTATATATCATTACATTTCAACAAAATTTATTTATTTTATTAACATTTATTAAATAGGACTCATGAAAAATGAAATGAGAGAGGGAGCTTCTATAACCACCCTTCTCCAAAGACATCCATATATTATACTCCACAATGAAGGGTGCCTATTTAATGTGGTGTTAAATAGGTGAAGCACCCACCACAATGG
Source organism: Medicago ruthenica (assembly GCA_018208015.1). Taxonomy (NCBI): domain Eukaryota; kingdom Viridiplantae; phylum Streptophyta; class Magnoliopsida; order Fabales; family Fabaceae; genus Medicago; species Medicago ruthenica. The sequence continues at coordinate 79,838,428 of CM031373.1, read as the reverse complement.
ATGATCTTATTAAGCAAAAAAAATATATGTATTTAATGTAACTAAATTAATGAAGTTGGACAGTTATGCAAATCAAGGTTCAAATCACATATACGAGGCATTAATATTCATTGTCTCACATGTCTCACAGCCGGTATAAAAAACGATGACTATGAGAAACCAAAAAAAAAAAATAAAGTTTATTATTTTTTTTGAGCTATTTTTTAATGAAAAATATTAAAAATGCCTCTAGGACAACGAGTACTCCCATACATTCTTAACTCATAATAGTAAGTTAATTGTATCCATTATTGTAATTGTAATAATTGATTTTAAACAATAATTCATAATAGTAAAGTTGGCCCTAGTTCTATGAAATGAAATCGGTAATTCCTAAGATATTGCTACCAATAAAAAAAATTTGCACTATATAAAATCAATGGATTTTTTTTTTAACCATTTAATTATCATTATTTTAAAATCAAAAGCTTAAATAAAAAATAAAAGAAAAACAAAGGCTTCAAAGATGTATGAAGACAAGTGATCAGAGAGGCCAGCGTCATAGATCATCGATTGATCAGGGTTGTAAAGCCCAAAGGCTTTCTCAGAACCAGCTCCAGGCTTCAAGTTCTCATCATACAAGGCAAAGATGTATGTGTCCACTGATTTTCCTGGCATCAGGGGTGTCCCAACCTTAGATCGCAGGTGCTTAATCAGATTGCCGTTGTAAGCCTTTGCATTCTCAATGCTCGGTCCAGCCTCGTCGTTATCTCCTTTGTAAGGCCACCCTGTCTCCGCAACCACAATCTCAACATCCTTAAAACCCATAGAAGAGAAATTTGATTTCACCAAAAAATTGTAGCAAGAAGAAGAAGAGGATGAGGGATTTTAATTTCACCAATGATCAGATCCAACCACCGTCGTTCGCCGCTCTGGTCACCGTCGTCCGCCGCTCCGGTCACCACCCATCTCTCACGTCGTACGCAAACAAGCACCACCACGCCACCATCCCTCACACCGTCACCGCCGTTGCATTTTCGGTGACCCCTGATCTCTCCCTTTCTCTCTCTCTCTCACGACAACACTTTCTCTTCCCTCTTTCTGGCGCTCTCCCTACTCTATATTGCTCTTCCCTCTTTCTGGCTCTCTCCCTCTTCTATATTTCTCTCTCTCTTTTTGATTTTTTTGTTTTATCATTTATTAAAACTCAACAATTTTTTAGATAAATGATAAATGAATTTTTATTAATAATTAAATAATTAAAAAATGTATAATAATCTATTTAAACAGTCAGCATGTGACATGTCATCCATATCAGCGTTGACTGGTCAAAATTAAGGGGGGGCCTAGCTTTTGCAAAGGGGGTAAAAGTTGAGGGGCTAAAAATGCGATTTTCAAACTAAGGGGGCCAAAATCGCTAGTTTTAAAAACTTGGGGGGCCAAAAGTGCATTTTAGCCTAATTTAAAATGTTTAAAGAGTGTCTACTGTTACACTAGTTAGCAAAACCCTTTCTTAATTTTACTTCCTTAAAGAATGTCTCTCGGGTTTAGGACCCGTTTGAAATTTAAGACTAGTTTTCTTTTTGCTCAAGAGTTTTCCTTATTTTTATTTTTTCAGTCAATAGTATTCCCTTATTTTAGTGATTTTGCCAGCTAGTATAGCAGTAAAGTTGTAGCATACACGTTTGATTTGACGAGACTTTTTAAATCGTAAAGGGAAACAGATCCCGGGGCCCAAGTTTTTCAGGACAATAAGATATGGACATTAATTAATAGTACAAATATACAATGAAGAGCTTACGTCAACACGGAAATACCTACTGATGTCACGCCCCATCTTTTGCTTGACATAGTAGTATTCATTAAACTAACGCGACTTGCTTAAAATTATGATTTTTTCTTTTTGAGAACAATTATGACATTCTTTCAGAAAAAACTTATATTCACTCGGTACAATTATAAATAATTTTTTACTTTTTAAATTTATTGAATGAATAATATATGTGGTTTATAATATGAAAAAGATATATTATTTATTAAATAAATATAAAAAGTAAAAAGTTATATTTATAATTGAGAACAAAGAAAATGCCGTAAGTGTGCATATTAAGGAGTTTAAATTTAGTAATTGTTCATTGAAAAATATAATAATTTAACTTTTAAAAAACTAATTGTGCAATTATTAATATACTCCTTCCGTCTCATTTTATTTGTCTCTTTAGCATTTTTTTATATGTCTCAAAATATTTATCACTTTAAAATATCAATGTAACATTTATTTATTTTTCATTGATACAATTTTATTTATTGAATTTAAATTCACTTAAGTATTCAATTAACTACAATTAATAAAGGTATTTTAGTAAATTATACTTCATCCGTTTCAAAATACATGTCATATTTTTGCAATGTGCACTATTCACATGACTTAATTTAATCATACATTTTAACTAATATATAAATACAAATATTAACATGTAAGATGTTCGATTTGTCTCGATAAATATTTTTAAAATATTAAATTTTTTATTTTAAATAATTAGATATATTAAAGATCAAAGTTGTGCATTGACAAGTATAAAGTGGTTGACTGTGACATGTATTTTGAAACGGAGGAAGTACTAATTTTACATTGAAATCAACTCAACAAATAATTTCTTTAAAAACCGCGCACAATTGTAAAACGACGATTACAATGAGACTGAAAGAGTATTTTTATATTGCGTTTTTCAACATGTGTCGTTCAAAAATATGTTAATATTTGCCTTAAGATTATTATCTTATAGTATAGTTTATGGTATATTAAATGTAATATTAAATGTTGTTTTACCAATATTATTCTTACTTATTTATTGCGGAGAGAGAAATATATGAAATTAGATACTCCCTCCGTCCCAAATTGTATGTCGCTTTGAAAAAAAAAATTTGTCCCAAATTATATGTCGCTTTACAATACCAATGAAACATTAATGTTATTTTTCTATTATATCCTTAACTATTTACAAAAATGTGAAGCATTAAATACATTCACAAATATTAAAAAGACAAACATTAAATTAGGGGTAAAAAAGTATTTTAAACAATAACTACATCTTAAAAGTTGTGACATTTTCTTATAAATAAGACCAAAAAGTTTTTTGAAATTTTTCTTATATATAGGACCGGAGGAAGTAATTAGCAGAGTGCTAAGGAGATCGGTAGTTCGGTCCTAACTTTCAACATAAAACTAACAATATTAATTAGACAATCAATTGCACTCAAAAGTTTAACTCATCGAGATAATGTTTTTGTTCAAATGATTGTTAGTGTCACTTCTTTTTTAATGAAATTTGTGCCACCATTATAAATAATTTTCATTGCATTAATTATATAAACTTTCATAAAAATCGACTGTTTAAAGACCTTAAATAGTGCGTGCCCCAAAGACTTCGTTAACATTTTTTTATCATTTTCATAAAGTAAGAAAATGCATCATATATATTGCATCACTTTTTTTTATACACTAGAGAATGACCTCATTGTGAATACATCATCACATGTCATTCACCAAAAAAAATATAATATATCATCATCACATGTCTAATACATGTCACAAGGTGAGGCCTAGACCTAGTCAGTGACACTTCTCCACTGAAAGATATATGGCTGAAATTAGAGAGACAGAGAAAAAAAATGAAGAGAGTGGACTTACTTGAATGAAGGAGGATTAGAAGGCCATTCAGGCACATAATTGTCCAAAGGATAGCAATGAAGTCTAAGGTAGTCTCTCCAATTATGCACCTCCTCTTTGTTCACATTAAAACTTGTAGAGAGTCTCATTGTCTTTGTCGGATCGTCAGAATACAACTTCATTTTCTCCTCCACTGACAACTTGAAAAAATCACATGCCACTTCTGCTGTTTTTTTCAATTCTTCTAGAGGCACCCCATGATTAACTACCTGTCCAATTAATTAACAATATATTATTTTATTTTATTTTAAAACTAACAATATATTAATTAGCCTCCCAAAACTTACGGTGCTTAATATAAAATTAATTCAGTGACTATGCATTACACAATCATTCAATTAGCTTTGTATTCACAATGTCACTTAATTACCAAAATGGCATTTTATTTTATAACTAAAAATCGAAATAGGTTCTCTAAGGTTACAACTCATAGATATGCGTATCAACCACTTACGTTAGAACTAATGGCATCAGGCTTGCATGTGACAAATCAAATTGTATTTAGCAGAAATGAGGAGTTAATCCTAATTATTACGAATAGCAAAAGTTATGCTTATCTAAAAAAATCTTCATTGTTCATCTATGGTTATTGAATAATGAATAAACAAAAAATTGAAATATGGGGCTGGACCTGGAAAAAACCATAGGAGCTGCATGCATCACCAATTTGCTGCACAATCTGTGTTCTGTTGTGAGAACCCAAATCAATGATAGGAACATTTTCGAACTCAGAGACTTCAGAAAGACATGGTCTATCAGATTCGGGTCTGATGTAGCTTTCGGGTAATTTTGAATAATGGATTCCGGAAGAAAGCACTTTGGTGTCCATTATATATAACCTTTGAGGGAAAATACAAAGAAAGAACCAAGGAAAATGACAACCACACAAAATAGAGTTCTTTGGGATTAAGGAGCTGAAGAACGAGTAGCTTCGAGGAAGATGAGTTTAAATGTGACATAGCAGGTATTTGTATATATACACTAAAAAATATTGTGCAAGGGACTTGGGTGGTTGAGCTATTGTACTTTTGTGACTTTATTTTTATGTTTTTTTAATCAATCATTGTCTCTTGTCTAAATAAATTATTTTAATTATTTATTTATCATTCTCTCTCATATAAAATACACTAATGTCACAAAATATATTCGTGGTTGTATGATTCAGGTGTTTTCTCTTTAAAAGGTGTACTTACTTCTAAATAATAAATAAATAAACGGTTAATAAAATTAACAATGAACCAAAATTTCAATTTTATGTGAGAATATTCACATTTAATGTTCAATGATGTCTCGACCAAACCGGTAAAAAAAATGAACAATTGACATACTATTATTTTAATCATTTTTATGAGAGGTACACATGAGTCAACCTTATTTTACATCTACTACTAATAGACACTTTTCTAAATCTTATTGGCTTACTGCAGTATATATTATTTTAATCTTATTGGCTTACTGAGTAATTTAGAGTTTAGCCAAGAGATAAGTAAAGTTTGAGTAAGAATTGTTTCATCCAAAAATCGAATTCATTAATCATTTGAATCAATTGTTTGATTTAATATTTTGCATTAATAGTTAAGATTGTTTTCAACGTGTTGTATTCCCTTTAAAAAAATATCTCTATAAGATTGATAGTTTATTTAATCGAATATTTTTTTGATGTATATAAATCAAATTTAAATATTTCAAAAATACTTTCACACACTGCACACCAACCATCGAGCATTCTGCACTAGACTCTCGTGCCAAATCAAATATGAAATGGAGTAATTGATGATTTTAACTTACTCCTTCCGGTCCTTGTTATAAGAAAAAAAACTAAAAAAATCTTAAACCAATGCAGTCATTAATTAGTGTAACTTTTTGAATATGTTTACAAATATACCCTCATAAAAAATTGTGAAACATTAAATAAATTCACTAATATTAAAAAGACAAACATTAAATAAGAGGTAGAAAAGTCTTTTAAGCAATAATTACACCTAAAAAGTTGTGAAGATTTTCTTATAAATTGGACCAAAATTTTTTTTGAAATTTTTCTTATATATAAGACCGGAGGGAGTATTATCAAAATTTTCTTTTAAAAAATATTATCATCCAACTTTTTCAAGAAAAAAATCATTATCCAAATTGAATAAAAAATAGTTTATTTTATCTAAATAAATATAAGTGTTTTATTTTGCCGGATTTGTCACGTTAATTCAACTTGACAATTACTCCTCGTTTTAAATACAATATATTCTTCTTTTAAAAAAAATACAATAAATCCTTTCTCAATAACTTTTTTTAGGGATTTTCTCAATCACAGTTAGTTACTATAAATCCTTTCCAAATAAAGTTAGTTCCTATAAATTACTCTCTCCGTCCTTCATTAATTTCTCTTTAAATTTTTTTTCGTCTCTAACCATAAGTTCTTATACAAATTATTAGATGAATTTATCATTTTTTTTAAATAAACACATAATTAATACTACTAACTTATTCTGATGTTATTAGATGAATTTAATATTTTTTTTCTTAAATATACATCTAATTAATACTACTAAATTATTCTGATGTACGAAAAGTTTAATTTAACATACATACAAACAAATGACAATTTAAAAATATTCACACACGAAATAAAAAAATATCTTTTTTCCCTTTTCTAAACTCTAGCCGTCACAACTTTTCTTTTTCTTGATCTACCAAAGAGGGGTGATTTAGAGTTACTTTTGACCTGAAATCACCCATTCGAATTGTTTTTCTTTCTAAATCACCCCTCCGAATTGATTTTCTTTATCTTTTAGTTAAATAAGTGATTTTCACATATTTTCAGTTTTCTTTCGTTTGTTTTTGCGATTTCGTCGTGTAGTCAGACTTTGTTTATTTTGATTTTTCGTCTATGTGCGGTGTTTTTCTGATTTTTTGTCTTAGTGCGATATTTATTTGATTCAGATTGAAAGATTAAATTTGATCAAGTGCAGATCCAGAAACATTAGTATTTCGGTAGCTTGAATATAATCATATTTGTAGTCATATATACTCTGCCGTTTTTTGCTATTGACATGGATGTTGTGAGTTTGTTGGCAGATTCATCATTTTTTTATTTTTAGCGACTTTGTTTTATATTGTATCGATGTACTTTATCAATTGAATGAATGAATATCATTTATTTTTGTCAAAAAAAGTATTCACACGCAAAATAAAGATATTAATTACTCCCTCCGGTCCTTAATATAAGAAGAAAAACCAAAAAACATCAAAACCAAAACAATCATTAATTGTTGGAACTTTTTAAATGTTTTTACAAATATGCCCTCATAAAAATTTGTGAAATATTAAATATATTCACTAACATTAAAAAACAAGCATTAAATGAGAGTTACAAAGGTCTTTTATACAATAAATACACCTTAAAAATTGTAACATTTTTCTTATAAATAGGTTCAAAGATTTTTTTGATAAATTTCTTATAATAAGGACACGAGGGAGTATTAACAATTTTTTTTAGCAAATGTGAGAAAGACAAAGAGACTTTGTATTAGGGCTGGACAACGGTCGGTTACGGTCGGCGGCGGACCAAAAATTAGGATTTGTCGGTCAACCGGTGGGTTGAAAAAATCCCACCCAATTCCGTCCGTTTAGTATCACCGGTTTGATCGGTTTCGGTTTAGGCGGATTGCGTTGGTGCGGGTGGGTAGAACGGTTTGCCACCCAATGGGTATCTCAGACACAAAAAAGAACAACATTTCACAAAAAAAAATCGAGCTTTTTCGTACTTGTCTTGTTCCACACAATCACATATGAACAAAACTTAGAAAAACGAATCCTTTTGAAACTGAGATAAAAATTAGTATTTGATTTGAGATACAAATGCTAATTACATCCATCTCAAATCTGGATGTTGTTTAATTTTGGATTTTATTAGATCTAATAAAATGAGTATTTTATAGTTTTAGCATCACAGGAAGAAACCAACAAAAATTAAAGAATATAGATGGAAGAAAATGAGTATTTCATAGTTACAGCATCACAATATCACATGGTTTTATTAGTATTTGCTTCCATTTCTTCAAAGTTTTCATCTTTCTCTCATTTCTTTTATCTTCATTTCAGAACTTGTTTCTGGGTTTCTCTCAAATGTTGCTCCTTCTCTTACAAAATGGGTTTGGTCCCTTAAAGCTACAACCAAAAATGGTATGGAATATGGATCTTTGCATGCTGAACAAATATGGATTAGCTATTGAAATGTTGAAGAGAGGAGGATGATCTAAGTATGAGAGAAGAGAGCAACGAGATGACAATGAGAGAAGAAGAGATGTAAAGATACATGGTGATTTGGGGTTGAGAAATGAGAGGGGCGGCTGATGTTCTAGAGAGAGAGAGAGAGAGATATGAACTGAGAATGAAAAGAGGAATGGCTTTGGTAACCCTAATCTGTCAAACGACAGTGTATTGGGAACGAAAAAAATATTAAATACATATTATCTCGGTCGGGTATGGGTACCGGTGGTTTGGTTTTGCCCACCCGAAACCGACTGTGCCAAACCAATAATATCCGATTATTTCCAACCCCGTTTGACCCGACCAACCGTATGAACCGAACCGAATGCTTTCGGGCTTACCGGGCCGGACGGTTTGGGCCAGTTTGTAATTTTTTGTCCAGCCCTACTTTGTATACAATGGGGATGGAGTATTTTATTTCCCATTGTAGAAAAAGATTCTTCGATTTTAGTGCCTACATCAATGCTCATTCACTTTGCTACCGGTGAACGGTACTCCCGGAAATATTTAAAGACTTTAGGTCCTTTTGTTTATCAACAGTTTATAACTATCATTAAGAAAACTATCAAAAACTATCATTAAGAAAACAATCATTAAGAAAAGATTGGCATATCATACAGCGACGTTATTCAAAACCGAACCAATCTAATAGAAAAACTCAACTCAAATCGAACTACAAAAAATTGTATTTAGTTCGGATATATTCAGATCGTTTTTTACTCAACCGTACGATTTGGTTAGATTTGTGGTTTCTATTTTACCAACCACAACATAATAAAAACACCAATTAAACTTATATCATCCAACCCAATACTCATATAAACTCGTAGAAATTCAATGAAAACTTTAAAAAAATGATAAAATCATAGTTTTTTGCATTTCTTAACGAAGAGAGTTACTTTTTGGTTCATGTTTTTAATTTGATTTATCTTAATGAGAACATTGATGGATGAAAATGAAATTGTAATGTTCGATGAAATTATAAAAATTAAGAAAAATGAGTTGTTTTAACTTTTTAACTTGATTTTAATGTTGAAAACAAAAAATATGTTGTCTCGTCAAAAACCGCAACAACCGAACCAACCCAAACCGCATTGGTTTGGTTTGGTTTTTATTTTCAAAGCCAACCGAACCAAACCAAACCGCATGCATTTTTATCCTGCGGTTCGGATAACTTTTAACCACAAAACCGAACCAAACCGCAACGCGAACACCCCTATAATATACTACTAAATAAATTGAAAAACAAATTAGTGCATGTTTAATGTGTTGCATATTGTTGACAATTACATTGGCCAAGTATAGTTTTTTTAACGTGAAAAATTTGTCTCGGTATAGTTTTTTTTTTGTTGAAGAAAGGGCCTTAGTGTACTTGACGTCGGTAGAATGCAATACAATGAACATGGATGATATGGGTAATAATTTTTTCTAAGAGAATATTTAACTCAATAGGTCAATGACTGTTATAAGCAAAAATCAATATTTTAGATTCTTTAAATTAATGATTTATATGATCTTTATTATAAATCACATACATCATTTAAGAGTATGTCTTCAAAATTGTAAGCCTCCATCAAAAGAGTTACTCTCTCAATCATGATTTTTAGATGCATTTACTCTTTTTTTTTTTTCAACTATACCTTATTAATACATACCAACTATTTTGCAATATGTCCCTAAAAAAAAAAACTATTTTGCAATATGAAAAATCAACATTAAATGCATTTATACAAAAAGGACAATTTAGTAATAGTAACATTTTTTAGACAAATTTATTAGTCTAACAACTTTTCTTAATACTTGTGATTTTTCTAAAGTACTCACTCGAGTCACATTTATAAACAACTTTTGCTTTTTTAGATTCATTAAATAATTGATGTATCAAAAATATAACATCACTTATTTAATGAATTTGAAAAAAAAACAAATGTTGCTTATAAATATGACAAGATGGAGTAGTATTATAAAAAGGGACGGAGGGAGTACTACTAACTTTCAAGATTTGGAAAATACTTTATTCTCTAAAATCTTTGGAGTATTATTTATAAGTTGACGAGACATCTTAAATGAATATGTGATATTTTACATAAATTTGACGTTATACTCCCTTTGTTTCAAAATAATAGAGTCATTTATTTATAAAAAGAATTTGTCTCAAAATAAATGATATATTTTAATTTTCAATACAATATTAATTACTTTTTTTAATTATACACTCTAATTAATATTAATTTCATCACTCTCAATTCAATATCTTTTGTTTACCATTTATGATAATGTCAAATGCATCAATACTTGACAAAACACTTAAAATCATTTTTCTCTTTCTTTTACTTATATATTGTTTATTTTGAGATAAATAGAGTATGTGATATGACCATAAATTTATGTTAAACATTAAATTGATGCATTTTATGTCTATATAAGAATCCAAATATTTTGAATAACTTTTGCTACTCATAAATTTCATGAGGAATTTCTCTATGTGATGTAGGGCATGAATATTCCTTTACTGATTTTTTTTATTTATAAACAAGCCTTTTAATTACTCTCTTTGATTCAAACTAGCAACAAACACGTGCTTCGCACGGGCTAATTCAAAGTGGTGGGCTATGCATTAAAGCGCATTGCAATGTTATATGAATTAAGAAAATAAGAAAAAACTAATGATAAAGCCGACGTCAATGATAAAAGGACAAATTACATTGACTTCCCTTGAGATTTTCTTAAATGACAAAACTTAGATACAATTCTTTAGATGTTTTTCAGTATATTTCTTAACTAAAAATACATTTTTTTTATATAACAAACTTTGAGAAAATTATTAATTTAAGCAAATCGTGCTGAATTTAGTTAAAGATCATACGAAAAGAACCTAAGGAATTGTACCTAAGTTTTTCCCTTGAGATTTTCTTTCTTAAATAACACAATCACTCCTTCTAATTTTCCAACACACATCAATCTCCCCTCATTTTATCCATTTCAATAACTTTGTAAATATACAATTTAATTTCAGTTATTTGGTTTTGTTTGTATCTAGTTTCTCTTTTCACAATTAAGTTAAATGAGGTTTTTTTTTCTCACAATGGAGAAACAATAACAACATTTGTTTTTACCACCAAATAGAATCAAACATCGACAATTACCGAAGATATCAAAAGAGAATATAGAAATGAGAAGAATTTTGGTGGATGGACATTGTGGTTGATCAATGAAGAGGAAATAATCTTCGATATATCCGTTTTACTACATCAGTTTAAAAATTAAACCACCTTGACTGAGGAACAATAAGTTGGAAAAAATCACCTAAGTGAAAAATGGAAAGAAGAAATGGTCGAAAATTAAGCGAGTTCATACTCATATGAAGAAGTTAATTGCTAAAAAAATGGAATTAACAAAGTTTAAACTGTGTTATATTATAAGGGAAGTGCTAGTCAGTTTGATAATAAAAAAGAGAGAGATTAGTATTTACTTAAAAATTAGAGCGGGTGCTTGTGTGACCTTAGGAGAGGTTAGTGTAATTTGCCCATGATTTTTTTTAAAGAGTAGTTTGCTCATGATAAAATCATTGAAATAGTTGTTATTAAATATTATGAAGTGGTAAACTAAAAATATTAAAAATAATAAAGATTTCATTATTGATAAAGATGTCGTTATGAGTTTCGTGTATGAATTGTATAACTATATTATTTAGTGACTCATTTATCATTTTTCATTAGTGACATAGTAGTCTGACTTCATTGATTCTCTGTTATTTCTAAATATGTTGAGATTTACATGTTTCAACGTGACTTGTTTGCCTACATTCTAGTTCTTCAAGCACGAAAGAGCTTTTATCTTGCTGATTTGTTCAGGGAGCTGCTCGCACTTGGATTTTGATACCGTGTTGACAGTCAATCATTAATTGTTCTTCGCAGATGTTCATTTTTAATATTTTTTTGTAACCTGGTTTCACGCCCGTATACGGGTTCGCTAGGTTGCGCCCGTGATTAGTAAAAAAAATTATGATAGATTAGGGCCGATCCACTTGGTCTGATTTATTATGTTGTATCCACGTTTTGAGTTGTACCTGAGTTAGGTCTAATGCCCCCAGACTCTATCTATTTTTTTATTTAATATAATTTTTCTTTTGACTAAAAAAAAGATAAAGAAAAAACAAAGGCAAATTATTTTTAGAAAAGAAACAATCTTGAAAATGTGTAATTTTTTGAAAAGTAAGTATATGCCTTGTAATAAATATTTTGTAACTTTCTTGAAATTATGTTATTTTGTGATTATCAATCAGACATAATTGAATTTTTTTTTTCTTTTTTATTTTCTCAGTGAAAATATTTTTTCTGTGTTTTGTTAGTATCAATGGTAATTATCTCAACCATATTCTGTTATTTTATTGATAAGTAAAATGTATTTATTAATATTTTTTTATTAAAATTATATTTATGAATATTTTTTTAGACTAAATATGTAAGGTAGTTCTATTGCATCCTAAAATAGAAAAAATCATAGGAAGGTAGTTATATTGCATCAAATAGACTCATGTGAGATAAAGCACATGAACCTCATAAAACTTCTTTTTAATAAATGTAAATTGAATATATGATTCGCTTTTAATAGAATAAAAATATATTTTGATATTCAATCGTTTAGAGATTATTTTTTAGAGATTTTTTGAAAAGGCATAATCAATTTTGTGTTTATTTATCGTAATAACAATAACTTCTTTGAAAAAAAATATTTGTTTGGATACAACTATATAAAATGGATTTTTTGTTACAAAATTATCTTCATTTGTTTATACTTATTTTCTCCCTCTCTTACATTTTTTGTAAAGTTACTATAATATCTTTTCATTTAAAGACGTTTTTAGATTTTTTTGTTGAACTTGGTTTTTTAAAAAATTGTAAAAATATAAAAAGAATTTTTTGTTACAAAATCACATCAATATTTTGAAAGTTATTTTCTCTCTCAGCTCAATAGAATCTTTTGTTACAAAAGACACAAAAATGTAAATATATGTTGATGTGTCAAAATATTAAGATGGGACAAAATTGTGTTTTTACTGGTCATTAACTTTCATAATTAGAGAAAGATAATAAATTGTAAATTGTTTTTAATTCTTTAGATATTTAGAAGTTGAATTATAGAAAAATTTAATTTGATTGGGTTTAAAATTAAGTTTGTTTGTTCTTTAAAAAAAGATTAAGTTAGCGTGTTTTATCGAGTGAGTTTGTTTTAATTTGTTTTTAAGAGAGAAAAGACAGGGAGAAGTTGAAACAAAAGACACAAAATGATATAATTTTGATGATGTGTCAAAAAATTAATAAGGGATAAGATTGTATTTTTGGTAGATATTAAGTTTCATAATTAGAGTTAGAGAGTAGATAATTAGAAAATAGAAGATTAAATTTGTCTGTTCTTTAAAAAAGATTAAATTAGTGTGTTTTATCGAGCTGAAGTTTGTTTTAATTTGTTTTTAAAAGAGAAAAAATAAAGAGAGATTGAAGCAAAAAACACAAAAGGATATAATTTCGATGACGTGTCAAAAAATTAAGAATGGATAAATTGTATTTTTAGTAGACATTAAATTTCATAATTAGAGAAAAATAAACATTAGTTTAACATTTTTACACAAATATTAAGAAAAACTATAAATTGGGTTGTGACTAAGATTTGCAACAACAAAAAATTCCGCACAATGGTTTGCCTATCGATGAACATGAATAATAGAAGTTCTCTAGTTTGAGAAGAGAAACCGTCTCTTGAATCAGAGGGAGAAAGACAACATTCTTCGTGAGCCTTGAAAAGAATCTTATCCATAATTATTTCAAAGGCCGCTAATCCGAGTCCCCCGAACACTAGTTAAGTAATTAAAAATAGAAAGAAAAGATAAAATTAACATTAAAAATAACACTTTTTCAAGTTTCAAAATGTAAAATACACAATTTTTAAAATAATACTTCATTTTGTAATTCCTTAACTAGTGTCGGAAACATTTGTTAGCATTTCTCTTATTTTCCTGCCCATTTTAAATTCATATCACGGTACACTTAGATTCTATCCTTAGAGCCCATAACTTAGCCCACACAAAGTTGCAGGGACCGAACTTATTGTAAAAAAAACCTGGAACGAGGTGACCATGAAAATCACAAATCAAACTACTCCTGGAATAAGCATTAAAAGATTCATCCACATTAATCTTATAGGCATGCAAGGGAGAAGGAAACCATGCAAAATCAACCAATTAAAGACGGTTGCGGTTTCAAAAGATTTTCATTCTGAGGAATACAGATGGAGATGGTCTGATGCTTAATATTGGAGATAAAGTCCCTTGATGTGTTGATATGATTCGAGAAAACTAACACATTACACTTCTTCCAAATTTCTTTCGCCTGCATCTCCAAAAACAAATTTCAATCGATAGAATCCAAACCATTATCATCTTCAGAAAGGTTCCAATCAAACTAACTAGGGACGAAGCCATAAACTAAGTTTAGGGGACCAAACTTAAAAGTGTAATCAGGTGAAGAAAAATAAATTTATAAATGCACAACTTATAAGAAAAAATAATAAATTATAAGATATATCTGAAGTTAATATTGTCAAACAAATATAAAAAGAACTGACATTTTCTTCTAATAAATTAATATTCATGCTTGTTTTATATTTTGCTTAGTTGAATGGCTTCTGTGGTATTGATATGGATTTCAATAAGATATCGTACAAAGCGGTTATCTCTCCGCCATTAAAATGATTGAAGACGGTGCAAATGTTGTGTGTTTTTTATCATCTGTTGTCTCAAATTAAGGGGTTATGTTCTCTGTCGTCTGGTTTTCGTTGTCAACATGTTTCTCGTTAATTTAATCAAATAGTTGGCCCCATCAAATATGATCTTAGTCTGTTCCTTTAAAGATGTTTAATTTAGTTCCAGATTTCCTGCCTATGCACATCTTGGAGGATTAAGCTTGTATTTTTTTCTCTAAAGGTTTTGAATTTGCTTTGAACTTTTGGTAGAAAATTAAGTGTTTAAACTCAAAAAATGCTGACTATACAATATCTTATAAAATTCACAAGAAATAAATATAGAGATTAAAAAACAATATAACATACCACTATAAAAGAAAAACTAAATATCTTAAGGAGACCGTTACCTCTATTGGTCCTCCTTCTACCTCGTCTTTTAACTAACTATGAAGATCTGAACTAAAAAATTTACTCTAGTCCAGTTATTCTAATGAATTATGGAATCCAAAAATCTCTAATTTCTTCGCAATCCTTAGACAGTGCATGATAAATTTTGGAGCAATTTAACACCCTAAACAAGTTTCATAAAAAGTCGTATTCTTAACAAATCTCTCCTATTTGTCAAGAGCTTAATTAGCATGAGTTAGTTTTCAAAGGAATCCCTTGTCGGCTTCTAAACTATATAAAAAATCTGCCTCACTAATTCTTTTTTTAGAGGAATTCTACCATATATCTTATCAATATATAATAACAGACGATGTATTTTTTAGCAAGGGAATATATTTTTTTGAATTGTAAAAGTTAGAAATTAGTTGTTAGATTAATTATTATTTTTTTTGTATGAATTTTGAATCCATGATCTCAAATTATTTGAGCTATCTAACCCTCCAAGAGAATTTTTTTTAAGGATTGACTTATTATTTATATTTATTAATTTTGTGATTAAATTTGAGAAAAAATTGTGAACAAATAATACTTAGAGTATATTTTTTTTAAGGAAAATAATGGAGTACTTAAGAGTATAATTATTATACACCGACAATGTAACGTTATTTACTCATACATTCAATGATTTATTGTTAGTCAATTAATAAATATGAAAACACATGAGTTGATATATTTATTAAATGATGTGGCAACCCATCATTAGAGCATGTGTAAAATAGATGAAGTCTAGACTACCTTTAAAGAATTGTGGATAACTTATCCATCAACCAATCAAAATTAGCCAAATGAATAAATATGGAAGTGGTTCCACAATCTAACTTCCACTTTACTTGCAAATTCGCTCATGTGACTAATTTTTATGACTTCATTAATAAAAATACAACATCAAAGTCTCTTAAACTATATACTAAAATGTCGTTCAAAATAAACGGAAAAGGAAGCCTCATCACGTATATTGTGAGGTGAGGGTGTGATTACAAGCCATGATGTGTACCGTGCCCGAAGCATCATTCACAACCAAGCACATGCTTATCATCGTCAATTTGTGGTCCATAAAATACTAAAATAGCATAAATGAGCAAGACATCATAGAACTTGTCACAGTAATATAGTATATGCATGCTGCATGCTCTGTAGTATAGTACTGTGTAGATTTATCTCCAGAGTTTGTCAGATACTTGCCCTGGAGTGAGGGACACGGTCTTAATGTTTCATACATGTATCGTGGTGATCAGGACTCGCCTTCAAAAATCTAACCAAAAAATACTTGTCTGATTAGAGCAATAAAATTATGTCGGTAATTAAAATGTTAAGGTGTGTTAGTTATATTTATATCCCTATAATACCAATAGGAATGTGAGTAGTGGTAGATATTTGAATATCTAAATTATATGGTTCAAAATTTGATCAACGATCTATGCAAGATGTCAATTTCTTATATATATTTTAGTTAAGTTGAAAGATTAGTTTTCGTAGTTGAACACGATGATACATTAGTTTACCTTAAAGAGATAATATTTTAGGTCAGGTTGATCTCATATGATTAGGGGTATGCAGTCTGCACTATACATGGCGTATAGTTCGGTTTGAAGACTTGCAGATACTTCAATTTGATCAGTAGAATCCGCCCCCTCCATGTGTGGATTTTGTCAATGGTTACCTGGCTACTTGGTTCACATTTATTAGACGGCTACTTGCATTGAACTTGAATAGAAATGTCACTACCATGTGCCACTTAGAATTTGTGGGGTCGTTTTTTATTGTTTTGGTATTGTTGACTTGGTCTAAAATCTAATCACCAGAATATTTGGACATAACCTTCCTCGATGTCTTTTCAAGTAGCCGGTGAAACAATTCCATCTTCACTTCACTCCAAACGTGTTTTTTTGCATTTTGTCTAACCGGCCAGGTGGCTCAGTTGAACTTAAATTACACTCTTATCGTTTGAATTTCGTGCCTCATACGACTATAAAAGCATGCAAGGGTCCAACTCCACGTGGTTGAGTTTTGGCCAAATCTCTTTTCTAATCCGATATCAAATTTTATGGAATTGAATGTCTGTAGGTTTGGTTTCAAGATAGTCAAAATTGATTTCTTTTAACTTAAAGTTAAAAGATGAATATAACTTTTAATTTTAAACGTAATTTTTACACTCAAATATATTATGGTTAAATATATTTTGTCTCTACAAAAAATATCGAATTTTGTTTTTCATCATCATTAAAAAAAAAACTGTTCTTTTAGTTAGAATAAAATTATATTACAAACAATTTTAGTCTTTGTTGTTAAGTAGTCAACATATATTTTTGATTGATTTTTTGCATTTATTTTTAAAACACTAAATAAAGTTTCACAAGAAAAAATAAGTTCAAAATTTGATTTTTAAATTCATATTTTGTTAATTTTATCTTGAGCTTTTGATGTTTAAAAAAATATATTTAGTCAATTTCATGTTAAAAAATTCTAATTTTTTTTGGTTACAAAATTAATTTTTTTTATAGATGACCTTTAATAATACTATTATAAACATGTTTGCAGAAAAATCATTAAAAGATATATGTTGACTTAACATCAATGACTAAATTTGGTTGCAGAGTAATAAAGTGAGATTTTTTCACGAAGACAAAAAACAATTTAAGAATCTTATAGAGATTATAAACATATTTAATTCAATTTATTAGTCAACTTAAATTTACGAATATGTATTCTAATGTTATCCACAATTACCAAAAGAGAAATAGGTAAATTACCAACAACTAAAAACACTATCGACTTCACATTCAACACAATTTTACTAACTAGGGTAAAATCAATTATTATCATCACAAGACTAAACCCACACATAAACTACGAATTTGTGATTTTTCTATTCAGTCAGAACTAACTTAATCTAGTGATTAGTTCATTGGTTGGGGCCGTGTCATCTTATTGTGAGTCGTCTTTTTAAATTCTAAAAATGTTAAATAATTGGTATGTATATATATATATATATATAAAGGTTGTTGATGCAAAGAGCATCAACTATATATTAAAAGAAGATAACAAAACAAGAAGAAAGGGGGACATATACCAAAACGTTTCAGAAATTTACAAATCTAAAACAAGGTAAGTCTAGTATATTCCTGGTGAAATCTGCTCTAAATAATTGGGATTGTTTGATAAACGACATTCTCACACTAGCTTATAACCTTTTGCACTACAACATACACTCTTTAAACTCTACATTTTTTTTTTGGTCAAGTAGCCTAGTGGCTAAAGAAATTCACTTTTAAGATGAATAAGCTGGGTGTCCGGGGTTTGAACCCCGGTCCTGCATACATTATGCATTATCCCCTACCAAGTGAGCTAAGCTCACAGGGACTTTAAACTCTACATTTAGTACACTGGAGTTTATATCTTATGTAGTGTACCGGATTTTTTGCTCTCGTTTTTACGACTATTATTTAGGGTCTGTTTGGCAAAAATAGCGGATAGATGATAAACTAGCTGATAGCTTATAGCTTATGACTGATGACTGATGGTTGATAGCTTATAGCTAATGACTTATGACTTATGGCTGATAAGGCTAATTGAAGTGTTTGATAAAATTGGCGGTTCAACTAGCTGATAGATGTAAAAGGACATTTTTATATCATTCAATTTTTTATGAAGACAAGAACAACATACATTAATAATAATAATAATAATAACAACAACAACAACAACAACAATATCATTGTCATTTAAGTACGAATTAAGATAATCTTAACTACAATTATATTAATCCAAAATAATAATAAAAATAAGTCTATCGCTTAATATTCCATAATAAAGCAGCAATATTGTTACGAATTTCCTTTGTCTTTGTTGATCTCCCTGATCTCCCCTTCTGGTCTTTCACTACATTGATTACCATCAACAATATCCAGAAGTTCATCATGAGAAATGTAATTTGGATGTTGATCAAGAACGGTAAATATTGCATCATCTTTTGAGTTGATTCGAATATAATTATGCAACGCAAATGCAGCTATTATAACAACTCTTTTAAACAACAATACAGAGACTGAAGAAAACAGGGGGAAATCGCAAACCTGGATGAAGAAAGGAGAAGAAACAATGGAGGAATGTTGGAGAAGGAGAATGACGATACAAAGGAAATGAAGAAGCAGTAGAATCCATTTTTATCTCTCTTTGCATGATCGTTGGTATTCCCTGTATTTAATACATTTATTTTTATTTTAAATTATAATAAAACATAAGGGGTAAAACTGATATTTAAATAAAATAGTAAGGGTAAAAGAGGAAGAAAAAACAATAAGTTATAAGCTATAAGCTCAAACGCTACTTGAAATAGCGTCTGAAAAATAAGCTATAAGCTCCTGAAATAAGCTATAAGCTCCTGACGAAAAGACTGTTACCAAACAGGTCTTTTTTTGCCAGACAAGCTTATAAGCTATAAGTTATAAGACATAAGCTTGTTTTTGTGCCTTGTCAAACAAACTCTTAATTATATTCTATTTTTAATTTTTTTTAATTAATAATGATATAGAGACAATAATTTCTTCGAAAACCCCAACTCAAATGACACAAAATCAATATTAATAGATTAGATAATTCACTCAGGTTCGGACATAGAACTTTATAGTTGTTTGTGTGAATTTTAGATAGTACTCGTCATTTTTTATTTGGATACCAAAAAAGAATTGACAAGAATTTTTATAAGGAAAATATTTACAAAATAAACATAAAGATGATATTGCACCCTATTGGATATTCTGAAAATACCCTATTGAATTACTCCACACGTCTCAATAATGCAATCACAATTTTTTATCCTCTCTATATAAGTATATATAAATAAATCATCCAAGAGATGAGTTTAATACACACACATAAGTATACTGATCTGAGGTGATCAGAAGAACGACGTATGATAAACTTGTGAGTCATGAAATCAGTTGAAGTTATGCATATCATTGCAGTAGCTTTGGCTACCCCTTTTTTTTATTTGAATAACTTAGCATATTTTGTATTAGCTACACCAATAAAATATATTTAGCTACTGCAGATGAGTTTTTTTGTCAAAAATTAGTAGAAATAGGAAAATCAAAAAATATTCACTTGTTTGATAGATGTATTATGTCTTATTTTAAAACATTCGATCTCATAAACGACTACAAAAAGAACTTTGTTAACAATAAAAAGAAGAGTGATATTTGTCCAATCAATTTTTGACAACTTTTTTTACAACCACTTTTTATCTCTTCTTATTGGATAAAAAGAATAAGAAAGAAAGAAGAAGAGAAAGAATAAAAATACAAGTGAGTATGAGAGATAGGGTTGTTCCAAATGTTGTCAATAATGGTTGTACAAATATCATTTCTTCAATAAAAATTGTCAAAATAACACATTAAATATATTTATTTTATTTTTTTAGATTTGGCCACCTCATACAATAATGGGTAGCTTTCCTAAAAAATAAAATAAAATAATGGGTAGCTTAGCCGCTAGTTGAAATGGTTCTTTTTTTTTTTTTTTTGAGAGGAGGGTGTTACATGAAAAAGACTCTGGAGGACATTGAAAGTCCTCTTTTATAGGTGAGAAAATGGAGATCATTCTAGTAGTTGGAGTGCAGTTACAAACGGTGGGATCTATAATCGTGGACCATTGGTAGCTGCTCTTTATGGAAGGCTGAAGAAGTTATGGACTCTAAAATCCTAAGCTCTCATTCATTGGAATTCTGAGTTCCAAAGAAAGGGTGTAGATATTATTAAGTCACAAATGTGTGTTTTTAGCCTTCCTTCATATTTGGTATGTGCTAGGTGAAATTGAAGTGTGCCAAGGGCACATTGTTAGCCCTCTTATGGTGTTGGTTCTATGTCTGAAATATGGACTGTCAGATCGTCGGGTATAACACTTTCCGAAGTACAAAACAAGTACATACAAAGTTTAAATCAACTACTTCATTTTTTTTAAGTAGGATAGTGGTTATAATTCATCTTATAATGTGAATATGTGGGGTGTCTGAAGTTCAAACTCTACCCCTGCATATAACAATACATTGTCCCTACCAATTGAGTTATGCTCACGGAGACCAACTACTTCATTTTTAAATAGGCTAAGTTCATCTCCGTTACTCATTTTGGTCTCTTCTGTTAAAGGGTTAACCCTAAATGTCTTGTGTGGACCAACATTATATGCGGTCCACCATAAACCTCATTAGTTTTTTAATCTTAACCATTTGATATATTTGTCAAAATACAAACCATTAGATTTTGAAGGTCTATTGTAAGTAATAGTGCACTATCATCACCTCATATTTTTCCCCTTTCTTCATCTTCTATCCTCACCTTCATCATCTTCATCAAATTTTCATTAATGTTTTCCAAAAATACCTAGAAAAAATAAATCACAAACCCATCAATTGAACACAACTAACTAATCATAACCCAAAATCATAATTATAATCAAAATCATAACAAAGAGGAGAGAAGAATAATTTGATCTTGTTGTTGTTTGGAACGAAACAGAGAGAAAAAAAATGGATTTTTTTTAATGAAAATGAAGAAACTTCAGAGTTATTGCAAGAAACATGGAATTCCTGCAAATTTGAAGAAAAAACACAAGTTTTTTGTCAGAATTTCACAGCACTAACAAATTCAAATTTCAGACCCATTTCACAATAATCCCAAATTTTCAAAATTTCTTTTATATTATTCAAAACCAAGACCAAAATTGATAAATGGTAGCTAAAAAACACAAATCTCGGACTCATTCATCAACTCCCCCAATTTTTTTTCTTCGAAAATTTCAAACTTTCTTTATTGTTGTTGTTGTTGTTCCAAAAACATAAAAGTGTGAGGATTCATTGATTGATTCAAAACCAAGAAGATGAAGATGGTTTGATTTTCTGTGATTGATTCCAGAAACATAAAAGTTGTTGTTCCATAAACTTTTTGTGATTGATTCCAGAAACATATTGTTGTTGTTGTTCTCAGACCCATTCATGAAGGATTTAGAAAGAAGAAGATGAAGATGATTTGATTTTGTTTGGAGATTTATTTTTTTTCTTTGTTGTTGTTGTTGTTGTTGCTGCTGCTGCTTATTGGGTTGTTGTGGTTGTTCTTATTGTTTGTTCGTGTTGTTGTGTTGTTCGTATTTTCCTAGAAATTGATGTGAAGAAGATGAAGAATTTAAGTGAAAAAGATGAAGAAAATAAATTAAATTTTGAACCAATGCCAAAATGAAACGTGGATAACACTTAACGTTTTTTGATTAAAACTAACTGGAATGAACTAAAATGTTTAACGGAGATAAAATTAAAGGACTCAAACAGACTTTTTATTACTTATGAGACCAAAGCGATACCATAAAAAATAATTAAGGGACCAAAAGAGTAATTTAGCCTTTTTAAATATAATTTTGTTCTTCAACTATCACAACTCCGGCTCAAACCATCGATAATTTCACATACTATATGCATGTTTGGTATAACAACGACTCATCATAATTTCAACAAATTCACCGTGATATGCTAGCAAGCATACACTATGTATTTTACCCCTTTTACTTTTGACCATCAATAAATACATTAATTTGTAGAAAATATACCCACAAAATCCATCCTAACAAAAATTGCACACCACACACAAGAGAAAAACAAGAGACTGTGGTCCGCCTCATGTTGAAAACAAAAACACAGCAAGTACTTGGAGAATAAACAATGATCTACATAACGTTATTTAGGTACCGTTTGACCCGGCTTTTTTTCTACTCCTCTATAATTTTAAAGAGAAGATAGGTCAAACACAATATCTATTAAGTACTTATTAAAAAAATATTTTAAACATTTTTTCCCTTCAAAAAATATTTTAACAATTTTTTATTGATTATATATTTGTACAATATTTTGTCAAATAACTTTTAACTTAAAAATAGCTTTAAAACTAAAAAAATAATAAAGTAACCAAACAACTTTAACTTCTTTCTTAAAGCCCTTAATTTTAACTTTGTTTTAAAGTAGCTTGGACTGTAAAAAAGTCAGGTCAAACGATGTCTTAATTTTTTTTTTTTTTAGGAAGTAACATTATTTAGTTATTTGCATATAACTCACCAAAAAAAAAATCTATGTATCCTTCCATTGAAGTGACTATATAAATAATTTTTTTTCCATTGATGCATTTCAATTTTATTTATTGTAGTTTGTTGTACACCGGTACAATATATATATATATATATATATACATACATTTTAAAACAAGATTTTAAGTTAATTTAAAAAACAACTGTGCCATTTTGAAAATGAAGCAACTCTGTTTAGATCGGTTAAAAAAATAACCGACTTTAGGAAATTTAAAATTTACCAAAGACTTAAATTATCCTTTTTTTTAAATCGATTTCCTATCGGCCGATTTAGATAGTTCTTTTGCAAAATAAATTTTATTTGTATCCTCGGTTACCAGATACAAAATCCAACATTTTTATCTATTATGTTTCTTCTTGGTTTTCACTACTGCAACTTTTGGTCATTATTATAAGATAAAATCTATTTTTTAAATTTATTGAATAAAAAATGTATGTGGTCTATATTATATACTACACATCATTTATTCAATAGATTTAAAGAATGAAATTTTGTTTATAATAGTGACTGAAAAGTGTACGTTTTAATCTTTTAGGAACACTAAATTAGTTTCTTTGAAAAACTCATTTTGCTTCTTTCTCGTTCTCCGGCTCTCATTTCTTTTTATTCTCAAGTTTGATTGCAACATAAATCACAAAAAGTCCTGATGCAAAAATTATTACCATGTTAATTTATTTTTATTGAGTCAATAACTACGTTAAATTGTTTTTTAAGAAGTTAAACTAGTTCACCTGAATTGACACCAATAAGAATCGTATACTAGATTTTGAGAAAGTGAAACATACTTCTAAGTTTCAAGCTAACACTATTAGATGACCAACCCAATCAGGGACGGCCCCACATACAAGGGTGTGTGGGCCTTGGCCCTCACAACATTAGCAAAAAAAAAAACTAAAGAAAACTAATACCTATGTATATTATGGAACAAAAAGAAGAAATGATAGTGAAGTTTAATTAAGTTATTAATGCCTACACTATAAATTATTAGAGAAATTTATCCAATTAATTATTGTTAGACTAGATGTCCTGATCTGAGTTCGAATCCAATATTCTCACTGTGTGAGTTTTTAAATGAATATTTTCACTCCGTTTTTCTAATAATACTTTACTTTTATCAAATCATTAATACTTTACTTTTACCAAATCAACAAATTACAGAGGTCCTTAAAAAAAATTGGAAAATTATATGTATTGCTCACACTACTTAAAATGTCTGGATCCGTCCCTGAACCAGATGGGTTTAACTATGTTGAATTATAACAATACAAGTGTTTTATGAGTTAACATATTTTTTGATTACTAATGCCAACTAAGCCTATAAATATTTTTTTTAACCAGTTTTTTTTAGTACCAGTGTACACCAAACTACAATAAATAAATTGAAGTTTTTATTCTAAAGTGTGACTTCTTTGAAGTTTATATATATAAGTTGAGAAGTCGCATTTTAAAGATTGTTTTGTGCCAGAACAAAAGCCGGATATCTAAAGATAAATAAATTAGTACTCCATCCGTTCCTTTTTAATTGTCACTTTTGAAGAAAAATTTTGTTCCTTTTTAACTGTCATTTTCAAAGTTCAATGCACCTTTAAATATTGTTTTACCAATATTATCCTTAGTTATTTATTACGGAAAGAGAAATATATGGGATGATATATTAAATGAATAAGGCTATTATAGTAAAAGTATAAATTATTGTATCAAAAGTAGTGACATTTATTAATTGTCTTGGTTTGTGTAAAATGTCAAAAAGTGACAATTAAAAAGGAACGGAGGTAGTACTTTTTACGTATTTATGTATAATAATGTATGCATTGTATTATGTCAATGATTTCGCGTCAACATATGACGCCATACTGTGACGTCTCTAAATGCGCGAACTGAATTTATCAACACAATTAAATAGCCACAAGCCGACCCTTTGAAATCACAAGAGACAATACTATAGTGAGAGCAAATCCTACGGCCCAAGGTAGCATTTTCTTTTTAATTTTAAGGAAAGTAGTTTATAGCATTTTATTGCTTAAAATGTGTTCAATACAATCTCGTATATCTACTAAGACCTGAAAATTAGTTGAGGATGTAGCTGTCTTAGTTAATTTATGGGCTGCCTCATTTATACATAATATTGATTAAAAGTAGTTTTGCAATTATGAATTATCATTCCATACTCTGTAGCATCATGATGAGCATATGAGAAACTATCCACAACTTTTTTTGTCATCAAGCTCAAAATCAATTAGTTGAACTCATTCTAAAGTTGATAACAATCCAAAAGCTTCACCGATATGTACCTCGCAAACTGGTGTAAACCATTCAGTTTTTGCTAAAACAAAAGTGTCTGAATTGTCCCTTATACAGACTCATATGCCAACTTTGTTAGTATGTTGGGAGAAAGAAACATCAATATTACACTTAAATCTTCCAGCAGTTGATTTAGTCCATTTCACTACACCTTCATGTCGTGGTTGTACACAAGGTGTGCTGTGAATGTTGTGAACCCTTTGCCAATCATATAACATAGATTTTGCTCTATCAACCACATAAGCTTGAGGATCAACTACGTCATTCCATACTTTGTTATTTCTATGTTTCCAAATACTGCAGAACACACAACAAAATAAAATTGCATCATCCATCGAAAGTACCTGCAAAACTTTGAACATACTCTCTGCAAAATTTAATTGACGATTCTTGAATAAAACATGATTGTCACCCTTATAAGCCCTTCAATTGAAAGTGATGATTAACTAAAGTTTTCTGACAATTATACAATTGATTCACGATGAGTACTGCTACCCGAAGCTTTCTGCAAATTCCAGAATTAAATTAGCATAGGGGTATCTTTCTTTCAATTCATCCTTTGGCTTTTCAATCGGTGCGTGAATTTACTTTTCACAA
The DNA here is from genome assembly GCA_018208015.1 of Medicago ruthenica. Lineage (NCBI taxonomy): Eukaryota > Viridiplantae > Streptophyta > Magnoliopsida > Fabales > Fabaceae > Medicago > Medicago ruthenica. The sequence continues at coordinate 79,812,242 of CM031373.1, read as the reverse complement.
ATTCTATTATACCAACCCTTGTGAGTCGTCATTAGGTAACTTCCAATAATCTCAGTCTATTGTTTTTAATATGAATGTCATCAATCTTTTTCGTTTATGCCGATTTTCCATATTTGCCTCCAAAATGTTCAATGAATTGTCTCTTTGAAGTTTTATCATTTTCAATTTCTGGGGTGATGGATGATGCAACTATATTTTGAAAATAAAGCTTGAGGATCAACTTGTGAGATTATCTGGGGTGATGAATTCTATTATATCTCATTCTCAATCAGCTTTTCTTAAAGGTCGTAGCTTGATGGATGGTTGATAAATGCCAGAAAGAAGTTATCTTTTGATATATTTTTAGGCATTTATGTTACTTGTTTTGCAAGTTATAATAGGATAAGCTCAGAATTATTGATCGAATGCCAAATTATTGATCATATGTCTTACCCCATCCATTTGTGCAGGAAATACCATGCTAGGACCTGAAATTGAGCAAAGAAACATGAAGAATTGATAAGGCTTCATCGCTACAGCGGAGGATTGGTCGCTATAGCGTGCCTACGCAAGGAGAAACTAAGGTTCCATCGCTACAGCGATGGATCTGGTCGCTATAGCGACCAAGGGCAGTTTGAACCCCGTTTGCTGACGTGGAGCAAACCCAAAGGCCAAGAAATCTTCCATCGCTACATCGACCAACTCATCGCTGTAGCGAGCCTTATAAAAACCAGATAGTATTTAAGCCTTTTAGCTCATTTTCTGAACATTAACATATACTTCCAGAAAGAGAATATGGCTAAAAAGAGGCATTCTTCATAGAGCAAAAGTGATCTAAGTGTAGATTAACTAAGAATCTTTGAGAAATCAAGTCTTAGCTTTGGATCTCCATCTTTCTTTCCACTTTTGTATTGTTGTCATGAAAATGAACAACTAAATCCCCTTTGTTGGGATTAGAGGTAATCAATCAATCTTAGATGTAAACTTTTGATCTTTCAAATATATGATTCTAGCCTTTTATATATCATTGAGTTTATTCTTGTTTTCCATTATTATGTTTGATTTAAATTATATTGAAAAATACTTTTGAATCTTGGTTTAGAATAATATTCTATCAAAATAACGAATTCTAGACATGGAATTTGGTTTTGATAATCACACAAAATGTCTGAACGTAAAGCTTTCGAATCGTTTAATAGATTGAGACATCGTCGATTAAATGATACGATCGATCTCACAACGTCATTTGGACACGAATGATGTTGTCGAGTGATACGTGATAATATCGTATATAAGAAAAGCTAGAATCCATATATGTGATCATTAGAATATAATCGATGTTTGATTGACGAACTTTGATCCTAACGCTTTTTACGCCTTAATACTCTCCGTTTTTATTAACGTCTTTAAAGTCGAATAGTTTATAGCAAACAAATCATTAAACTCTTAACTTAAAATGATAATCGGTGTTGAACGGTTTATGATATCGCATTAGTCCCTGAGGAAACGATATAAAAATATACTTACTTTTGACTAACATCAAAATGGCGCCGCTGGGGGGATTAACGTTTAGATATCATAATCATTGCAGCAAAAATTATGGTTTTAAGCAATTTTGCAAATATTAATTTTATGTATATAAATATCATTTTTTTTATTCATCCTGTTGCTAATCTATTTGGTTAGATTTGTGAACTCTGTTTATGCGAGGTCAAATGCAGGAAGATCAACTGCTTTTTGACTCAGAGATAGAGAGAACTGCTCGGAGAAATAATAGCAAAAACCGAAAGAAAAGGCAGCTAGCCAAGAAGAAGCAACAAGAAGAAACCGCTGTTTCCATTCCTTCACCAGTTTCAATACAAGAAATAGTTATGGCAAAACAAGGAGAAGGAGACGGATCTTCAGGCTCTGGTGGTAGTGGGATGCCATGCTATAATAGCCCTCGACGTCTCTCTCAATTGGGAAAGTCTCCAAGGACTACTAATCAGACAGAGATGAAGACTGGGATTCTCCAGATTTTATATGCTAACCCTTTTTCAGGTTTGGATCATGAGGACCCCTTTCAACACCTGACCAAGTTTTATGAAATTACTGGCACCTTGGGAGCAACTGAAGATGAGGAAGAGGTCATATTCATGAGAATGAAGGTGAGAAAAACACACAAGAAGGGGGGGGGGTTGAATTGTGTGGACTCAAAAACTTGGGTTTCTTTCTTTTCAAAAATATGTTAAGTTCAGAAACAGGTTCTGAACTTTTATCAAAGTTGATTATGTAGCGGATTCAAATGAAAAGAGAGAGGGAAAGAGAGACACACAATATTTTTATACTAGTTCCTTCCACAAGTTGGAAGTAGTCTAGTCCCCTTGTTACTAACAAGAGATTTTAACTATAATCAGATGATTACAATTGCTCAACCACAAAGGAAGAGTGGCCAGAATATTAAAGTAGTCTACTTATACTTTGAAACTAGGAAAGGAATGCCACTACTTTAATTAGTCTACAAAGCATTAAAATGAAAATTGAAGCATCAGGAAAATTGAAGCTTGATATCAAAATTGAAACCAATGCCACTACTTTAAGTTAGTCTAATTAGGTCCCGTTTGGATTCATTTATTTTTGAGCTTATGAAAAACAGTTTATGCAAATAAATAAGCTTTTATGTTAATTCATAAGTTTTCACTAACGAAAATTGTATCTTCATAAGATGTACATAAAAGTTTATTTATTTGCATAAAATGTTTTGTATAAACTCAAAAATAAACCAATCCAAACAGGTGCTTAAAGTTAGTCTACTTATGCTTTGCTCTGTCATCAAAGTTTGTCTTTGAAACCAATGCCACTACTTTAAGTCAGCTTTGATCATCAAATTCCTTTGAAGTAGATTTGTAGTCTACTTATGCTTTGTTTTGTTCTCAGTTGCTTGAGTTTCAATTTTTATTTCTTAAATGAAGCTAGTATTTTTTTTTTCGTTTAAGTTAGCTTATTACATATCATGTCTTGTTTAATTTCTGTATAAACAGTATAATTACTTTTAATCACCTTAATACAAATATTTTTCTATTTTGGTAACATTCCATTATAAGTCATGAAAAATAATGAGGATTATTTCATAACTACTGCACCTCTCATTTCAAAGTTCTTTCTTTCTTTCGTGGCTGTTTTTTGGTCGTGTGCTTTTGATTTGCAATGTTAGTATGATAGTTGAATTCTGCCCTTCGTTTTGATTGAAATAAATAAATGTGGGATTGGTTGATTTAGGCTTGTTAGTTTGGCGAATACTGCTCATTGTTCTGATTTTCTCCCTTTGACTTAAGTTGTCACTAGCGTCTCTGTTCGCTTTTTAGTACACAATATGTTGTTAAATAGTATTTGTAATGACAAGCATACTGTTCCTATTGTATTGCACTTGGAAGCCATTTATTGTGATTGGATAAACTTGTATGTGTTATTCTTGCTTGTTGATTGTAATCTATAAGGTTTGCTACATTATATGACAGAATATGGATATTCGTGTAAGTCGTAGTTGGATGTATAATAGATTAATGCCTGGACGAAAAGATTATACTCGTGAATTTGAGAAAGGGTTAGATAAATTTGTATCTTATGCAATCCAACAACCAGGCACTTCAAATGGAAAGATTAGGTGTCCTTGTTCTCAATGCAAAAATCTCAAACACTTACTTCCAGATGAAGTTATAGTTCATCTTCATAAGAAGGGGTTTAAACCTGGTTATTGGTATTGGACTTGCCATGGAGAAATAGATCCAAACTTGTGTGACAAGTCTAACACTCGTCATAGGACCACTACCAGTACACAAGAGCGACAAGGTGAACATAGTAGATTTGAGAGTATGGTTTATGATGCTGTTTGTCCAGAGCGTAGAATGAATGATGACCAAGAAATGGTCGACTCTCCTAATAGTGACGATCAAAAGTTTTATGACTTGTTACAAGCAGCTCAAAAGCCATTGTGGCTGGGATGTACTAATCACACCGAGTTATCTTTTGCTGTAAGATTGTTGACAATTAAGTCGGAGGGAAACATGTCGCAACAATCTTTTAACGAAATGGTGGCATTGTTGAAAGAGTCGCATCCTCCAAATAATCTAGTTCCTGAAGATTATTACAGGGCAAAGAAAATAGTTTCAAAACTAGGTCTTACTGCACAAAAAATAGACTGTTGTGTGAATGGTTGTATGTTATTCTACACTGATGAAAATTTGGAATTTAAAGAATGTAGGTTTTGCAATGCACCTCGTTATACAAAAAAAGTGGTTGGTAAGGGGAGATTCAAAGAGGTACCTGTGAAGAGAATGCATTATTTACCCCTAATTCCTAGGTTGAAGAGATTGTATGCCTCGATGAGTTCAGCTCCCCATATAAGGTGGCATCATAAAAAGAGACAACCTGGAGTGTTCTGTCATCCTTCTGATGGAGAGGCCTGGAAACACTTCGATCAAACATATCCTAACTTTGCGGCTGAACCAAGGAATGTAAGGTTAGGTCTATGCACTGATGGTTTCACGCCATTTAATCAATCAGCCCCACCATATTCTTGTTGGCCAGTAATTGTCACCCCTTACAATCTTCCTCCCGAACTTTGCATGACAACTCCTTATATGTTTCTCACATTAATTATCCCCGGACCACATAATCCTAAGAACAATATAGACGTGTTTTTGCAGCCATTGATAGATGAGCTAAAGTTGTTATGGAATGAAGGAGTGTTGACATATGATATTTCCAAACAACAGAATTTTAACATGAAAGCTGCATTAATGTGGACCATCAACGATTTTCCAGCGTATGGAATGTTGTCGGGTTGGAGTACAGCAGGAAAATTAGCATGTCCATCTTGCATGGATAAATCAAAGGCTTTTTCCTTACAATATGGAGGAAAGTGTTCCTGGTTTGATCAACATCGTAATTTTTACCTATGGATCATGCATTTCGAAGAAATAAGGACACATTTATCAAGAATAAAATTGAAAAGTCTCAACCTCCACAACGGTTGACAGGGGATGAAGTGTGGGAAAAAGTTTCTAATCTTCCTCAAATAATCGATGTTGGTCCTTGTCATGATAAATGTGATGGATTTGGTGACACTCATAATTGGAAAAAACAAAGTATCTTTTGGCAGTTGCCTTACTGGAAGACAAACCTAATAAGACATAATCTTGATGTGATGCATATTGAGAAAAATGTGTTTGATAATGTCTTTAATACTGTAATGGACATCAAAGATAAGACTAAAGATAATTTGAAGGCTAGAATGGATTTGAAGGAGTATTGTCGAAGAAGGGAGCTAGAGCTACAAGAGCAGTCTAATGGAAAAGTTATAAAGCCGAAAGCAAAATATGTTTTGTCCAAAGACCAGAAAAATTCTGTATATAAATGGGTCACTGAGTTGAAAATGCCTGATGGACATGCCTCTAATTTGCGCAGATGTGTCAACATAAAAGAGGGAAAGCTTGTTGGAATGAAAAGTCATGATTGCCATGTATTTATGGAGAGATTATTACCAATTGCTTTTAGTGCACTTCCACGTCAAGTGTTAAATCCTATTGCTGAGTTGAGTAAATTCTTCAAAGATTTGTGCTCAACAATATTGCGAGCGGATGATTTGTTGTTGATGGAACAAAACATTGTCATTACAACGTGTAAATTAGAACAAATCTTTCCACCTGGATTCTTTAATTCCATAGAACATATACCTATTCATCTTCCATATGAAGCAAGGGTTGGGGGTCCCGTTCAATATCGTTGGATGTATCCATTTGAGAGGTAGTTATTGACATCACCCAATGTTCAATTTTTTTATTTAATGTTTTTTTACAATCAGTAGTTAACAATATATATTATATTTTGTTTTAGGTACTTGAATCGGTTGAAAAGAATGGTCAAAAATAGATCACGTGTAAAAGGGTCCATTTGTGAGACATATATTTGTAACGAGACTTCTCATTTTATCTCATATTATTTTGAGTCTCATGTTCAATCGTTGAGAAATAGAGTAGGTCGAAATGATGATGGAGGTCAAGACGAAGATCGAATAATATTATCCATTTTCAATCATCATGGCCGCTCAGCTGGAGCTTGTAAGAGTCGGTATTTGACTGATAGAGAATTAAGGGCTGCACACTTGCATATCCTTTTAAATTGTGAAGAAGTTCAACCATATATTGAGTAAGTAAGTTTAATTATATTTTATTTATTTATACTATGTTAAACCTATGATTTATAACAATATAATATGTAATATGTTAGACGCTTTGTGCAATATTTGGAAGATGCTGATCCAAATATATGTCAAGCTGAAGTTGATAGCAGGATTGCGTCAGAATTCCCAATTTGGTTCCGAACTTATGTAAGTTTCTTACGATTGGATTAATAAAATACATCTTAATCATGTAGTTTTGGAATATAATGAATAATGTTGGACATTGGCAGGTACACGATAAAAATAACTTGGTACGAAATCAACATTTGCAACACTTAGCATGGGGTCCTAAAAAGAAAGTTCATACTTGGCCTATATATTTTGTCAACTCTTTTAAGTTTCATACTGAAGACTGGAGTTATGGAAAGAAAACCATCAATTGTGGAGTTTGTGTTAAGGGTGATGATGGAGGAGCCAATGAGAATTACTATTATGGGATTATTAAAGAGATTATGCAAGTTGAATACCCAGGAGAACCAACCAAGCAATTAGTTTTATTAAACTGTGATTGGTTTGATGTTGCTGTGAACCGTGGTGTGAAGGTTCATACCCAATATGGTATTGTTGAGGTTAATCATCGTAGAAGATATCAAAAATATGATCCTTTCATAATTGCAACAAATGCAATTCAAGTGTATTATGTACCTTACCCAGAAAAAATAAAAGAAAAGTTTGATTGGTGGGTTGTCATTAAAACTAAACCAAGAGGTGCAGTTGATGATCGATATGCATTAGAGGTTGCGTATCAAGATTCAACCACTAATGTGGATTTCGTAGCAAATGGTGAGGTACTTGGCAATTTGGGAGATGAAGGGGAATATGAGGAATTAGAAACAATCATTGAGGTTGCAGAAGGCATTGAGGATGAAGATGAGGATGAATATGAAGATGTGAATGAATATGAAGATGTGGATTTCCATAAGGAGGATGATGAAAATTATGATTAGTAAATTATAAGTTTTTTTGTCTAGTTGCTTTCTTGTGGTGCTTGCTGTCTTTTACCACTGCATCTTTTTAACTAGTTGCAGTGCTTGTAATATTTCTATCTCTTGTTAATATATTTTGCTTATTCAGAAAATTACAAAAGTCCATAATGTGATCAAATTTTATTTAAAAAAGGTAAGTATCCATCTCTTTATTTTGTATATGGTCTTATATAGTTATGATTTAAAGGTAATTATTTCTATTTCTTATCTAGTATTTTTGAACATTTTATACATGGTCTTTATTTTTATTTCTTATCTCTTTATTTTATATTGTGTTCATTGCAGATGGTAGACAAAAGAAAATCTTCTAAGAGTCCTAAGTCCAAAAAACCTCATAAACGTCCAGCTCACATAACTACCACTTCTGAACAATCTCAAGTTCCTCATCCTTCTACAACATCTCATGTCCCACATCCTTCTACAACACTGCACGTCGCACCTACTTCAAGGACACCTAATGTCTTACCTACTTCAAGAACGCCTCATGTCCCACCTACTTCAAAGACACCTCATGGCGCACCTACAGCTAAGACAACTCATGTCGCAACTACAACTAGGACAAGTCATGTTGCACCTACAACTAGGACAGCTCATGTCTCACCTACACCTAGGATAAGTCTTGTCTCACCTACACCTAGAACATCTGCTACTACTTCATCACCTGGAACATCTCAAGTTGCACCCTTTCCAAGTACATCTCATGTAACACCTCAACCTTCCATAAGAGGTGTAGATTCACCATCAGTTTCACAACCATCTCATTCAGAGGAAGCTACCCCAGGAACTAGTGAAACGGTAGCTGCATCAGAGACACAAAGCAATGTTGGCAAGATAACTTTGTTTCTCAATGGAAAAGGGTATATAGTTACTATATATTATATTTAGTTATTATATTTAGATAACTTGTTTCTCTTTATTTACTATATATTGTATTGTTCACTTTGTAGATTCTTGCCCTCTTACCTGGCAGCTAATGGTATTGGGGAAATTTTCAGGAGTCATTTTAATGGGTCATGGCCATCGTGGAAAAAGGTACCTAGTGCGACAAGAGACATGTGGTTTGGAGAATTTAAGGTATGTTTTATTCCTTTTCCCTTCATATTTTCTTCCGCTTCAATCTCACATACACCTCTTTCTCCCCATTCATTTTTGTTTGTTTTTACGTACAGAAAAAGTTTTCCATTTGTCCACCCGATGATAGATGGGCAAGAAAGAACTTTGAAATGAGAGGTGCAGCAGTTATGAAAAATAATTTAAACAAGGCTCGCACCATAATGGATAGGCCGAGTTGGATTAATGAGGATATTTGGCCTAGCTTATGTAATCATTGGGCAAGTCAAGCATATAAAAAAAAGAGGATACAAGCCAAGACCAATCGAGCATTTGATTGTGGAGGGTTGGGAGGGTCCCTTCCACAATTCAATCCTTTTGCTCCTTGAAGATCATAGCTTCTAGCCCTAAAACTAAGTCCTAAACTATTACTAAACTGAATTAAAAAGCAATCCCTAATTGGAAGTAGTCAATGATCCAATTCTGTTTGAAAAAATGAGCTAAAAATGCTTTTATAAAACTGATATTTTGCACGCTCGCTACAAGCGATGAGCTGGTCGCTTGTAGCGATGAAGTTTGTTGGCCAATGGGAGAGCTCCACGTCAGCATGGAACATTAAACCGCCCTTGGTCGCTTGAAGCGACCGGTCCATCGCTTGTAGCGATGGACTCTCCAATTTCCCTGCCTAAGCTCGCTAGTAGCGTGGCATCTGGCGCTTGAAGCGATGAAGTCTCCAAATTCCCTGCCTATCCTCGCTTGTAGCGAGGAAGCGTGCGCTTCTAGCGATGGCTTTGATCAAAACTTCATGTTCTTTGCTCAGATCAGGTTCAAGCATGAAATTCCTGCAATATTAGATGGGGTAAGGCATAGGATCACAAGTTTGATATTTAACCATAAATGATGAGCTTATCCTATGATAACTTGTAAAATAAGTAACATAAGTGCCTAAATTAAATGAGCATTTTAACCACTTTCTGGCACTTAACATATAGCGACCAAGGGCAGTTTGAACCCCTTTTGCTGACGTGGAGCAAACCCAAAGGCCAAGAAATCTTCCATCGCTATAGCGACCAACTCATTACTGTAGCGAGCCTTATAAAAACCAGATAGTATTTAAGCCTTTTAGCTCATTTTCTGAACATTAACATATACTTCCAGAAAGAGAATAGGGCTAAAAAGAGGCATTCTTCATAGAGAAAAAGTGATCTAAGTGTAGATTAACTAAGAATCTTTGAGAAATCAAGTCTTAGCTTTGGATCTCCATCTTTCTTTCCACTTTTGTATTGTTGTCATGAAAATGAACAACTAAATCCCCTTTGTTGGGATTAGAGGTAATCAATCAATCTTAGATGTAAACTTTTGATCTTTCAAATATATGATTCTAGCCTTTTATATATCATTGAGTTTATTCTTGTTTTCCATTATTATGTTTAATTTAAATGATATTGAAAAATACTTTTGAATCTAGGTTTAGAATAATATTCTATCAAAATAACGAATTCTAGACATGGAATTTGGTTTTGATAATCATACAAAATGTCTGAACGTAAAGCTTTCGAATCGTTTAATAGATTGAGACATCGTCGATTAAACGATACGATCGATCTCACAACGTCATTTGGACACGAATGATGTTGTCGAGTGATACGTGATAATATCGTATATAAGAAAAGCTAGAATCCATATATGTGATCATTAGAATATAATCGATGTTTGATTGACGAACTTTGATCCTAACGCTTTTTACGCCCTATTACTCTCCGTTTTTATTAACGTCTTTAAAGTCGAATAGTTTATAGCAAACAAATCATTAAACCCTTAACTTAAAATGATAATCGGTGTTGAACGGTTTATGATATCGCGTTAGTCCCTGAGGAAACGATATAAAAATATACTTACTTATGACTTACATCAATGGTGTCATGGTAATTAATGAAGTGGTGGATTTTGTGAAGAAAGTTAAAAGAAAGTGTTTGATTTTTAAGGTGGATTTTGAGAAGGCTTATAACTCGGTGGATTGGGGATTTTTAGAGTATATGATGGGGAAGGTGGGGATGTGTCAAAAAATGGGCGGCGTGGACGAAGGCGTGTGTGTGTGGTGGTGGTATGTCGAGTTTGGTAAATGGAAGTCCAACAGAGTAGATTAACATACAAAGAGGATTGAAACAAGGGGACCCCCGAGGGGATGCAGATTTCTCATTTACAATTTGCCGACGACACTCTTTGAATAGGGGAACCAACAATGGATAATCTTTGAACTTTGAAGGCTTTATTAAGAGGTTTTGAAATAACATCTGACTAGTTAACTTCATTAAAAGTTGTTTGATTAGGGTAAATGTTCCTAGTGAGTTTATGAACATGGCATGCATCTTTTTGAATTGTTGTGAAGGTAATATCCCTTTCAAGTATTATAGGTGTTGTACCCTAATTTTGTCCGGACAAATTAAAAGTCTTTTAAAAAAAATATATTTTAATTTATTTTTACAAAAGACATAGATGAAATTAATTTATTTGAGTCAATTAATTTAGCCAAGTCCAATGATCAATTGTTCAATTTATATCCCAACAAAAATTGCAAAAAAAATAAATATATAATAAAGCAAAAAAAAAAAACAAAAAAAAGGGTCACTGTTCACTGTTCACACAGCAACTGCAGCGCCCCATTCCCTGCATTTCTTTCATCATCCTTTGTCCAAATCAGACCCAAGTCTTCACCAAAATCACAAGGCAAGGTCACTTCCTCCCCTTTTCAATAAATGTTAACCAAAATTTTGGCCAAAAATCCAGCATTCAAGGGATCTCATGGTCCCAAGAAGAGCTTCAACAATGTCTATATAAGGGGGACGAAAATCAGAAGCAAAAGAAGAGGATTTTGGAGCAGAGTCAAAAACCCCAGAAACAGCAAAGTCATATAACAAAACTCTGTCATTTTTTTCTTTACAAACCACCCAAGTCACTACAACAAAAAGCCACAACCACCACAACAAATAAAAAAAACTATCTAAGCCATCATCACAAAACCTCACACAAACAGAATCATTACATCACACAAAAACATCACAAGAAACATCACACAAAGAGAGGAGAATAGTAGCAAAACACCATTTTGTTACTGTTCATCTTCTCCATCACTTCCACCTTAAAGAAAACCACAACCTCTCAAAAAACCCTCTCATTTTTGTGCATCCACAGCCTTGCTAGGAGTTTGTAAGTCCCATTGTCCATTTATTATTTTTTTGCGTTGTCTAGAGATATGTAGTTTTTTTCATAAATAATGCATTTTTTACCATAAGTTCATGAGCATGACTTAAAGTCAAAATATAGTTAGTTCTAGGACAATATGTCTTGTAGGGTTGGCATGAAAACCTCACCTAGAGGAGATCTTTTAGAGCGTTGTTGTCTTGCAAGTATTTGCAATGGCAACAATATGTACAAACAAGATCAATGACTCTAGGAACCATTTTAATCTAGAACACGCATGTGAGAATAGAGGGGGGGTAGTATTGAACGTTCCTACTTTGTTAACTTATGCCTTGACCTCTTTTAACCACACCTCTGCATGCCATAACATTTACATCCATGAAAATAATTTTCGCATATACATTTTGCTTTGTAGGGAACTAAAACAGGCAATCAGTGATCAGCAAAAAGAAATATGGCTTCCGAAAAAAGAAACACATTTTCTCTCAAAATCAGGGTTCCTAAAGTAGAAAGTCTTCTGGCTTTGAGTAATCAGCTGACAACGATCAACAAGGGTAACTTCCAAGCAAATTACGGGTTGATACTTGACCTCCTACATGTGAAAGTAGACACAATGGCTTTGACTACGCTGACTCAATTCTATGATCCACCTCTCAGATGCTTCACTTTCCAAGACTTCCAGTTAACCCCAACTTTAGAAGAATTTGAGAAGATTTTGGGCTGTAGTTTGAAGAATCATGGGCCTTACCTCGGTTTGGGAGAGGACCCTACACTGGAAGCAATCGCCGAATCCTTACATCTTAGTGTCAAAGAAATAGCACCATACTTGGAAACCAAAGGGAACACTAAGGGATTCACAAGAAAGGTTTTGGAAGCCAAAGCTCGAGACTTGTTGACCAACAAAAATGGGAAGGCGTTCAATGCAGTCCTGGCTCTCTTAGTATATGGGATAGTTCTTTTCCCTAATATGGATGACTTCGTAGATCTTCCAGCTATAGGGGTGTTCATGGCTAAAAATCCTGTTCCTACACTTCTAGCCGATTTCTATCACTCTCTCTATACCAGACATGAAAAGGGAAGGGGAGGCACGATTTCCTGTTGTGCTCCCTTAGTGCAAATCTGGTTAATGTCCCACATGCCAAGAAAGCGGGATTTTGTGGAAAACTAAGCTGGACTCAAGTGGTCGCAAAGGATGACGGCTCTCACCGAAGGGGGTATCCACTGGTACTCTCGAGAGTTAGAGGATCCGGAAATCATTCTCAGCTGCGGTGAATTCCCTAATGTGCCTCTCATGGGCACTAGGGGATTTATCAACTATAACCCAGTCCTCTCTCTCCGCCAATTGGGTTATCCAATGGAAGATAAACCCGATGATCTTTTGTTGGAAGCTTTCATTCTAAAGGAAGGAGATAAGGACTTAGCGCTGCTAAGAAGGATCCGAAGAGCTTGGGGTCAAATACACAAGAAAGAGGTTGGTAAAAAGAACTGCATAGCCAAACCCCCCTACACTCAGTGGGTGAAGGAAAGAGTCAAAGTAATCAAGCTACCTTTGGCGGTTGTGGGACCTACTAGGCCTCTGTCACCTGAGCCGATCACAACTGTTCCTATTGAGGAAGCGGAAGAACTGAAAGCCAAGATTCGAGAACTCCAAAGCAAAAATGAGGAGTTAGAGTCAAAACATCATCAAGCTCTGGGAGAGATCGCTAGAATGAAGAGAGATCAGGAGGAAACAACAAAGTCTCTCCAAGGATGCAGAAAAAGGTTGAGGGACTCCGAAAAGAAAAGAGAGTGGGTCGGGGATGGTTTGGTCAGTGCAGATACCAATCTTGTAGCCAAAGATGAGGAGTTGGAGAAAGTCTTGCATTCCAATCAAGAATTGAAAAAGTTTGGGGAGTTGGCCACTGAAGCTCAAAGGAAGTGGAGGTTGAAATACCAAGAAAAAGCCCAACAACTCTAGGAGGTTATTAAGGAATATAAAGAGCGGCTTCAAACAGAGAGCATCCAAAGGCAAGAGTATGAGAACCTTTTTCATCAAGGAAAGCTAAAGTGCGAGCATCTTGAAGCCAAAATCAGGAAGTATGAGGAGTATTTCGACCGGATTGCAAGGGAGCACGAGGACCATATTTCGCGACTACATGATGAGCTTAGAAATGCAAACACTAAATTGGCTCAACGCAAGGAGGTGCTTGAATTTGTGTGGCATGACGCCGTCAAATTGAGTGAAGATTTCACAAAATTGGTCTCGTTCTCAAATGCGTTCATTGCCCAACTCCCGAGGAAGCTGGCAAAAGCTGAAATGGTTATACCTTACTATGACATCCCTAAGAAAATCAAAAAATTCATGAAGTATTGCAAGGACGCCGTGGAGTTCTATAGGGAAGAAATAGACAAGGCCGAAAAAAGAAGGGCCATTTGATTTGTATTTTCATTAATTATGCCTTGTACTTTAAATGTATTGTAATCAATGATAATTTTTGAAGCAATGTTATTTTCTCGGCCTTTAGTATTTCTGATTGCTTATTATAACTGTGCGCCTGTAATTTCCCTCTCAAAGCAAAATGAAAAGAAACATGTTTTTTCATCTACATCGCATACATGCATTTTCATGCATTTTAAAGAAAAACACTCATATCATTTCCCCCAAAAACTCCAGGAAGGAAATTCATCATAGCCAGGAAGCCCAGAAAGCAATTGGCCCAAGAGCCCGTTCTTCGACAGCCCCACGGGACGCGTGCTAACCATCGGAGGACCATGGAAAATTTGGAGCAAAATCAGCATGCACTAAGAGAGGAGGTTGACGTGATGAAGGAAAAAATGGATCAGCTGCTAGAGCTCATGCAATCATTGTCCAACAAGGAAAATAACTCTCACCCAGCGGGAAATGCGGCGAATGTATCATGGCTCCCATACGGTCTTCCTCCCGGTTATACCCCACCTGAAAGTGATAGTCTTGTTCTGCCTCCACCACCACAGGTTACCATACCAATCAGGAACGAAGAACATCATCCCCAAGGGAACTCCACCACTCAAAATGAGAATGTCTCTCCCCGACATGCTACGGAAGATGCCCAGCTTAGACGTTCTGCTCCCAACAATACTCACCAGGACATCGAGTCCGCTAAGATGTATCGTGCCTTGGAGGAGAGGCTGAAGGTTGTTGAAGGATTCAGCGCATATGGGTACAATGCCCTGGACATGTGTTTGGTTCCCGACGTGGTTATTCCTCCAAAGTTTAAAGTACCAGACTTTGAGAAGTATAACGGTATTCACTGTCCCAGGAATCACTTGCGAATGTTTTGTAGGAAGATGGCTGCTTACGCTACAAATGAGAAGCTTATGATCCATGTGTTCCAGGATAGTTTAAGTGGAGCATCTTTGGATTGGTACATGCAGTTAGAACGCACCCATATCCAAACATGGAAAGACCTGGCAGATGCTTTCTTGAAACAGTACAAGTATAACTTGGACATGGCTCCCAATCGGATGCAGTTACAAAACCTTACTCAAAGGAGTAACAAATCTTTCAGGGAGTACGCCCAGAGATGGAGAGAATTGGCAGCTCGTGTGCAACCACCGCTGTTAGAGAGAGAGCTGGTTGACACCTTCATGAGTACATTGCAAGGCCCGTACTATGATAAAATGGTGGGAAGCACATCATCAGGTTTCTCTAACTTAGTCATAATCGGAGAACGAGTGGAAGATGGGTTGAAGATAGGAAAGATCCAAGGCCCTCCCGATGCTCAAAATGGAGCCAAGAGATCCCTCAATAACCATCAGAAGAAGAAAGAAGGGGAGACAAATGATGTTATGGTAGGACCACCTCGGGCGCCCTCAACTCAGATGCCTCACTACCAATATCTTTATGTGGCAGCAGTAGCTCAGGGGCAATATCCGTATCAAGTAAGCCTCATGACTCCACTTCAACAGCCGGCAATAATACCTCAGCAAAATTAGCAGCAGCAACGAAATATGTACCGACCAAGGAATCAATCAGGCCCGAGGAATAACTATGAAAGGAAAAGCGTGCAGTTTGATCCCGTGCCTATGCCCTACGGTCAAATTTTGCCTTACTTAATCCAGAAAAGGATGGTCGAGCCAAAACCGCTACAACCTGTGATGCCACCATACCCACCTACTTATGATGCAAATGCTAGGTGTGAGTACCATGCTGGATCACCGGGGCACAACATCGAAAACTGTAAAGCTTTCAAGTACAAAGTCCAAGAACTCATTGGCCGGAAGTTGCTGTCTTTCAAGGAAGAAAACCCGAATGTGAAAAGTAATCCATTACCGGGACATGTGGGTCCGTCTGTGAATGCAGTGGAAGAACTCGAAGGCATTGACCCGGTTAAAGACGTGGATAATGTAAAGACTCCTATGTCGGTCGTCCGAGAAAGATTGATTGGTTATGACTTTGTCGCGTCGAATTTCGGATGTCAAGCTATTGGGAAGCTTTGAATCACTAAATTTAAATCACGACTTAACTTTTAATTTTTCGGGGAAAAAGGAAAAAAGTTCTAAATTACCTTGAGAAAAGATTTTAGGTTCGAAAGTCGATTATGCGAGGGGAAGGTATTAGCACCCCTCACATCCGTTGTACTCAACGGGAACCTCTTAGTCGGCTTAGGCTTAAAATGCTTCGATGTTTTACTTGTGTGTTTAAACATATATAAAAGAAAATATAGAAACATAATGCGAGACGAAGAAAGAGATAAAACGAACGAAAGGGAAAAACAGGTTTTTTATTAATGGGCTTGACAAGATGTCGATCTTGCTCCTACGTATCTCCCGGTAGTCGGAGAATTCAAAGCGTACGTAGTTCTTTGGTAGAAAAAGTTTGTATGTTGGTTCGTTATAGTTAAAAAAGATTTGATCGCGTCCAAGCGAAAAAGTTTGAAAAAAAAGAAAAAAAGTAATGAAAGTAAATGTCAACTGTTCGGGTTGCTGCCGAACTGGCCATTGACGACAATGCATAAAAGTAAATGATTTGATAAAAGGATTTGCGCTCGGACTTGAACAAAGGTTTTAAAACGCACGAAGGCGTACAAAGCTTGAAATGGTGAAAGATGGACGCTAGGCGATAAACTCGCGCAAGGCGTGAATGTTTTTAAAAAATAAAAAGACAAACGCACAGAGGCAAAAAATTCGCGCAAGGCGTAAATGGTTGAAAAATAAACGCGCAAAGGCGCGAAAGGTTCGGATTGACCACGAGGGCCAAGAAAAGGGTAAAAATGGCCACAAGGGGGCCAAGGGGAGGTTTGAGCGTGCGAGACGCGTCAAGGGTGGAATGACGGTTGCCCGAGCGACGAGACATACGTCACGCATTCGTGCAGCCGAGGTTTGGGGAGACATACGTCAAGCCATTCCCGTTTCATTCAAGTTTGGTTTTGTTGGAACTCTAAGGAATCTCAAAGGGAACCAAAATGCTTTTAAAGGGAAGTTGAAAAAGAAAGGAAATCACGAACAAGTTTGTTGTTCGAGTTTATTAAAATCATGAACATTGCTCGTTACTTAAGCTATCGAAACTCAAGAACGAGGGTAGTTCAAGTTTGAATGAGAAACAAATTCATAAGACATGCACAAAATTGAAAAGTTCATAAGTTCGGCTCAATTCGAGCTTGGTTTAAAAAGATGAGCAAGCTCGGCTTAAATTCGCGTTTGGATTGAAAATCATGAACAACATGGTTGTTCAAGTTTGTTTTAAAATAGACGAACTCTTGCTTGTTGCTCAAACTTGGTTTTGAAAATATTAAAGAACGTAACTTGTTTCACAAGTTACTCAAAATTTATCGCACGAACTTGTGAAATCTTCAAAGTTGTGCATGATTATGAATTGGGTTTGGACAAAAATGGTTTTAACCCTCTTTAGGTTCTGAATCAAGGGCTGGAACCCCAAAAATTTGACATTTGAATGCCTGATTCATGTTCTGAGTTTCACATACTTCGCAGAGCGGCCAGAACTTGGCTCTGCGAAGTCAGGTTCTGATGTGTTCGCAGTGCGAGCAATACTTTGCTCTGCGAAGTATGCGAAATTTTGAACTCAGAAGCTGTTTCTGAACAGAAGTTCAGAAACTGCTTCTAAGCAAGCTTCAGAACCTAAAGGGGGTTAAAAAGCTTGACAAAATGGAAGAAAATGGGATGTAAAAACTCAGTTTCAAGGCTTGGCCCCTTTGAGGTCCCTTTTGAGTTTCAAAAGGGGTTTTTGTGCACAAAACAAATTTGAACAAAGCAAGTGATGAAAGCAGCAAACACAATGAAAAAGAAAGATTATAGGAGACTTACAGAACTCCTAGCTGTGCTTGAGCAATAGATTGGAAGTGGTTTGCTTGCTTGGTGAGAGGTTATGAACAATGTTCTAATTGGTTTGTGATGGACTGATTTTGTGCTGCAATGCAAGGGATTTTGGTATGAATTTCGTGTGAGTAAGGCTGTGTATTTCAGGTTTTTTCAATGTGTAATGGCTCCCTCTAATCCTTGGGCCTTGGCATTCCTTTTATAGGCCAAAATGCAAATCTATGTAATGATGAACAATATCCTAAAACACTAGCTGATTTGGGCTAAATTCAGGCTAGAACACTTTGCATTTAATGCTAATGGATAGAGGTTACTTTGCCTTGTGCCAAGGGGCAAGATCTTGACTGATCTCAGCCACAAATGCCATTAATTCTAGAAGGTAATGATGAGAAAAAACTGTAAAACAGGGCAGCTGCAAAAGGGGTGATTCTTGGGATCAATCCTTGCAATCTTGGAAGGTCAAGCAATGAAAACGTGTACTGCCATGTACAGGGAGATTGGGGGAAGCAAAATGAGCATGTGGGCTGGTGTGTGGGAGGAGAAATCCAGCTCAAAACAGGGCACACCAAACAGCTTTTTGGGCAAGAAAACCACTTGTGTTTGGCTGGTTTTGGCAGAGAAAAAGGGAAGGAAAGGGATCAAGCAGCTGGCTGGCAAGCTTAGGTTGGGTGATGGGTCAATTTGGAGGGATAAGAGCTGACCAAGGGCAGCCAATTTGTTTGATCACATGATAGGTTGGAAGAAAATCCTTCTTTCCTTTTACCTTTAATGTCACACATTAATTCTTGCCTTGCTGCACCAAATCAGTCACAAAATAGCAATAATAATAGTAATAATACTAATAATAACAATTGTAGTTGAAAGCAAAAAGGATAACTCAATAAATAAAAATCTGCAGAAAAATTCGCAGAGGTCGCAGTGCGAAGGTACTTTCGCACTGCGAACTCCCCTTTTTTTTTTGATTTTTTTGTATTTTCTTTGAAATGAAAATAAAAATAAAAGGTAAAAGATAAATGAATAATAAAACAATAATGATGATGATGGATGATGCAAATAACAAAGATGGGAATAATAGTAAAAATAATATAATGATGGTAAAGGTTAATAATATTAGTAATTAAAAATAAATGATAATAAAACATTAATAATAAAAGGATAATAATGATATTATTAAATGACAAATATAATAACAATATAATATTAGTAAAAATGATGATAATGATAATAATAAAAATGATAGTAATAAAAGTGGTGAAAAGTGTAAATACAAAATGACAAAAAATGAAATAATGAAAAAGTGATAAATGATGAAATAATAAAACAAAGAAAAATATGCGTCAAAAAATGGGGTATGACAGATGCCCCTATTTAAGTTTCTTCGTCCCGGAGGTTGAAAGTGTGATTTGAAATGGACGGGCCGAAGAGACTTAAATATAGAGTACACCATTTTTTGACTAAATATTTTCCTGAATTGTAAATGTTATGAATGCATGCAATGCAAATGTTATGAATGCTTGTAATGTAAACATGGATGCAAAGACGATAAAAAAAAGAAGACCACACCGGGGATAAGTGTCAGCTGTTCGGGTTGTCGCCGAACTGCCACTGACAACAAAGAATGAAAAGGTAAATGACAGCTGTTCGGGTTGTTGCCGAACTGGCCACTGACGACAAAAGAATGACAAGAATGTCAACTGTTCGGGTTGTTGCCGAACTTGCCATTGACGACAGGAAAAATAAAATGTCAACTGTTCGGATTGTTGCCGAACTTGCCATTGACGACAGGAAAAATAAAATGTCAACTGTTCGGATTGTTGCCGAACTTGCCATTGATGACAGGAAAATAAAATGTCAACTGTTCGGATTGTTGCCGAACTTGCCATTGACGACAGGAAAATAAAATGTCAACTGTTCGGATTGTTGCCGAACTTGCCATTGACGACAAAAGATAAAATGTCAACTGTTCGGATTGTTGCCGAACTTGCCATTGACGACAAAAGATAAAATGAAAGATGTCAGCTGTTCGGATGGTTACCGAACTTGCCACTGACGATACTGGGGATGCGGCTGACAAGCCGCTCCTTACAGAATTGCCCCTTCAATCGGGGAGAAAGGATGCACAAGCTGTTCATTGAAGAACTTGCCACTTGGCACAACACTGGGGAGTACGCACAAGCTGCTCATTAAAGAACTGCCACTTGGCGTAAGGACATAAAAAGACACGCAAGCTGTTCGTTTGAACTGTCACTTGGCGTAAAAGGGTGACATCTCTGAACCAGACAGACTGAGGATGACACTTGGGAAAAAGAATTCACGAATTGCTCGCGATTGATTGGTGAGACTCATGATGGTTAGAAATAACCATGTATGATATGTAGTATGTTGTATGCATATGTAACTTGTTAGAAAAAGAATGCATGACTGTCACTGGGGACGTCGTGTGAGAGATGGACTTGTACTGGGGATACCCAACTTGTTTGTTAAGGAATTGCCCCTTGATACGATGAAAAAAATTGCACAAGCTACTCGTTAAAGAACTATCGCTTGGTGAAAATGAGGATGACATCCCTAGACCAGATAGACTGGGGATGACATTCGACTATTTGTGGGAAATGCATGATATGAATATGAGATGCATGTTAATGAATGACTACGATATGATGCATGAATTATGCTGACCTGGGGGATGACAGACGTCACGTGGGACGCTGGGGATTATGATTTGGGTGCCGAGCAAAGTCGGGCTTGGATGATGTAAGACTCCACTGGGGGGATATGCCAATAAGATTGGGCTTCGCTTGTGAATTCGCTGGGGATATAAGGATCATTTTGGAAGCATGATCGATATCCAGCCTTCGATGCCAATGGTAATTGGGCTTTTGAGAGTAGGACAAAGATTGACTTCCTGGGGAGTTTGTTAATCCACTAGGGATTGTGCTAATCCGTTGGAGAGAAGAACTGGCGATTCCGCTGGGAATGCTTACGCTTTGGTTGGCAAGTCCTTGCCTGAATTGTCCTTTCGGGCTCTTAACTCACTGGGGAATTTCCGATTGATTCACCGAGGATTCTGTTGGGGAATTCCTTTTTGCGATTGACCATGCTCGGCCTGCGAAGCTTTATCTGTTTTAAGGACAGATATCGATGTACACTCCGAATATTCACGAGTTCGAAAGGGAATGTGTTTGTTATTGATAAAAATAAAAGACTCATGAAATAAATTTTGAAAAAGTTTTTTTTGTTTTTTTGAAAGTACTATCATCAAGAATAAAAATGAATGAATCTGATAAAAGGTAAAGAATGTTGGGAAGTGAAATTCATTAAAGGGGTGGCAGCCTGCCAAAGGCGTGGCTCCACGAATCTTACAAAGTCTAAAAAAAAGGTAAATATAAAAGGGAAGGGTACATTGAACGCGATGGCCACTAGTATCCCTAATAACTTTGAATTCCTTGTTTGGATGCTTCCAATTCGGAGTCTTCAGACAATTGATGTGCCCCTAATGAGTTACGACTAATCCGATGTAGTTACTTTGTCTTTTGATCCTTAATTTTTGCATAGGTCATCCTTTCAGATGCTTGACCTATCAGGATGATTGTTTTTTTTGTTTTTATGTCTCTAATTTTTGCCTGGACCGTCCTTTCAGGTTTTCAGTCCACCGAGACGCTCTTTTTTTTGCTTAAGCCGCCCTTTCAGGTTTTCGACTTACCGAGCTATTCTTTTGTTTTTAGACAAAGTATTTCTTGACTACATCGGAGTTCACAGGACGCGGAAAATCCTCGCCGTCCATGGTCGTGAGAATCAAGGCTCCTCCGGAGAATACTCTCTTGACGACATAAGGGCCTTCATAGTTAGGCGTCCATTTGCCCCTAGAGTCGGGTTGAAAGGATAGGATCCTTTTGAGCACGAGGTCTCCTTCTTGGATTTCCCGAGGACGAACTTTCTTGTCAAAAGCTTGTTTCATCCTTTGTTGGTACAGTTGTCCATGACATAAGGCTGTCATGCGTTTCTCCTCGATTAAATTCAACTGATCGTATCTGTTTTGACACCATTCAGCCTCTGACAACTTAGCTTCCATCAAGATTCTCAATGACGGGATTTCGACTTCTACGGGGAGCACTGCTTCCATGCCGTATACTAAAGAGAAAGGAGTTGCTCCTGTCGACGTACGTATTGAAGTACGGTACCCGTGCAAGGCATATGGTAGCATCTCATGCCAATCCTTGTATGAGACTACCATCTTTTGCACTATTTTCTTGATGTTTTTGTTTGCAGCTTCAACCGCACCATTCATCTGAGGTCTATAAGGAGAAGAGTTATGATGCTCGATCTTAAACTCTTTGCACAGCTCCTTCATCATCTTGTTATTCAGGTTGGTCCCATTGTCCGTGATGATCTTGTTGGGAATACCATATCGACAGATGATATGATTCTTAATAAATTGAACCACCACTTGTTTGGTGACGTTAGCATATGATGCAGCCTCAACCCATTTGGTGAAGTAGTCGATTGCTACTAGGATGAAGCGATGTCCATTTGAAGCTTTGGGTTCGATCCTACCAATCATGTCAATGCCCCACATGGAGAAAGGCCATGGTGATGAGAGGACATTCAGAGCCGTTGGTGGCATGTGGATCTTGTCCGCATAGATTTGACATTTGTGGCATTTCCTGGCATGCTTGTAGCAATCGCTTTCCAAGGTCATCCAGTAATATCCGGCTCTTAAGATTTTCCTAGCCATTGTGTGCCCACTGGAATGGGTTCCGAAGGAGCCTTCATGTATTTCATGCATTATGAGGTCCGCTTCTTGCTTATCGACACATCTGAGTAGCACCATATCAAAATTCCTCTTGTATAAAACTTCTCCGTTTAGAAAGAAGTTGCCGGCTAATCTTCGCAGAGTTTTCTTATCCTTGTTGGATGCCCCATGCGGGTACTCTTGCTTTTGGAGGAAACATTTGATGTCGTGGAACCATGGTTTGTCATCTACGACTGCTTCGGCTGCAAATACATGTGCGGGCCTTTCTAGGTGTTGAGCCTTGATTGTTGGAATTTCATTCCGGCGACTGACCTCATACATAGAAGACAAGGTTGCTAGAGCATCCGCCATTTGATTCTCGTCTCGAGGAATGTGATGCAGCTTGACTTTGTTGAAAAAGGTTAGCAAGCGTCTTGCGTAATCTTTGTAAGGGATCAAGCCGGTGTGGCGAGTTTCCCAATCTCCATTGATTTGATTAATCACAAGAGCTGAGTCTCCGTAAATGTCGAGGTTCTTGATCCTTAGGTCGATGGCTTCCTCAATTCCTAAGATACAAGCCTCATACTCTGCCATATTGTTTGTACAGTCGAATGATAGTCTTGCAGCAAAAGGGAGATGCTTGCCCTCAGGGGTGACGATGACTGCTCCAATTCCGTTGCCATAGACATTTACTGCTCCATCAAAGATTAACTTCCATTTAGATTCGGGATCTGGACCTTCGCCGGGTAGTGGTTCGTCACAATCCTTCATCTTTAGATACATGATTTCTTCATCGGGGAAGTGGTTCGTCACAATCCTGCATCTCATATTCATGTCATACACTTCCTCACAATTTCTCATGCTCCCAGCAAACACTCCCCAGTGAGTACCCCATATTCACCAACAAGTTATCCCAGTGTTCCCCAGTGGACCTCTTTCAAGAACTTCCCCAGCGGGTTTCTTAAAAAAAAACCAACGGGTCTCTTCACAAACTATCCCAATTCTCGTTAAACTTACCTATGACCATTAATTTTCCCCAGTAGAAACTCCTCATTGAGTCTACCTCATATCATATCATACTGCATAAAGCAACTTAAAGCATATCATGCATCAACAATCATTTCTCTTTTCCGACAATCTAAGTGCTAGCCACGTCTAGAGACGATACATTTATTCCCAGGGCAGTCTAAGCACCCCCCGAGGCGACGACTTATCTTTTAGATCTAAGCACCCCCCGAGTCGACAATCTATTTATCTTTCAGTCTAAGCACCCCCCGAGGCGACGACTTGTCTTTTAGATCTAAGCACCCCCCGAGGCGACGATCAGTTTATCTTTCAGTCTAAGCACCCCCCGAGGTGACGACTTGTCTTTTAGATCTAAGCACCCCCGAGGCGACGATCTATTTATTTTTCAGTCTATGCACCAGTAGCCAATCCAGAGGCGATCCTGCATTTATTTTTGTGTTCATACTTCCTCATTTTAATACTTTCATATTATCTCCTACATCATTTTTCTCCAGTCTTTTCTCACTTTGAAGGACAAAATTTGGGTCCTTTTATACTTAATTGATCTTCACAAAGAGTTTGCGAGGTGCCCTCGGCACTCGCATTCTCTATGCGAAGACACAATTAAGTAGGGGCAGCTGTTGTACCCTAATTTTGTCCGGGCAAATTAAAAGTCTTTTAAAAAAAAATATATTTTAATTTATTTTTACAAAAGACATAGATGAAATTAATTTATTTGAGTCAATTAATTTAGCCAAGTCCAATGATCAATTGTTCAATTTATATCCCAACAAAAATTGCAAAAAAAATATATATATATATATATATATATATATATATATATATAATAAAGCAAAAATAAAACAAAAAAAGGCCATTGTTCACTGTTCACACAGCAACTGGAGCGCCTAGAAAGGTCAGTCGCCGGAATGAAATAAATGTTAACCAAAATTTTGGCCAAAAATCCAGCATTCAAGGGATCTCATGGTCCCAAGAAGAGCTTCAACAATGTCTATATAAGGGGGACTAAAATCAGAAGCAAAGGAAGAGGATTTTGGAGCAGAATCAAAAACCCCAGAAACAGCAAAGTCATATAACAAAACTCTGTCATTTTTTTCTTTACAAACCACCCAAGTCACTACAACAAAAAGCCACAACCACCACAACAAATAAAAAAAAACTATCTAAGCCATCATCACAAAACCTCACAGAAACAGAATCATTACATCACACAAAAACATCACAAGAAACATCACACAAAGAGAGGAGAATAGTAGCAAAACACCATTTTGTTACTGTTCATCTTCTCCATCACTTCCACCTTAAAGAAAACCACAACCTCTCAAAAAACCCTCTCATTTTTGTGCATCCACAGCCTTGCTAGGAGTTTGTAAGTCCCCTTGTCCATTTATTATTTTTTTGCGTTGTCTAGATATATGTAGTTTTTTTTCATAAATAATGCATTTTTTACCATAAGTTCATGAGCATGACTTAAAGCCAAAATATAGTTAGTTCTAGGACATCTTTTGGTAGATCTAAGACCACTAGGATGTAGTACTCATGGCAAGCTTTACAGTGATGTTCTTATTTTCGTATTTGGTTCAGTATTGAGTGAAAAAAAATCATACAAAAATCCAAAAAAACCATTTTTTCTGCAGCTGTTCACAGAAACTGTTTTTCCTGCTGCTGCTGTATTTGGTTCACAGAAACTGTGTTCTGCTGTTCCTGCATATTTTTCTGCATTTTTACTCTTCATTTTAGTCATTTTAACTCATTTTTGCACTATAAAGATCATACAAAAACCCCAAAAAAATCACAAAGATCACAATAATTACCAAAACAGAAATGATTTTTCTTCCTACTGTTTTCCTTACCGTTTTACCTCTGAGTCTGAAGATTCTAAGTCTGAGGTTCTGAAGTCTGAGTCTGAAATCAGCTTCTGAAGTCAGCTTCTGAAGGTCAGCTTCTGAATTCTGAGTCTGAAGTCAGCTTCTGAAGTTCAGCTTCTGAAGTCTGAGTCTGAAATCAGCTTCTGAAGGTGAGCTTCTGAAGCCAGAGTCTCAACAGTGCTTCTGAAGCCAGAGTCTCAACAGTGCTTCTGAAGCCGGAGTCTGAACAGTGCTTCTGAAGGTTCAACTTCTGAACAGTGCTTCTGAAGTTTCAGCTTCTTGAATCTGAGGTTCTGAGTCCGAAGTTTCTGCGTCTGAAGGTTCAGAACCTGGGTTGAACTATTTTTGAAGGGGCTGAAACTCATTTTTATTCAAAGATAAAAAGAAATATAACAAGTGTTAATGCTTTTAATTGTAGTTTATCATTAATTTTCGATAACAAACTTGAATGAAAAAGGAGTGGTCCGACGTATGTCTTTCCATTCCCCGGTTGCACGAGCACTTGACGTATGTCTCGTTGTTCGGACAATCGTCATTCCTTTTCAAAAATACAAAAAGATATATTAATTTTCGATAACAAACTTGAATGAAAAAGGAGTGGTCCGACGTATGGCTTTCCATTCCCCGGTTGCACGAGCACTTGACGTATGTCTCGTTGTTCGGACAATCGTCATTCCTTTTCAAAAACACAAAAAAAAAACATAAAAAACAAATCCAACACACCAAACTAATTTTCGGCCCCCCGTGGTCAAATAAAATCAAATCTCTTTTCACAAACGGACGATGTTTTATCAATTCTAACGCGATACAAACAAACGCTTAAGCCTCCCACGCGCGAGCATACAAGCTACGTTTAACCGCTAGAATACGATCAAAAACATCGTTCTTTAAAATCAACCAACAAACAAATATTTTCTACCCAAGAACTATGTAGCTTTGAATTCTCCATCGCACCAGGAGATACGTAGGAGCAGGATCAAACTCTTGTCAAGCACACTAATATAAAAACCTTTTTTCCCCTTTCCTTTTTTTTTCTTTGAAATATTTAAAACGTAGCAAGCAACCTTTAAAACACTTTTTAACCCTAAGCTAACTAGGAGGTTCCCGTTGGGTACAACAGATGCGAGGGGTGCTAATACCTTCCCCTTGCATAATCGACTCCCGAACCCGTTAATGGTTGCGATGACCATCTTTTCCAAATCGTCAAGGGTTTTATCAACGTTTCCCTTTAAAAATAAAACTTTGGTGGCGACTCCGTAGTTATTCCGAGCGTTAGTACGCTCGAGCATTTTTTAGCGACGCGACAATAGGCTACCGGTGGGGGTTACCAGTTTGTTAGAAGGAAGTGGGGATGTTTGCACTTTGTATGTGTCTCGATGGTTGAAGGATCTAGTCCTTATGGAGGACATTATAGCTCCAAATTGGTTCAATTTGAAGTTGGTAAGGCATGTGGGCCGAGAATGGAGGGAGAACTAGCTTTTGGAATGATACTTGGAAAGGAAGTACTCCGTTGCTCATTTCTAATCATCAACAAGCAAGTATTTGAGATATGTGGGTCTTGATAGAATATGTTTGGAGGTTTAATTTCTCTTGGAGAGGAAATTGTCGAGCTCTTAGATGCACTATTGGAAGTGTTGGGTGGGTTCTCTTGTTTGCAGACGTACGATACGTGGTTTTGGAGGCCGGAGGAGAATGGATTGTTATTGGTCAATTTGACGTATAGGTTGTTAGATACAAAGTTGGTAATGGAGGATAGGTGGAATGATATTTAAAAAGGTAATTTAGTTATTTAACAAAGGGCCAAACTCCTTCTAGAGTGGTGGCTTTCTCGTGAAAATTACTTCTTGATCAGATTCCAACGAGAATTAATCTTGCAAGGCAAAACATTCTCCCCCCCCCCCCCCCCCCCCCCCCCCGAGATACCTCGGCTACACGTGTTTTGTGTGATAAGGATGTCCGATCTTCCTACCATTTGTTCTTGTATTGTGATGTGGCTAAGGGTGATTGGCATTCCTCGATGTGTTGGCTGGAATTTTCGTTTATTACCCCTCTGAATTTGTTTGTGCACTTGGAATGTTGGAGTAACGAGGCGTCGAATGAGAAATTGTGTAAATGCTTTTGAATCATTTGGAAAGTTTTGATATGGGCAATTTGGAACGCAAGAAATTGGAGAGTTTTTAATATTGAGGTTAAGGAGGTGGAAGAGATAGCAGAGGAAGTTAAGGTGTTTCCTTTGAGGTGGTATTTGACTAGATTAAGGGTCCCAATTTGCTTGTATTATGAATGGTGTTGGAACCCTAGATATTGTCTTCTTCGGAGTTTTGTTTCTTGTGTTGCCGGCCTGTTGTTGGTTTTGTGGCACTTTGTTCTTCACCTGCTGCTTGCGGGTATGGAACAGTTGCCTGTTGTAATTTTCTTTTGCTACCTTCCTAATACTTCTTGTATGGGTTGAGTATTAATAAATGTGTTGATTAAAAAAAAAAATCTTAACATTAGATGGGGATAATTGTTTCAGCCCGATCCCAACCTTCAATCTAATTAAACACGATGAGTTACGAGTTCAATAAGGAGGAAACAATATAAAAACAATATCATGTTGATTCCAAGACAGGTCACGAAATAGTAATATATAAACATTTTTACTAAATAGTAATAATCAACAAGTAACTCATAGTATGAATAATAGTGGACAATAACAAGTCATCAAAATTTTGAATCAATAATTCGCCAATGAGTAGCATTGTCTTACAAAGTAATCAAGAGTAGTAGCAACATTGTCTAGTGAGTAAATAAATGCATATGTGATAGGAGGAGTAGGTGATACACATGATAGTATCTTAGCTACTCACCCTCGTGATGCTACTTTTCTTTTCTTCTTCCCAGTCAATAAGTGTGATGATTTTTATTTTTGAAAAGAGACAGTGAGTAAGTGTGAGAGACTCTAAGTGAAAATTGAATTATATATATATAAAATGTCCTCTTAGTCTTTTGGGAAACGAGGAGTAATCTGAGGGTCAGTGCTATTTCAGCCTTGTCCCCTTTTTTTATCCTTTTCATTTCTCATGTTTGAGTCAATCGCGACCCAAACCTTACGGGATTGATTAACACGATGGATCATGTTTTGGACATTCCTACCTCTAAGTAAAAAATAAATAAATAATCAAACGATGTATTATCCTACAGAAAAATTGCCTCAAAAAACCTTTGAAAAAAAAAGAATTATTTAGCCAAATATATTCTTAGTAGTTTAAAGGGGTGTGGATAGAGGGAGGATATTCTCTGTTTTTGGGCTAAATTCTTATATCTGACTTGGCCCGCATTAAATCGTTTTTTTTTTCTCCAGAGAACCCACATTGAATCCTAATTCACAATAGCTTTATTTAATAAAAATCGACTTACTATAAAAATTATATTTACAACAGTTACCACTTACCACAAGTATTAGCTAAAACAGCCCTTTTTCACCAAAAAAAAAGAGTTGAAATCACTTTTACAACAGAAAAAATACGACATTAAAAGTGACTTTTATAATGACAAATTGACAATACAAGTTTTTAAAAAGTTTATTAAAAAAAGTCTTTTTAAAAGTGATTTTACCGTGAAAAATACAAATAAAATAATAATTTTACCGTTCACACCTCTAAAATAAAATAAAATATGGTTGCCATTTTTTTTATAGAAAATGTCAGTTATTAAGTGTTTAATTTTAATTTTACTGTCGAGCTTGGTAACGTAAATCTGTGACTTAAGTTGGAGGAATTAAGATATTGAAGGTCATTTGATGTGTGCCAAAAAATTGTTAAATTTTACTCTAAAAAGTTGTTTACTTTTACTCTAACAAGTTTGTACTGTTGCCGTAAATTGACGGTCTCACTGTTTATATTTTCTTTCTTTTTTATGATAAAATAAGATTCATTTATTTAACGACTAAAAATAAGATAGTACAATCATATATATATATATATATATATATATATATATATATACGATAAAATTAGTTTTTTTCTTCAAGTAGCCTAGCAGTTAAAAATTCACCTTTTAAGATGAATAAGTGTAATGTATGAGGTTTTGTGAGCTTAGTTGATAGAGACAATAAATAATATATACATGAATCTAACTTCGGAACCCAAGATTCATTTATTTAACGACTAAAAATAAGATAATACAATCACAAAATCATAAATTGGAACATACTCCTCCCTCAAAAAAAATGGAACATATTCCATCCACACATTTTGACATCAACATTAGCGCCTCTTTATCGTAAAAGTTGGCACTTATGACATATGTAAAAGTAGCTTTTGATGACTTTTATTGTTCATACTAGAATAAAACGAGCACTCACGTGCTCGATTTTTCGTTTTTTATTGTGTTAACGCGTGTAAACTCAAAAAAAAATCATTTTTATCTTTTTTAATAACTACAGTAATTTCCAATTATAAGTACAAATATTTGTGACTTTCAAATTGTTACAAACCCAAAAAACCATCTTTATCTTATCGAATAACAACAGTAATTTAACAGATATAATATAATATAAATTCCTATCTTTTTAATATCACCAACAACATAACATTAACATAGGAAAATTTGTTTAAGGGTATAATTGAAATTATAAAAAATTCAGCACAAAATCTTTATCCCCTTCATATATAATATTGATAATATTGTTCCTATTGTTGTGAGATATTTCATATTATAATGAGATTTAATGTTTTAATTAAAATATAAAATAATATTATTAAAGGAAAAAAAATAGTAAATAATATAGATTAAATGAAGGGTAAAATAAGTAATGAAAAAATCAGCTCAAACTCATGTATTTGAAGCCTATTTTCTTTATATATAGTATAGATTGTTGAGGCAAAATCCCTAATTAATTTAAAAGATAACAAACCATAATGATTAAAGGATTAATGGACTTTGATTAGTTTCTTGGTATTTAATTTGTGTTCTTGAGTGTTTAATTAAGACAGGAACAAAGTATGAATCATACCAAGATACAAGAAATCAAAGAACATTAAGACTTAAGAACTCAGTCAGAGTTCAGAAGGTTGAATAGAGTTCAAAATGTTAGACATAGTTCAGAAGATTGTTCTTATGGTTATCAAGAACAAGCCCAGAAATTCATGAACATATACATGAACATTCAAGGCTCATGTGACATAAATGAGATGCCCAGAAAACTACAAGAACTTGGATCAATCAAGGAATAAAGGCATATATTTGGATTAAAGACAAAAGGCACATTCATTGTTCATTGAAGACTTATGAACAAATGAAGTACAAAACATTAGGAATATTCCTCTTTGAATATCATCCTAGATGGTGTACATGTTGCACCTCATTGATGTTTTACTATTAGGATTTTATTACATCAAATGGAAGTCTTACAAATCATCCTAAGTAAAACAAAGGAACATTCTGAAGTTCAGAAAGTTTAATACAACACATGCTTTAAATCTGACAGCACAATAAAGTGGTTGAAAAGTAAAAGCAAAAGCAAGCAACCTATCTCAAAGTCAGATTCAATGAGAATTCGACACATAAGGGAGTTTGTACTGTACAAGACCAACAAAATCCCCTAAAGCATGGGCATGAAGTGACAAGTCCACTTTCCTGTCTCCTGCACGCATTCCAACACAGATCTGCAAAGGCCTTTGGCTCAGGAACATTCTGAACGCATAACAAAAGCACATCAACAACCCAGTTCTTCATATGACATTCATAGGGTTTACCCAAAAATTCATCTGGCATTCATCCATATGAACCCAGGAACATTTTGAAGTTCATAACTGATGAATGTATGAACATTCTGAAGTATTCTGATGAACCCAGAAACATTATGAAGTACATAATGTTGATCAAGACTCTCAAACAAAAGTTGCTAAGTCACAGGACACGTGGCACAAGACCATTGGACACGTCTTAACAACTACAAGGGGTCAAAAAACTCTATAAAAGGAGTTGAAGGCATACTTTGAATACACACAACTTAAAAGCATAATTAAACATCTTATTAAAAGAGTTTAAAGCTTCATAGCAAAATTGATTTCACAAATCAACACTAAAGATTATTAAAATCTCAAAGAGTGTGAATCAATTCTCTCTTATCTTTTCA
Organism: Medicago ruthenica; assembly: GCA_018208015.1. Classification (NCBI taxonomy): domain Eukaryota; kingdom Viridiplantae; phylum Streptophyta; class Magnoliopsida; order Fabales; family Fabaceae; genus Medicago; species Medicago ruthenica. The sequence continues at coordinate 79,780,765 of CM031373.1, read as the reverse complement.
AAGATAATCTTCTTCTTCTCTTATTCTTGTCCTTATTCTTTCAAACATCCAATCAATTGTAAAGAGAAAATCTCATCGAGTTTTAAGGGTATTAAAGTCTAGGTTGAGTAAAAGTGTACGGTCTGGTGCGACTTAACACAGAAAGTTGAGAGCCTGCTGAGGCTTAGAGAATACAGTTTGTAATTGTTCCAAGGGAGCAGGATTGTACGGTGCAGGAGTTGAGAGGTTATCTCAAGCATCATAGTGGAAACTCTCACAAGATTGTGAGGAGTGGACTAACCCACATTGGGTGAACCACTATAAATTATGTGTGTTCCTCTTCTCTATCCCTATACTCTTTATTTACTTCATACACATTACACACACATTATTTAACTTTAACATTCTGTTCTGCACCAACACTTCAGAACGTTCTGAAGTCTGTTTTAACTTTGTTCTTCCAAGTATCAACTTGAGAAGTAATTTTTTAAGTACATGATTAAAATTTAAAAAGGGTCACAATTCAAACCCCCCTTTTCTTGTGACTATTATATCTACTTCATAGATATATACCAAAAAAATATTTTAGTAAAATTATGGATTTTTGTCATTTTATGTGTTGGCGCAACTTTATTTGTTTTCCCATTGATATATAACAAAAAAAAAAATATATCTTTGTGAGCTTAACTGAGTTGGTAAGAGACATCGCATAGTATATGTAGAGGCTGAAGTTCGAACCGCGAACACCCCACTTATTCTTTTTAAAAGAGAATTTATTGTCACTAGGCTATTTTACAAAGAAAAAAGTGTAGACGCAGCTGGATAGGGGTACAATAACAAGTGTAGAATTATGTCTAATAATTGTATGCAAGTTCGGGGTTTGATATTCTATAATCGACCCAAGTTACAAACAAATACAAACAATTTTGAAATTCCTGGCAGGACCTGATTCTGAACCGTAAAACAGAGTATGCAAAACAGCAGTTCAGAAGCAGAATAAAAATAGACAGAAAGTAAAAGTGCGCAGGATATTTGTTAACCCAGTTCGGTGACAAACACACCTACGTCTGGAGGCTACCAAGCCAGGAAGGAAATCCACTATAATATTATCAATTCGAAGTCCTATGACAACAGCCCCTGTTTCACAGCCTTCTCACTTAATCACTACCCGTGGTATTTCTACCTAGGAACTCCTAGATATAAGACTCTTACTTCCCTCAGTCAATCACTACCCCAGTGATTATCAGACTCTAAATAGACAATCAAAGATGGAGACACTCTCCTAAAAACTCAATACGTCACTTTTGCTTAAAAGCTTCAAGGGATTACAACTCAATAAAAACAAACCAACTCTAAACAATTGAGTGGTGTACAGAAAACAGAGCACAAAACTCACAGACTCAAAACCTAATAAGACTTTATCAATAATAGCTTTGGTTGAGTTAAATTTCTTCAATGACAGCGTCCTCTATTTATAGCTTCAGCAGCAACATAAACTTGAACCAAATCCTTCAAAGATATATTTCCAAAATACTTTAGAAACATATAGAAGCAGTTATTAATCAGAAATATATTTTCCAAAGATTTCTTTGAAAATATATTCACAAATAATTGAATCCAATCTTGCGAAAATCTTCCTTCTAGAAACATACACAGCTTGGAGAATTCTTCAAACAAATCTTCAAATGATCAGGTGAGAAAATATATAACTCCAAGTGCGAAAACAAGACTGCTTCTGAAAGTTGCTTCTGAACTTCAGCTTCTGAAGTTTCAGCGTCTGAAGCACTGTTCAGCTTCTGAAGGTTCAGCGTCTGAAGTACTGTTCAGCTTCTGAAGACCCAGCTTCTGAAGTATTGTTCAACTTCTGATGAACCAGCTTCTGAAGTACTGTTCAGCTTCTGAAGTACTGTTTCTGAGGTCCAGCTTCTGAAGACGCACATTGCTTGTATATTTTATTTTAGCAAACATGAAGCCAATCAACCAAATATCCAACAATCTCCCCCTTTGGCAAATTTTTGGCTAAAATCAATTTGAGCACAGAGAGATACACAAAGCAAATTCTTCATACATTAAATTCTTCACACATCAAAATACGCAACCATGAAGAACATAACACAAACGTAGCAACAGAGTCAGCAGCGGCATAAACACTACGTTTCACACAAAAACTCCCCCTGAAACACACAACTCCTGAAACAGACCAGCTTCCCGTTCTGAACTTATCAGGAAACAATTCCAGATCAGGAACCACATATACTCCCCCTGAAACATGACATTCAGGAACAAACAGAAACTCCCCCAGAACTGTTGAACTGCTTCTGAAACAGTCACACAGGAACAACACTCTGAAACAGAGACACAGACCCCTGAACAACTGCACTGCTTCTGAAACAACCATACTTTTCTCCCCCTTTTTAGCTAAACAATTTTGACAAAAATAACCATGTAATAGATACAGACCATATGCACTCAAACACATGAAAAACACGCCCAGAAAACAAAGAGAACACATCCAGAAATCTGAAACACAGGATATAAACATCCATCACAGCACCACACACAGAACCCTCATCAGTACCATCATTAAAACCATCACAGGATCAGAATCACACAAACATGGTACCCACACACGGGCTTCACAGAAGAACAAAAACAAGAGAACATAACTGCAGAGTAGTACAAAATGCAGATCAGAAGCACAAAATCCAGGACATAGTCAAAAAATTGACAGTCTTCAGACTCAGCATCAGAAGCTGCTTAGTCTTCATTAGACACAACATCAGATGTTGCTTAGTTAATGTGTGCTTCAAGCACATTCAGAGGAATCTTCTTCCCAGCAATCTGCTTCTGAAGTACAGCAATCCTCTTCTAAACATAGGGCATGATGTCTTGCTCAACATCATCCTCAGACTCACTAGAATCCACTTCCTTTCCTTTTAGTGCCTTCTTGTTTGGGATAGGGACCACTACCTTGCTCCAGACTTTAGATGGTCCAACACCTGCACTCTTCTTAGAAACAGGAGTAGGCCTGCTGGCAGCAGCAACAACTTTTCCTTTCCTATTCTTCAGCCTCTTGTCAACATTTTTACATTTTGGTCTCCATACCTTCTTGACATTGACTACAACAGGTTCAGATTTTTTTTGTTGAAAGTGCTTGGGGTATCCATGCAGTTTGAAACAGAAAGGCTTTACGTGCCCCTTTTTACCACAGTAATGACATATCCAAGGATGAGATGCCCTCTTGTTCTTAGATCCCTGAGGTTGATTCTGGTGTTCCAACTTATTTTTGCTCATCATTGGATCACATGTTTTAATAGCAGCAATGAACCTTTTAGCTGGATTTTGCTGTTTGTTGTTCAAGGTCCTATTATCAAATCCAATACCACTTGGTTTCCCTTGGGCCTGACTCTCCAATATCTCTTCAAGCACATCAGTACCAGTGTTTAACATTCTGACCTGCTTCTTTAAGTGTTCAAGTTGAGAGTTCAGTTGGGTTACCTCATCTTTGAGATCAGAAATTTATGCTACATGGTCACTTCTTTCAGCATGCAGTTGACTGATAGTCTTCTTCTGATTTATATATAACTTGCAAACTTCTTCACTTCTGATGTATAGATCTTTAAAAGAGGCAAGAAGTTCTTCATAAGTTAATTCTCCTTCTGAGTCCATTATGCCAGAAAAAAAACTTCCCTGGAGCTCACCCTAAAACAGGCAGGGTGCCTGCTCTGATGCCAATTGAAATTCCTGGCAGGACCTGATTCTGAACCGTAAAACAGAGTATGCAAAACAGCAGTTCAGAAGCAAAATAAAAACAGACAGAAAGTAAAAGTGCACATGATATTTGTTAACCCAGTTCGGTGACAAACACACCTACGTCTGGAGGCTACCAAGCCAGGAAGGAAATCCACTATAATATTATCAATTCGAAGTCCTATGACAACAGCCCCTGTTTCACAGCCTTCTCACTTAATCACTACCCGTGGTATTTCTACCTAGGAACTCCTAGATATAAGACCCCTCTTACTTCCCTCAGTCAATCACTGCCCCAGTGATTATCAGACTCTAAACAGACAATCAAAGATGGAGACACTCTCCTAAAAACTCAATACGTCACTTTTGCTTAAAAGCTTCAAGTGATTACAACTCAATAAAAACAAACCAACTCTAAACAATTGAGTGGTGTACAGAAAACAGAGCACAAAACTCACAGACTCAAAACCTAATAAGACTCTATCAATAATAGCTTTGGTTGAGTTAAATTTCTTCAATGACAGCGTCCTCTATTTATAGCTTCAGCAGCAACATAAACTTGAACCAAATCCTTCAAAGATATATTTCCAAAATACCTTAGAAACATATAGAAGCAGTTATTAATCAGAAATATATTTTCCAAAGATTTCTTTGAAAATATATTCACAAATAATTGAATCCAATCTTACGAAAATCTTCCTTCTAGAAACATACACAGCTTGGAGAATTCTTCAAACAAATCTTCAAATGATCAGGTGAGAAAATATATAACTCCAAGTGCGAAAACAAGACTGCTTCTGAACTTCAGCTTCTGAAGTTTCAGCGTCTGAAGCACTGTTCAGTTTCTGATGAACCAGCTTCTGAAGTACTGTTCAGCTTCTGAAGTACTGTTTCTGAAGACGCACTTTGCTTGTATATTTGATTTTAGCAAACATGAAGCCAATCAACCAAATATCCAACAAATTTGTACCCGTTAAAACGAGGTTTAATAAATCCTCATGACCATAGTCTAGATGATAGGGACATTGTAATATGACGAAGTTCGAATCTCAAATTCTTCACTTATTCACACTAAAGGGTGAAATTCTGACCACTAAGCTATTTGATAAAAAAAATGCGAGGTTTTGGTTCAACACCGAAGAAAGTATAATAGATCCCCAAAAATTGTAGAGGTACAATGGCACCCTCCTAATCGCTTTTGGGTTAAATTTAATTACGAAGGTTCTTTGAAGGGATCTATTAGACTTTATGTTTGTGGAGGTATTTTTAGAAGAGAATTTCTTATTTCATCCTCTATGTTTCTCGCGCGCCTTTTAAATTTTCAATTTTGCCTGTTTGGATTATAATTTTTTTGCCTGTTTTGAGTTTTTGGATTGTAAAATCTGAATTGTCAATGTTTACCCCTCTAACAATTCCTCTATCAATTCAATTTTTTATATACAAAATCAAGCAGTTGAGATAGTATACTCTTACTGTGCTTTTGTTATTCTTATTATATAATATGCAATATTTTGATATATATGCATATGCATGTTTCCGAGAAACAGACACTCTCTCGCCAACTTTATCTTCTTCCACTCTAGAACCCTCCAAAACACACATTCTTTTCCACAAAATATTGGTTTTTAAGCACAACCTAATCATTTATGGACTTCATACACACCATTTTTGTATGAATGCAAAGGTAATATGACTTTAAAAAATTTCTCGTTCGATTTCTATGCATTTTTCCTTTCAATCACGTTAACATGTTTGTTCTGGCGCCGTTCATATTTTATAAACCAAAGTTTCAAAAAACCCAGTTCGAATTATATAATTTGAACTCTGTCTTTACATAAACATACTAGTTTTCTGAAATTGTTTGCATTGTTTCAGACACGGATGCTCCTATTGATCCCCCATCGATTTGACACGTGACATTACACCTCCAATTGTGGATCCTCCTGTTAGTGTCAAATTAGACGTTGCACCTCTAATTGCAGATCTTTCCATCAATGCCAAAGTTGAGGTTCCACCTCCAAATACATTGGTTTCAATCTCGAAGGCATCGTGTCCAAGTAGAAATAGTACGCATGCTAGTAATCAGTCTCCTAATTCTCCTCCAGTTCAAACGTGTTAGAAAAAGTGTTTGTTCAGCTCATGCATCAATTTATTTAAAATGTTGTGGATTTTGAAGATGATGGTTGTTGTAGATTTTGTGTTGTTTCTTGCCTACTTGGCCGATCTATGGACTCTCTTTCCATTATTTGCCTTAATCTTACACGAGAGCAAAACAATAATTGTTAATGTTATATTTGTCTGTGTGGGAGAGAGAATTGAATTAGAAAAGTCAAACATGCTCTAGCTCTTGATAATTCGAGGATAGATTGATGATTACACCATATATGGGATTTCTTATTTTATAGAAATATAAGTATGTGAGTTATACTGAGCGAAAAAGGGCACTCAGAAACTTTTTATCCTTTATGTGGTGCACCACCAGAAAGTAATTGATCCGCGTGTCTTGCACATGTGAATAACCACAATTTTATGTTCATAAAGTTGCTTGTTGAATCTCTATTTTTAGTTTATGTGTAACCGTCATAATTATTTCACGTGTATCTTAAGGATGGTTGTCCAATTCCTCATATGTCTCAACTATAGGATCAACATCGTCAGGAAGATGCAGCAACCTGCGAGTCTAGATATTTCCAGAATGCTACATAAACAAGTTAATACGTGCATGTTGTTGATGACCAACACAATTTGGTGAGTTCAAAATTAGGAACATAGAGGTACCTATCTAGTCAATTGTAAAGTTTAGAATTTACTCCTCCTCCTTCTCCTCCTCCTCCTCATCCTCCTCCTTCTTCTTGATCGCACTGATTCGATCACCAGGTTTGCAAAAATTGGTAATCCAGTATATTTGAAAGAAATGTGTCCTGATTTGCAGTGCAATATAAAAACCACTTCACGTGTCCATCTTTGAGGATGTTTTATCGCCACCAACAAACTCTTGTGATAATTGACCTTTAATCCCGATGTTACTTCAAACAAGAGAAAAATTGTCTTTATGGGTAAGACATTCACTCATGCGGAGTGCTAAAAACACTCTCTTTTCAATACTATATCTAATACCCACTTTTTTATCGAGTTAAATTAATGCTAGTCTTGCATTTTAGAAACGAGTCTTATATAAAGTGGTGAGACATATATGAATTACACTAAATAAATGAATGTTAAAAAGTTTGTTGAAGAGAGTATTCCTAACACTCATCTTCACTCATTATACTGTAAATGTGAGACTTGTTCCTCCCCTTCGACAAATTAACTTAAAACGACGAAGGTTTACCAACCATTGTATTGAATTTTGCTTATAATTATTTTTTCTTTTATTTTTTCTAAAAATTCTAAAGCATCGCCAACTGCTTCGTGTACCCGTCTCCGGTCGTATGTTATTTACGTCGTACCCCCTTCAATACTTTTTGGGGTAATAGTTATTTTAGTCTCTGAATGTACAACAAGTAGTCATAATAGTTCTTCAATGTATCAAAATTTCAAAATAGTCCCTAATTATGCATTATGTTAGTCGAAATAGTCTTTTACATTAAAATGTTTCGTTAATATTGTCAATTTGTCATATCAGATTCTCGATATACTTCTCTGTTGTCGTGTCAGTCTGTCTTTATAAGTATTTACTTATGACCATATCAATCCCTATATGAAAAAGGTTAATGTCAACATTGAGGGACTATTTTAACGACAGAGACTATGAATGAGAATAGGTCAGTGAGACTTATATGGGCCTACGGTCTAGCCTACGTCAAGACAAACTTTTTTCGTAAACAGAGAAGACATAGATTTTTTTAGAAGCCTATTTCGCTTAAAATGTCAGGCCACAAGTTTCGCTTAAAAGGTCGGGCCACAAGCCATTATAAAAACCTCTTATAACTACTAGGCCGACCTACTTAGATAAATATGCAAAATATTATTTATTATTATATTATATTTTGTACTTTGAATTAAATTGTAAATTTGTTAACATTTTCATTAATTTAAGCTTATTAGTCTATATTTTTTTTTCATATTTAAATCTATTATTATAAACTATAATTGAAATATGATATAATATATAGTCAATTTCTCTAAAAATTCATGTTAAATATCAAAAGAGTGTTTAATCTCATTGATTTATTAATTCACAAGTCTATTTAACCTTAAATCATATTACTTTTTTTACGGTGTTCATATAAAATAAGTTTTTAAACATGCTAGCATGCCACATGAGGCTTTCAGAAGAACAGACTCAGACTAAAAAGTAAGTTTATGATAGACCGTAAACCAGACCAAGAGACTATTTAATCAATGAAATACACCATCAAAGATTATTTTGAAATTTCAATTACAATTTTAGAAATTAAAATGACTATTTGTCATGTCATGCTCTTGGTGGCTAACACAAATTGGTGAGTTTAGAATTGGGAACGTGGAGGTACCTTCTCGTCAATTTTGGCGCACACCATATGCTAGTTGGAATGAAGAATGTAAGAAGAATAAGGCAGTTGAGATTTTAAGGCTCGTGTCCTTCATTCACCCCACCTAACTTTTCCCTTTCTCTTCATCGTCTTCTTCCATCATCCACCAAAAATGGACAATTCAACACAAGAATCCCATCTCCGATCCGATAACAACTCCGTTACCTACGATTCCCCATACCCACTCTACGCCATGTCCTTATCTCCCAACACCAATTCCCCACAACAACGCATCGCCGTCGGAAGCTTCATCGAAGAATACACAAACCGCATCGATATCCTCAATTTCAACCCCGATACCCTCTCACTCAAACCTCAACCTTCACTCTCCTTCGATCACCCTTACCCACCCACCAAACTCATGTTCCATCCCGCCACACATTCTTCCCTTCAAAAAGCCTCCTCCGACCTCCTCGCTACCTCTGGTGACTATCTCCGCCTCTGGGAAGTTCGCGAAAATTCCGTTGAAGCTCTTTCTCTTTTCAACAACAGCAAAACCAGTGAGTTTTGTGCTCCTTTAACATCATTTGATTGGAATGAAATTGAGCCCAAACGAATTGGAACTTCAAGTATTGACACTACTTGTACTATCTGGGATATTGAAAGAGGTGTTGTTGAAACGCAGTTGATTGCGCATGATAAAGAGGTTTATGATATTGCTTGGGGGGAATCAAGGGTTTTTGCTTCGGTTTCTGCTGATGGGTCTGTTAGGATTTTTGATTTAAGGGATAAAGAGCATTCCACAATTATCTATGAGAGTCCTCAACCAGATACCCCTTTGCTTCGTTTAGCTTGGAACAAGAAGGATTTGAGGTATATGGCAACTATTTTGATGGATAGTAATAAAGTTGTGATTTTGGATATTAGATCACCAACTACACCTGTGGCGGAATTGGAGAGACATCGCGCTGGTGTCAATGCTATTGCTTGGGCTCCAAGAAGTTCGAAGCATATTTGTTCCGGTGGGGATGATGCACAGGCTCTTATTTGGGAGTTGCCGGCTGTGGCTGGTCTGAATGGGATTGATCCAATGACTATGTATTCTGCTGGTTGTGAAATTAATCAGCTTCAGTGGTCTGCTGCTCAGCCTGAATGGATTGCTATTGCTTTTGCTAATAAAATGCAGCTTTTGAGGGTTTGAGTTTGTATTTCAGGTGAGGGAATAATTTACTTGTAGTTCTTGAAAACCAATTTCTCATTGTGTTGTTGTTGTTGTAAGTTGTGACTGATGAGTAGTTTAGTTTAACTTGATCATCTATTAATTATAGAGGTATGCCATGGCATGGATTCTTTTGGTGGTCTTAAACTAGTATTGTATCTCATGTGAGAGTGAAATGGTATTGTGATAGCTGGGTGTGACAAACTATTTTACCTTCCTGTTTTACTTATAGCAGAAATTGATGTTACATTTGCTTGTTCAATTGAAGATGGAATTGACCAATAGCGGATAGCGGAATTTGAACAAATCACTATTGTTTCGCGATCCACTATTTAGTACAAAGTGTTGTCAAATAGCTGCTATTGTGGCACTATAGCGCGGTAGCATAGCAGAATTTTAACGAAACGCTATTTTCCACAATCCGCGATTGACAACACTGACATCTAGGTAGATGATCCTTGTTAAATTTCAAAGTTTATTCTTTTTCTGCTGTCATTGAACACCCTGCCTCCTTTTATGTTTGTCTCATTAGTGGTTTTGATCCTCCGCTTTGACACCTCATTAGCTTTTGAGAAAGATGGTTTATATGCCAGAGTTGTTGCAATCTAATGAATGCTTATTTGTAAAATTTTCTAAAGTCTGATGTGGTTTGGGATCATCCTTACCATATACGTAGATTTAGTTAAAGTTTTAGTAACAGTTAAGCTTAAAGAAAATTTTATTCCCCTGTTATCAATGCTGCAGTTTCATATATGATTGAATATTGGTAAAGATTTAAAAAGTATAATTGGTACTGCAGAAATGAGAATATTATGATGCGTGAGTGGTTATAGAAGACTATACAAGATTAAAAATAAGAGGAAATTGTGGTAGCCCCGTATAGAAACCATGGTAGACTATTGTTTTAGGTGATTTGGGTATGTGTGGAGAAGTTCTGTAGAGCTAAAGAAGTTTAAATAGATGGAGAATAGTTCAGTAGTTAGAGTCGAAAGAAGGCCAACCCGCCAAGGAAAACTACAGGCTAAACATTATGAGATTTAGAGATAAAGTGATGACAGGCCTTTTTAGCATTGATTGTACCAGTTAACCAATTTCATCTTGTGGTAAAAAGCTTGGTTGTTGTTATTGTTACTAAAAGAAGCAATGTCTATCATAATTATTATTAATCTTTGTTCTGAAGTATAAAAACATGACATTCCTAGACTAAACTACTATAATTTTGTACTTGCTAGTGTAAATTGAAAACCCGCTACAACAATTGCATGTTAACTTTGAAGCTCTTCCCAAAAACTCTTCTCTTCATTAAGAATTTCCAACTTGTTGAGGTCCCTTTGGTATTTGCTTTTCAGCGTGCTGTTCTGTATTGCAAATGAAAAAAAAGTTTAGTGGTTTTGATATTTTGTTATTTTTGAAAAATAACTCATGCTTCTGTCTGGATCAATTTTTTTGACAAGTTCCTGCTTATTGTAATTTGTTACCCTCCTGAACAATTGCTTCTTATAGGTATCACATCACTTACCATTTCCCCTGCCTTGTACTTTCTATATCACTTCACACCTTATGCTTTCTTCCTCTTTCTTCAGCATTGATTTTCAGGTTTTATGTTTTGGTAGTCTTTATACTACTGGCTATGGTTTTCAACATTATATACTATTTGCTATGGTTTTCAACATTACATTTTGACTTGTATGCGAATTGAATGGTTTACATGAGTAAGTCACATAACCATGAAACTTCCCATCATAAAGTTATACTCAATTTTTGGCAGTTTAAGTAGCTATATACCTACACTATACCACCCATGTTGAATTGGTTTACTATATTGATGTTTGAGCTGTGATAAATTTTTGCGAAGCTCATGGCTTGAATTCAGTTAAAGTTTTCTGCGATCAATTTTAGGATTTGATATATGGTTTATAGGGGTATAAGTTGGCCGGCTTAATTCTTTTACAGTTTAGAAGCAAACTTATAAGGCTTAAACGCATTTTTTACCCCCTAACTTTCAAAACGTAGCGATTTTGGTCCCCTTTTAAAAAAAATAGGCAAAGTCCCCTCTCATGTTTAGCCCCTTTTGAAAAAGACCAATTTTGACCTAGTCAACGCATATGTGATATCTCACTTAGCTGATTCAGATGTCACGTGTGTAATTTTTTAAATAAAAATAAAAAAAATGCAACATAATTATTCAAATAAAATAATTCAAAAAGAAACCCAACAACCCAGAAGAACTTCAACCCCTTTTCATCAAACACAACTAGAAACCCAGCAACACATGAAATTCATCCTCTTTCCAATGTTATTCTTCTCTACTTTTTTTCTCTAAAATCAAACATGCCATTAAGCAACCAAAAATTTAAATTCATCAATTTAGAGTGCTCTTGCAACACAAAAAGCCTCCATCATCATTTGCTGCCAAACAAACATTTAGGGCTTTTCTCAATCCCCAATACATCCATCAAATTTCTTCTTGTTTCTGCTTTGTTCAATGGCTGCCGTCGAAATTCCAGAAGAGGGTTTGAAGAAGTTGGAGTATCTTTCACTTGTATCCAAGGTAGGCACTGAGTTAAAACACATGAAGCCTCCATCATAGCTACAGTGTCTCACGAAGACAATAACCACTACGGCGAAGCAACAAGCAACGTAGGCTCTAGAAACGAAATCTAATTTCATTTCATTCACAAATCCGATCCATTCTCAGATACTCTTCTCATTTCAAACACAAAAATCTCAGATCCATAATGTTTCTGCAAATCTAAGATTTTTTCACCATTGTTGCGTTTTTTCAGATCTATTATGTTTCTGCAAATTTGAGATACCATTATTGAAAATTTGGAATAAAAACAGAGTATATGTTTATAGAAATCTCCCCTTGTATTACTAAAGAATAATGTTTCCTTTATAGAAATATATATTGAAGAATGCTTGCATATTTAAAGAATGACTGCTATTCTTTGTTTCCTCGACTTCAAGGATGGATAAAAGCCTAATAGGTTACTTATAGGTATTGTTCTGGAATATTTAACTCTTCAACTCTTCCTGCTAAGGTTTTGGTATAGGGCAGAGTACCTGCATTATTGCCTAAACCAGTACTCAATTATTGAGCACCCTAAACCAACGAGTTAACCATTGGCAAATAAACAACAATCTCGCAAACAACAGTTTCATGAGAGCGTGCCTCAGTTAATTGCAAACCATTCTTCTTGTTAATAATCTTGATTTGTTGGGAAGAGGCTGCTGCACTTGAAACCTGAAATGATTAATGGTTATGCACGAAAACTCAAAGCGTATGGGGTTGCCACACTAACCTTTAGGTTCGATTCGCCCCCACCAATAACTTTATATTGGATGCAATAGGAATGTCCAGCGAATCCCCTTCAGGATACTATGAGTTCCTTGATGTGTATTGCACAATCACACCAAGCGTATCTCCTAACAATATTTGACAGAAATATGTTTCCAACAATTCACTCATGCATTAGAGAATTGATGGATGATTTAGAGTATGAGAATGAGGGAGAATTTGACTGTAATTGATGTCAAAAACGTGCTCCTTCTGATACACAAATGCCATGCATTTATAGTGCATCATATGCCCCTTCATATGAGAGAATGCAACTTTTAATCAAAAGTTACAACCATATACATACAACTTTTGGCTTGAATCAATGCAATGATTCATGATTTATCAGTAAATGATAACTTCCCAATGTATACAAGTCATTCCCATGAAGAGTTACAACTTTTGGAACCCAAAACTATGAGAAAAAGTGCAGAAAAACACATCCAGTCCCGTGGTAATTGATTACCATGTGTAATTTTCTGTTTTTCAGTTTTTCTCACCTATTTTGGAAATCTCCAACAATCCCCCACCATTTTCAAAATACTAAATCCCATAAAACTGGAAATTCCATGGTTTCAGATAATGGTATCTCACGATTTGAACCATTACTTAGTAAATTAAGTTTTCGCTCATTCCCAAATAGTATGGTAGGCAAGCTTTGAACCAACTATTCATTAGAACAAGTGTACATAATTTACACATAGAATCTCAATATCATTAATAAAGAGAACTGTAAGATGACACATTAATAAGGCCTTGTGTCATATATCCCTTTTCATGAAAACTTAAGAGTCAAGCCCTTGAACTCCGTGAAGCGGCCAAACTTCATTCTCACATAGGTAGACTATATCGGAAATGCCCCATAAGTATGCATTTCAGCAAATGTATGCTATATGTCCATTAAGAGAAAAATCTCAACCTACCATTTTTTAATCTTATGGTCCAAGTACTTTTAACCTTGGGATGTATCTATTAACAAGTACTTCAATTACTCTAATAATGTACTTTCACCATTGAACCCAAGACTTGATGTTACTCAAGTGTGGGTTGAGTTTCCATTATTGGTAATCAATTAGATATGGGCTTGAGTCCCATCCCCAATGATGTCTTCAACACCATGTCTCTTGTCAAACCTTTCGTCAAAGGATCTGCAAGATTCTTTTCTGTTCTTACGAACATGATGGATATTACTCCATTAGAAATCAAGTCTCTTACATAGCTATGTCTTAAACCAATATGCCTTGATTTCCCATTGTATACTTGACTATAGGCCTTTGATAGTGTGGATTGACTATCACAATGTATGGATACTGGTGCCATTGGCTTTTGCCAGACTGGTATCTCATACAACAAATTCCTTAGCCATTCTGCCTCTTTACTTCCTGCAGCCAATGCAATAAATTCTGCAGCCATGGTGGAGTCGGCAATGCATGTCTGTTTCTTTGAACCCCAAGAAACTGCACCTCCACCAAGGTTGAAGATCCATCCACTTGTGGAAGCATGATCCTCAACATATGTTACCCAACTAGCATCTGTGTATCCTTCCAAAACTGAAGGGTCTCCACTATACGTTAAACAATAATTCATTGTTCCTTTCAAGTATTTTAATACTCGTTTCACAGCATGCCAATGTTCTTTACTTGGATTGCTAGTATACCGACTTAACCTTCCAACAGCATATGCTATATCAGGTCTTGTACAGGTCATGGCATACATCAAGCATCCGATTACTTTTGCATATTCAAGTTGTGCCACCGGACAACCTTTGTTTGGTTGCAAACTAACAGTTTGGTCAAATGGGGTAGAGACCGGATTACAATCTAAATGATTGAATTTCTGAAGCACCTTTTCTATATAATGAGGTTGGGATAAACCAATGTGGTTACCATCTCTTATGATTTTAATTCCTAAAATCACATCTGCTTCGCCTAAATCTTTCATATCAAAATTTTTGGATAAGAAAGCTTTAGTCTTTTCTACCTCATCTAAACTTGTGCCAAAAATTAACATATCATCTACATATAAACAAATCATGACACCTTTTCCATTGTGGAATTTACTGTAAATACACTTGTCAGATTCATTTATAATGTATCCATTGGCTAACACAACTTGATCAATTTAATTTACACACTTTATCTTCTTGACCTTTGATCACAAACCCTTCTGGTTGTTTCATATATACCTCTTCATCCAACTCTCCATTTAGGAAAGCAGTTTTAACATCCATTTGATGGATAACAAACTTATGGATGGATGCTAGTGCAATTAGCACTCTAATTGATGCAATTCTTGCAACAGGTGCATATGTATCAAAATAATCAATTCCTTCTTTTTGTGTAAACCCTTTGGCAACTAGTCTAGCCTTGAATTTATCAATGGTACCATCAACTTTCATTTTCCTTTTAAAGATCCATTTACAACCTATTGGTTTGGATCCGGGTGGGAGATCTACTACTTTCCAAGTTTTATTACCCATAATTGAATCCATTTCTTCCTGGATAGCTTCTTTCCAAAAGGCTGAATCTTGAGACTTTATAGCCTCTTCATATGTCACTGGATCACTCTCAAGGTTAAAGCAAATTGGTCCATAACTATTTATGGATGTACCAGTTCCTTCTATAAGAAACATGAAGAAGTCAGGTCCAAAATCTTTTTCTTTTCGGATCCTCTTACTCCTTCTAAGTTCTGAACCATCCAATGTATCTACATTTGATTCATTGTTTTCTAAATTTGGTACATTAGAATGAACAATGTCCTTGGGATAAGAGAATGATTTAAATCTATCTTCTTGAAAAATTGCATCTCTTGACTCAATTACTGTATTGACAGAATATGAGTCATTCGATTCAATAACCAAGAATCTGTATGCTTTGCTATTTTCTGCATAGCCTAAGAATACACATTCAATTCCTCTTTCACCCAACTTCTTTCTTTTTGGTTCAGGCACTTTCACAATTGCTCTACAACCCCAAACTTTTAAATAATTAAGATTTGGCTTCCTTTGTTTCCAAAGTTCATATGGGGTTATTTTGTTCCTTTTGTTTGGAACCCTATTGAGGATATAACATGCTGTAAGCATTGCTTCACCCCAATATCCTTTAGATAATCCAGAATAGGACAACATGGCATTAACCATTTCTACCAAAGTCCTATTCTTCCTTTCTGCTATTCCATTTTGTTGTGGGGTGTATGGTGCAGTAACTTGATGCACAATACCGGTGGATTCAAAATAACTCGGATGATAGAATTCTCCTCCCCTATCGCTTCTAAAGCATTTAATGAAAGTTTCATGTTGAAGTTCTACTTGTGCTTTAAACATTTTGAATTTATCTAAGACTTCATCTTTTGAATGCATTAAATAAACATAACAAAATCGAGTGCAATCATCAATGAAAGTAACAAAGTACTTTTTACCACCAATGGTGGGCCAACCATGTAAATCACATACATCTAAATGAATTAAATCTAGCACCCTAGAACTTCTTTTAACACTTTTAAAAGGTTGTCTTGTAATTTTAGTCAACATGCAAGTAGTACATGAATCAAAGTTTTTATCAAGATTAGGAATTAGATTTGATTTCATCATATCCTCCAATTTTCTAAAATTAACATGTCCCAATCGCATATGCCATAAATCACAAGACTCAACAATATAAGCAGAAAACATATCATTATTATTAATATTTGCAATATTACATTTGAACATATTCTCACACAAATATCCCTTTCCTACAAACATACCCCCTTTTGAGAGGATAAATTTATCTCCCTCAAATACAGATTTGAACCCATTCTTATTAAGTAATGGTACAGAAATCAAGTTCTTCCTAACTTCAGGAACATAAAATACATCTTTAAGAGTAAGTGTCTTTCCAGAAGTGAATTCAATCTCTATGGTCCCTTTTCCTTGGACTTGCACAGTTGAAGCATTTCCCATGTACAAAACACTCCCATCTTCATTGATGGTCTTAAACAATTCCTTGTTTTTGCACACATGACGAGTAGCACCAGAGTCTATCCACCAAGAATCAACATCTTCAATCATGTTGATTTCAGAAATGACCGCAACAAGATCATCATTTGTTGCACTTGAATTCTTTTCTTTGTTCTTCTTTTTCAAGAACCTGCACTCATTCTTAAAGTGTCCTTCTTTCCCACAAAAATAACATTTACCTTTCTTTTTCTTTTTAATGTTATTACCATTGTGGTTTTGAGACTCATCATTTTCATGATTTCTCTTTTTGGAAGTCTTACTTGATTTTCCCTCTTCCACAACATGCACCTTCTCTTGAGTAATTTGATTTTTAATACCTTCTTGTTTTCGGTATTCTTCTTCTAAACGAAGGTGATTTCCAAATTGCTCAAGAGAGATATCTTCCTTCTTATGTTTCATGGATCGTTTAAAATCTTTCCATGAAGGAGGGAGTTTGTCAATTATGGATGACACAATGATAGTTTCATCCATATGCATGTTATGTTGTTTGTAGTTGTTAAGAATACGTTCAATATCATATAATTGTTCCATAACAGGCTTACCATCTACCATTTTGTAATTATTAAATTGTGAGACAAGGAATTTCTTACTTGTAGCGTCTTCACGCATGTATCTGGTTTCCAATTTGTCCCACAAATCCTTTGCCGATGGGCTGCTCTGGTAGATATCGAACAGAGAATCAGACATACCATTCAAGATATGTCCCAAGCAGATGTAGTCATCGTTGTCCCACTTCTGTCTCTCTCTGGTCTCAGCAATGGTTTCATCATCTTTCTCCACGGGCCTTGCCATGTTCAGAACGTAAGCCACCTTCAATGTTGTGAGAAGAAACTTCATTTTCTTCTGCCAACGGATGAAGTTTCCTCCATCAAACTTTTCCAACTTAACAAAGTCAGAGGTCATTTCTTTAGGTGAAGCAGCCATAAAATCGAACCTAAAGATTGTTAATAATCTTGATTTGTTGGGAAGAGGCTGCTGCACTTGAAACCTGAAATGATTAATGGTTATGCACGAAAACTCAAAGCGTATGGGGTTGCCACACTAACCTTTAGGTTCGATTCGCCCCCACCAATAACTTTATATTGGATGCAATAGGAATGTCCAGCGAATCCCCTTCAGGATACTATGAGTTCCTTGATGTGTATTGCACAATCACACCAAGCGTATCTCCTAACAATATTTGACAGAAATATGTTTCCAACAATTCACTCATGCATTAGAGAATTGATGGATGATTTAGAGTATGAGAATGAGGGAGAATTTGACTGTAATTGATGTCAAAAACGTGCTCCTTCTGATACACAAATGCCATGCATTTATAGTGCATCATATGCCCCTTCATATGAGAGAATGCAACTTTTAATCAAAAGTTACAACCATATACATACAACTTTTGGCTTGAATCAATGCAATGATTCATGATTTATCAGTAAATGATAACTTCCCAATGTATACAAGTCATTCCCATGAAGAGTTACAACTTTTGGAACCCAAAACTATGAGAAAAAGTGCAGAAAAACACATCCAGTCCCGTGGTAATCGATTACCATGTGTAATTTTCTGTTTTTCAGTTTTTCTCACCTATTTTGGAAATCTCCAACACTTCTTTCAAACACAATTTCAATTGAAAACTCAAGCAAACCCTCAAGAACCGAAACACACCATCAAACTTTAAAAAAAAAACAGCCAAACCTCCAACGATATATGAATCTCTAAAAAAATTTATGCGCCAAACCTTACAACACAAGAAGGGAACTAGTCGTGATAACCGTTGTTGACCACATCCAACAAAGGAGATTGCAAAAACGTCATCGAGACCGACTACATAAATCTCTCGAGCAAAACCAAAACTCTCAGTGATCTTGAAATTTCCAATTAGAATCAATCAAATAGCAGGTAAGATTCTCAGTTACAACGACGATTTGCTCTAGACACATCGAAGAAACAAATTACTGAGAAGAAATCGATCTTGAAGTTTGGAGAACACAAAATCATATCGAAACAAGGAATGAGATATAAAATTGAAATTGAGATCATAACCATGTAACAAAAATTGTAACAACAATCTCAAACAAGAAATTTGACCAAGAAGAGGGATTAATTGTAATATGTGAATAAGTGAAAATTTGACCAAATCAAGTGTAATAAGTGAAAAATAGTGGAACTAATTGCAATATGAAGATTCAACGTCAATTTCTTACTTGGACCAATTGTCGAATCAAGAAACTGAAATTGAATTTAAACCCTATAATTTGATGAGACCAAATTGAACTTAAGACGATATCGAGCACTATAGAGATTGCAATCGAAATGAACAGCCGAAAATATGAAAATAAGAAAATAAGAAAATATGAAAAGGGAGACAAAAATGCAAAAAGGAAACAAGATAAATAAATAGAAAAGTGAATAGCAAGAAAAAAAAGTGATTGCAACCTTATCTACTTATTCATGGAGAATGTCATAATTGCTTTGATATCATGTTAAGAAACACATCTATAAAAAATAAGAGAGAAACTTAATATCAATTGTATTGATGATAGTAAACAATGATACAAATGAAAAAAAAAAGATTATACAAGTGAACCAACATTATGACTTATTTACTAACTATATTCTCAACAAAAACAACTTATTTGATCGTGTTGTAAGATAGTAACTTATTCATAAACCCTTGAATTTAATATAAGTACTTATTCATCTATAACTGCAAAATAAGTACCAACAGCGTTCCCAGTCTGGTTCCATTCACCTCCTCAAAAGATCTCACGGCACCACAACAACCACCAAATTCCCGCCATGTCCCACACAGCACCATCGAACCGCCTCAACAATTTCGCATCTCCACAATGTCTCTCCGAATGGCTCAAACCTCGTTTACCCTCAGACTCCTTCGCCACGTGGGGAGTTAAGCCTGGAACCAAGAACGTTCACAATCTCTGCCTCTTAACGATTCCAACCGTTCAAGTCGTTATGGTTCAAATTACCGGAAAAGACGGAAAGTTCCTCTTGGAATCGCACCACGAATTATCCAACGGTAACGTGACGGAGCGGAATCGGCCCTTAACGGAGAAGATGAAATCAAACGAAGATCCTGAATCTACTGCCCTCAGGGGGATTAAGGAAGAGCTTGGCTCCGTGATCGATGCGAAAAGGGAGGTACGATTGATCGCAATTCGTATGAAATGAGGGTGGAAGAGCGGAATTCGGAGACTTATCCTGGTTTCTACGTTTTCCACACTTTTTATGTTACGGTTGAGGGTTTGCTGGAGGGTGATTTTTGCTCTTCTGAGCTGGATGAGTACGCTCAAAGAAGTTGCTCACCAGGCTGTTTCTGTTAAGAAACATTATTGGAAATGGGTTAGTGTTGATTCTATTCAACCATGATGTGTTTTTTTTCTTCGTATATGAACTATATGCACCAATGAACTTATTTTCTTTATAGTGTAAACTGCAAATGATGTTGCATATACTAGATTATCAATTATAAATAACTTGCCTAGTTATATCGACATATATACGTGTAATAGTCACTCCCTATTAGAATACAATGAAATTTGTGAGTACTGAGCAGTTTATTAATGAAAATCATTTCTTGGAATAATAAATTAGCATGTGTACTGCTAGAGTGGTCGTATTTATGTGTCCAAATTTAAGTATTTGATGATTGACAGCTCTTGTAGTCTTACTTTTAACCCTGTATTGTGGCAATTCTATTTGTCTTGATGTTACATATATCCGAGTTTTCTTCTTGGCTTACAAGTGTATGATAACGACATAAATTAGTGTTTGCTAAGTTTTGGTCTATTTGGATTGGCTTATTTGAGCTTATCTACTCACATAAATTTTGTGAGACTGTTTGGGAGAACTTATGAAAAGAACTATGACATTGTTCATAAGCTCTTTTCAACTTATTTTCGCAAGTTCTCCACTCCAGGATAGCTTATGAATAACAACTTATACGAAAATAATTTAACTTTATTTTATTTTTTGCTATAGAAATAGCTTATACATTAGCACTTTTCATGTTAAGCGCTTGTGCTATAAGCTAGAAATAAACTATTTATCCAAACAGGGCCCAAGGAGTTTAGGCAGACAGTAGAGGGTTGGGAATACCGGAAGAATGAGTGTGCAAGATGTAGAGAGAAGTACCTAAGACTAGCCAAAGGATAAAAATGGATAATGGAACTGAAACATAAGGCTAAAACAGATGATAGCGCGATGTTTTTTTGTACCATAACATCGTAAAAGATGCCTAAAAATGATAACCATACCCAAATTAGTGAACAAGAATAAAGAAGCTTCTTACGGGTAGATGATTTAATAATAGGGTCACCTAGGAATAACATAAGTGTAATTCATAAAATTTGAACCAGATTAATGAACAAATGAAAGTTAATGATAGTTTTGAGAGAGTCTATAAAAGGAAACAAGGGAACAATAATGTAGAAAGTCAAAACAGTAATGTAGAGAATCAAAACAATAATGCAAAGGATCAAAACAATAATGTAGAGAATCAAAATCTCATAACTGATTTAATGGGGGAGGCGCGTGATTAGTGGACAGGTGGCATAGGAAAGAGGTTGTGGATCTGATGGATATATAGAGAAGGAAAGTTCAGTATGGGAGGACAGGAATTTAGTACGTAGTCTCACTACACTGGGAGATTCTAGGTGTCTCAAATGACCTAGGCTATCTTTATTTTTCATCTTTATTTTTCTGCACTTGCAATTTTCATTGTTCATCCATTGTAATCAACAGTTAGATCCCATTTGAACTCTAATTGGATTATTCAGAAATAAGATCTTCTATTTTCATCATAATTTTACCGTTTCATTTACTAATTCAGTTATAATACTAAATTGAATTCTATCAATTTGGAATCTAGAGCCTTGGTTACGATCTCGTTAGTGGATGGTAATTACGAGAAACATCATGGAGAACAGAGTTGACGCAATTGAACAGAGGGTGAGCAACGTTGAAGCAACAAGGGAGCATATTCGTCAATTGGCATTGGAATAGCAAGCACGACCTCAGGTCACAGTGGAGCAGATTCGCCAGCTCATCCAAGAGCAACCCGTTCGTCGTCACCGGCGACAAGGACTGAGAGTAAATCACAACGATGAAGAGGACGATTGGAGTGATAACAACACGACGTCGTTGGGATCAAGAGAACGACCACGACGACGTGATGGTGGGAACCGATTGGGATTTGCGGGAAGTAGGAGGAGATTGGAAATTCCGGTTTTCAAGGGAGATGATGCGTATGAGTGGTTGGTACGGGTTGAACGCTATTTTTGTTTGAATGAAATACGCGTGCAGGACAAGGTGGACACAGTGGTGTTGACGTTAGAGGAGAAGGCTTTGAACTGGTTTCAATGGTGGGAAGAATAAACACCATTGAGAACCTGTGAGGAGTTTAAGATGGCAGTCATAAGAAGGTTTCAACCAGGATTGTTACATAATCCTTTGGGACCACTGTTGAGCCTCAGACAGAGGAGTACGGTGATGGAATATTGAGACAAATTTGAAATGTTGGTAGCACCCCTACGTAGAGAAGAAAGAGTAATGCTAGATTCTATTTTTCTGAATGGATTGAAGGAGGAAATTCAAGCTGAGTTGAAGCTTTATGAGAGCCACGATCTAGCTGAGCTAATGGATCGTGCCCTACTCATTGAAGAGAAGAATGAAGTGATGATGAGAAGAGGAACTGCTTGGAAGGATAGAGGTGGTACCTCTAGATTCAGAGATCCGGGGGATTTCGGTAGTGTTAGGAGGGAGGGTGAGAAAGGGGCAACAATGAATAATGAGAAGTACAAGGGAAAAAAGTTGAACCCTTCAGAGTTAGAGGAGAGAAGTAAGAAGGGATTATGCTTTAAATGTGGGGACAAGTGGAATAGAGAGCACATTTGCAAGTTCAAACACATGAATTTGAGATTGTGTGAAGGTAGTAGTGACGAAGAGGAGGAAGAGGAGGCTGTTGCAGAAGTGAAAAGAGAAGAGTTAAAAACCTTGCAATTGTCCTTACAAAGCAAGGAAGGATTTACTTCTAATAAATCCTTCAGAGTTTGGATGGAAATAGGAGACAGAAGGGTGCTTACCTTAATTGATTCTGGAGCTACAGGCAATTTTATAGCTTCGAGATTAGTAGAAGAGCTGGAACTGAAGTTAGTAGATACACCTACTTATATAATTGAAGTGGGGAATGGTGAGAAAGTGAAGAATCAAGGGGTGTGTGAGAACCTGGAATTTCAAATTCAAGGGGTACAATTTCATCAACATTTTTTTCTAATGGATTTAGGGGGTACAAAAATGGTGCTAGGAATGGATTGGTTAGCAGTTTGGGCAACATAGAAGCCAATTTTGGAAAATTAGGCTTGCAATGGGAGACAAATGGAATGAAATATTGCATTAAAGGTGACCTAGCTCTAAGTACCACTCAAGCTACCTGGAAAGCTATGTTGAAGGCAATAGCACTAGAAGGTGTTGGTTTTTATGTTCAAACATTGCAGGAGGATAAGGGAGAATGAGTTAATTAAGAAGAATGGCAAGGTATTGTGGAAGAATTTGCTGATGTATTCAATATGCCCAAGGGCCTGCCACCTCAAAGGGATCATGATCATGCTATAGTGCTAAAACCAGATGCCAACATTCCAAATTTAAGACCCTACAGGTACCCTTATTATCAAAAGAATGAGATAGAAAAGATTGTGAAGGAAATGCTGCAAGCGGGCATTATCAGACATAATACGAGTCCTTTCTCTAGTCCAGTTTTGCTAGTGAAAAAGAAAGATGGTGGATGGAGATTTTGCACTGATTACAGGGCTTTGAACAAGGTAACTGTCCCTAACAAATTCCCTATACCAGTCATAGATGAATTGCTAGACGAACTTAGTGGTGCTGTTATTTTTTCTAAGTTGGATCTGAAGTCTGGATATCACCAGATAAGAATGAAAGACAGTGACATAGCAAAAACTGCTTTCAGAACTCATGATGGCCACTATGAATACTTGGTCATGCCTTTTGGCTTAACTAATGCACCTTCAACTTTTCAAGCCTTAATGAATGAAGTGTTGAGGCCATACTTGAGAAAATGTGCATTGGTATTTTTTGATGATATCTTGATATACAGTACAAGTAAGGAAGATCATGTGAAACATTTGAAGGAGATATTACAAGTTTTGAGAAGTCATAAATTGTTTGCTAACCAGAAGAAATGTTCCTTTGGCCAAGTTGAAATTGAGTATTTGGGCCACATCATCTCAGGGAAAGGAGTATCTGCTGATCCAAAGAAAATAGAGGATATGTTGAAATGGCCTTATCCTAAGGACCTAAAGAGTTTAAGGGGTTTTTTAGGATTGATTGGGTATTACAAAAAGTTTGTTAAGAATTATAGCAAAATAGCATGGCCTTTGACTCAGTTGTTAAAAAAGGACAGTTTTAAATGGGGTGCAGAAGCTCAACAAGCATTTGAAGCACTGAAAAGTGCTATGACAACTATACATGTTCTTATCATGCCTGATTTCAACAAGGAATTTGTAGTAGAGACTGATGCTTCAGGAAAAGGTGTAGGAGCTGTACTGATGCTGAAAGGAAGGCCAATGGCTTATATGAGTCAAACCTTGTCAGAAAGAGCTCAAGGGAAGTCAGTATATGAAAGGGAATTAATGGCGATTGTGTTGGCCATACAAAAATGGAGACCTTTTTTGTTAGGTAAGCATTTTCAAGTACACTCTGACCAGAAAAGCTTGAAATTTTTGACTGAGCAGAAGGTGTTGGGAGGAGATCAACAGAAGTGGTTAGCAAAGTTGATGGGATATAATTTTGAAGTTAAGTATAAACCTGGGAAGGAAAATAGTGCAGCTGATGCACTGTCAAGGCAGATGCTATATACTACTATCACAATGGTGCAGTGTGAAGCATGGGAAGGGTTAGATGAATAGGTCAATGGGGATGAGAAACTGAAGAGCATAGTACAAGCTTTAATTGTTGATCTTATGAGTCAACCAGGGTGCCAGTTGAAGGGTGGAAAACTGTACCATGAAGGAAGAATTATGCTACCTAAAAAATCACATAGGATAGCTTGGATTTTGCATGAGTTTCATGATACAGCCAGTGGGGGCCATTCTGGTTACCTTAGAACCTACAAAAAAATCTCTAGTGTGGTGTATTGGGAAGGTATGAGAAAAAGTATCAAGAATTATGTGGAAGCATGTGAAGTATGTCAACGAAATAAATATCAAACTCTCAGCCCTGGAGGTTTGATTCAACCTTTACCCGTGCTTACTCAAATTTGGACAGATATCTCCATGGATTTCATAGGAGGATTACCCAAGGCTCAAGGTATTGACACTATTATGGTGGTGGTGGATAGATTATCCAAGTATGCTCATTTTTTACCTGTCAGTCATCCCTTTACAGCTAAGGATATAGCTGACCTCTTTGTTAGACAGATTGTCAGATTGCACGGATTTCCCAGTTCAATAGTATCAGATAGAGTTATTCAAGCAGACATGTACAAAGCTGAAGTACAGTAGTGCGTATCACCCTCAGTCTGATGGACAAACTGAAGTTGTGAATAGATGTTTAGAGACATATTTAAGGTGTGTGACAGGAAGGCAACCAAAGCAGTGGCCTAAGTGGTTGGCATGGGCAGAATATTGGTACAATACCGATTTTCATGCATCATTACAAAGTACCCCTTTTGAAGTGCTATATGGAAGAAAACCCCCCGTGTTAATTAGAGATGATGCAAGCTAAATGTGATGCTAAGAGAAATGCAAGAGCAATTACTCAAAGCACATGATAGAATGAGGGCTCAGGCAAACAAACACAGAAGAGAAGTAGAGTTTGAGGTAGGGGAGATGGTTTATTTGAAAATAGCTCCTTATAAGCAGCTAAGAGATTTAATCAAAAGCTTAGCCCTAGATACTATGGGCCTTATGAAGTGCTTCAGAGGATAGGTGTTGTAGCCTATAAGTTGAAACTACCTGAAGACACTAGGGTCCATCCAGTGTTTCATGCATCATTATTGAAGAAAACTATTACCCCTAACATTGAGCCCCAACCACTACCAGCTTGTATGAATGAAGGCTGGCACCTAGAACCTGGTCCTGAGAAGGTTTTAGACCAGAGATGGAATGCACAGGGAGAGGTTGAAGTACTAGTCAAATGGGAAGGCCTACCAGAGTTTGAGAATTTATGGGAACTCATGAAGAAGTTCAGGAAAGAGTTTCCAGGATTCCTCCTTGAGGACAAGGAGATATTTGAAGGGGGAGGAATTGATAGTTTTGAGAGAGTCTATAAAAGGAAACAAGGGAACAATAATGTAGAAAGTCAAAACAGTAATGTAGAGAATCAAAACAATAATGCAGAGGATCAAAACAATAATGTAGAGAATCAAAATCTCATAACTGATTTAATGGGGGAGGCGCGTGATTAGTGGACAGGTGGCATAGGAGAGAGGTTGTGGATCTGATGGATATATAGAGAAGGAAAGTTCAGTATGGGAGGACATGAATTTAGTACGTAGTCTCACTACACTGGGAGATTCTAGGTGTCTCGAATGTCCTAGGCTATATTTATTTTTCTGCACTTGCAATTTTCATTGTTCATCCATTGTAATCAACAGTTAGATCCCATTTGAACTCTACCTGGATTATTCAGAAATAAGATCTTCTATTTTCATCATAATTTTACCGTTTCATTTACTAATTCAGTTATAATACTAAATTGAATTCTATCAGTTAAGAATAGACAATTTTTAAGGTAAAATTCTTATAAGAGGCGAGTAATGTAACATCCCAGAACTAGCTTAAATTAAGTAAATAGGAATACGGTTAAATCAAGTGAATAGCTCAATTAATTAATCAACTAAGAACAATGCTTTAAATATAAGGATTTGACGTATATGACAGCTATTTTGATGGACCGTAATAAAGCTGCGATCTTATATATTCACAACTATATTGCGATCTTTTTATAAGAGACATACGAGTCAACAAGAGTTGATGTACCATACATAAACTTTTGTTGACTCGTATGTCTCTAATAAAAAAGATCGAAAAAAGTCCTATACATCAAGTATTTTCCATGGATCCTCTCCTTCACTTTTCTCTTAACTCTCTACCTTTCTCTTAAAGACACTCTTTCTCTTCATTAAAAAATAAAAAATATAATCAAGAGTGAGAGTGAGTTTAAGAGAGATAGAGAGTTAGGAGAAGAAATGGGAGAAAAGTGAATGAGATGATCTAATTTTTCTTTAGGGGGTAACACAAATTGGTAAGTTTAGAATTGAAAACGTGGAGGTACCTCTCTCGTCAATTTTGGCATACCACACCCGCAGGCGCTAATATGTTTGGGACTTAAGGGAATAAAGAACGTCAAGTGAAGATTAAGGAAGTCCACAACCTGATACCCCTTTGCTTCGTTTGGCTTGGAACAAGAAGGATTTGAGGTATATGGCGACGATTTTGATGGATAGTAATAAAGTTTTGATTTTGGATATTAGATCACCAACTACACCTGTGGCGGAATTGGAGAGACATCACGCTGGTGTCAATGCGATTGCTTGGGCTCCAAGAAGTTTGAAGCATATTTGTTCGGGTGGGGATGATGCACAGGCTCTTATGTGGGAGTTGCCGGCTGTGGCTGGTCCGAATGGGATTGATCCAATGACTATGTATTCTGCTAGTTGTGAAATTAATCAGCTTCAGTGGTCTGCTGCTCAGCCTGATTAGATTGCTATTGCTTTTGCTAATAAGATGAAGCTTTCGAGGGTTTGAGTTTGATTTTCAGGTGAGGGAATAACTTACTTGTAGTTCTGGAAAACCAATTACTCATTGTGTTGTTGTGAATTGTGACTGATGAGTAGTTTAGTTTAACTTGATTATGTATCAATTTCATAGGTATGACATGGCATGGATTCTTTTGGTGGTTTTAAACTAGTGATGTATCTCATTCAGAGTGAAATGGTACTGTGATAGTTGGGTGGGACAAACTATTTTACCTTCCTGCTTCACTTATAGCAGAAATTGATGTTGCATTTGCTTGTTCAATTGAAGATGGAGTTGGCCAATTAAACACCCCGCCTCCTTGTATGTATGCATGTCTCTGTAGTAGTTTTGATCATCTGCTTTGACGCCTCATTAGTTTTTGAGAAAGATGGTTTATATGCCAGAGTGGTTGCAATCTAATGAATAACTTATTTGTTAAATTTTGCTAAAGCCTTGATGTGGTTTGGGGTCATCCTTGCCATATATGTAGATATTGTGCTCAATGAATTTACCATATATATATATATATATATATATATATATATATATATGGGATTTGCTAATATACACCCACTAGTTTTTATGTGAGAGTATTTTAGCAACATGCATCTTTAGGTGTATTTAGCCACTTTTTAGTTATCACTTGCTAAAATACTCCTTCTAAAAAATAAGTGAGTGTATTCTAGCAAATGCCTATAGGAGTTGCTAACATACACCCACTTATTTTTTAGAAGGTGTGTTATAGCAACATACACCTCAAGGTGTATTTATCAACTTTTTAGTTATAACTTGCTAAAATACTCCCACATAAAAACTAGTGGGTGTATATTAGCAAATCCCTATATGAGATATATATATATATATATATATATATATATTCAAAAAACCCTACTTACTTAAGCTCATGTGTTCCTTTCCTGCAGTTATCCTAAGTATTGATAACAAAGTTCTCAAGAAATACTTTGCTGAAACCACTTTCTCCAGTCTATGACTTTGGAAATTAGTATTAGAGAATGAATCATTATTATTTTTCCTCCTGATACAAAATTCTTATTTTATGTGATTCAATGATGCACAATTATTTTCAACCATTGTTTTCATCGGACAACAATTAAAAGGTGATATGTGTAACTGTTTTTCTTGGTAAAAATATGTCTACAAGTCTTAGCTCAACCGATAAAAATATCAAAATTGTTAGGTTGGACATCATGTCCGAAGTTCGAACCTGACTAGTCAACTTGTATGTAACCCAAAATAAAAGAAATGTTATAGTTGCAAAGAAGTAGCTGAGCTGGATTCTAATCTTTAATGAACTCTTGAGTCTGAATGCTATTTTAAGGTTTGACTTTGTGTGACATTGAATTGCTTGAGTCACATGATGTCGATAACATATCTAATTTAACGGTTTTGATTAAAGGGGTATCTAACGGATTTAATTTAATTTTAAAATAAACAAATTAAACTTGTAACTTGTAAGGACTTAAATAAAACTTCGATTAAATATATACAAAAATAAAAAATAAATATTGTTTGACGGAATTATTTGTAATTGTGATTGCATCCATTGGCAACCACAGAGAGGAAGGTGAGTGAATGAAGCAGAGAGAGGCCACGTTATTTAGAAAGAGAAGTCACACAAAAACAAAACCACTGTGAAGCTGAAAAGAAATTGAAGAAGAATCCAAATCAAAACCGAACCCGAATATTAACATCCTCAATTCCTCATCCCAAACAAACACATCAAAATCACCACACTTATTCCTTTTGTTTTGACCTCTTCCGTAATAAACCCCCTTCCACCCTCTATTTTCTCCTTCCCAATCCATTATGGATTTAACCCTAACCCCAATTCAAATTCAAACCCATCATCAAAACCACAACTACAACTACAACTCAAACACAGAAAAAGACCACCTCGTTTGAAATTGAAATGTCCCCACCGTTACAACCACTAACAAATCTCAATCTCCCTTCCTTACCAGATCTTTTACTAACTGCACTCTCCGTTTGCTTCCTTTTCACCTCCTCAAGATCCCACAACACCCCCACAACAACCAACTGTCCTTTCCTCTCTTTCCCTCTCAAACCACGTCGTTTCCTCAAAATCCCCGCCATGTCCAACAACATATCCACCTCATCATTATCATCATCATCATTCTCAAACCCTAACAAAAATAACCGTGGCAATTTCGCATCTCCACAATCTCTCTCTGAATGGCTTAAACCTCGTTTACCTTCAGATTCCTTCGCCACGTGGGGCGTTAAGCCTGGAACAAAAAACGTTCACAATCTCTGGCTTGAACTTTCTCAGGGAGAAACCTCGCTTGATGATTCTGAACCTCCGGTTCGAACCGTTCAGGTTGTTACGGTTCGGATTGTGGGAAAAGATGGAAAAATTCTTGTGGAATCGCATCAGGAATTGTCTGATGGGAAAGTTAGGGAACGGGGTAGGCCGTTGTCGGAGAAGATGAAGCCGAATGAAGATCCGGAGTCTGCGGCTGTTAGAGGGATTAAGGAAGAGCTTGGGTCTGTGATTGACGGGGAAACGGAGATTTGTGATATTGTCACGATTGATCCAAATTCGTATGAGATGAGAGTGGAGGAGAGGAATTCAGGGTCTTATCCTGGTTTACCTGGCTGTTATGTTTTGCATATTTTGAATGCTACGGTGGAGGGTTTGCCGGAGGGTGATTTTTGTACCTATGAGGTGGATGAGTATGGTGATTCGGATGATAAGAAAGTTGCACATCAGGCTGTTTCTGTTAAGAAACATTTTTGGAAATGGGTTAGTGCTGATTCTATTCAACCTTGATGTGTTTTTTTCTTCTATGGATCAACAACACGGACACCAGACACAACACTGACGCATATACATAGATATGGATGATACTTTGAGAAAATATAAGTGATTAAATGTAGCCATAGGTATCAGTGTTGTAATGGTGTCTAACACATGTTGGACACCTGAAACGTCTGCAATCTAAAGCATTGGTGTCCAACACATGCCGAACACTAGAGACTAGCCTTCAATGTGAAATGTTTTGTGCTACACAGGTTTTTTTTTTTAAAGATTTAAGTGACATTTATTTTTGGGGTGGGGAGGATGCTTATTTATGTATGTATACATATATGAATAATGGTAGTACCAACAGTTTTTGTACTTGTATATCATTTTGTACTGGAATAGAATTTTGGTATTTTCTCTGAAATAATAAATTGCATTACCTACTTGCTTTGGTTGTATACATGACATTTCATGTTTTTAGATAGTTCATTATTTTCAATTCTGGAATATGAATGTGAGTTGCGAGTGTGACAATACTGGATGGCTTCTTTTACCAACATAAGAATTTCTGAAATTTCTAGCGCGTGTATTGACAAACTTTGACATGGTAGTATGTAGGTTTATTTTTTTATATGGCAAAAACCCAATCTGTTGAGATGTATATTAGAAAATTTTGTAACAAGTTAAATGAGGAAGTATTCTAATTCTTCCACATACATGTGTGTGTAAACTATTAACAGAATTGAAAACTCTATACCTAACTGTAAAGCAGTTAGCATAGAAAATTCTAATCCAATATAATAAGAGGAGGGATATATTGACTCCAAGAGTAACTTAAGAAGTTACTCCAAATCTCCACCATTGATTTTGTTTTAATCCAATGGTCCAAAACAAAATTTAATTATACTCACGTGAGTCTACCATATTGTATCTTTGGCTTAATCAATTATCACTTATCACTGACTGCCTCATTTTTGTACTGCTTCGTTGGTGGTGGTAATGCATTTATAAAAGAAGAAAGGTTCATGCACAAAGAAAACTAGAGGCATCAGCAATAGTTTCAAAATAAGTAACTCGTGATTGAGAGATCCTTTAAAAACATGTTTAAGAGATTTTTTCCTTTTTTTAAGAAGCCAAACTAGCCCGCCTAAATTGGCATTGGGGAGAATCGAACTGAGACCTTGAGAGGAGCACACTCGAAGGTCCCAAGCCAACACCACCAAGCCAACCCAAGTGGGTTATGTTTAAGAGAAATTGGATACTTGGGTCAGCCAATATCCAATGTTTTCAAGCTATTATGTATAATTCCACATGTTAATTTGCAATTAGAGAATAGAAACTAGAAATTGCAGAGGTCAATTTAGGAACCAGCAGCAAGGACATGGATTTCAGTTTAGAACACGTCAAAGGGGCTGCCGTCAATAGAATGGTAGAATTAGGAAGAGGACCTAAGATAGTGTGTATCGTGATTTTGATTACAATTAATATTGAGCCATTGGATTAAAACAAAATCAATGGTAGAGATTTAGCGTAACTCTTTTAAATTACTCTTGGAGTCAATATATGCCTCCTATACAGAGCTGCTATAAATGTTTTGTTCTTAAAAAATTTCTCATCTCTCTTTAAGGAGATATCGAACATTCTTTATTGTATGATAAGGAGTTGCTTTGAAGAAATATTTCAATATTCAATTTTGGTCATGTCTAAGGTGAACTGCCTACAAAGTGGCTCATGGTGAACCATGACTAAGTAATTAGATTCAATGGTTCTACAAGATCCTATGATACACCCTTATACCGAATCTTTTTCTCCCCATACCCAAAGAATTCAGAAAACAAATCTTTCTTCTTCTTCTTCTTCTTCTTCTTTAATATGATAAATGTTGGAGTTTTAGGGGTTAATTTCAAAGTCAATTAGAAATTGCATTAACCATTTCGTTAAAATTTCAAATTGGATACACGATTCTTTCAAATTGGATACACGATTCTTTAATCTTGTTCACTATTATAATTTGTACTCGTTTCTAGAAAAAACAAAACAAAACTGCAGATAACACAATTAATTTACTTTTTCTGATTGAGACCTAAATTTTCCAGAAAATAAGGCTGAGACATTTAGGCCTTTCGAAGTTGCTCTTATCTTAACATTTTCTTAGGCTTATGGTAGAGGCAAATGAGGGGACACTTTGTTCGGTTTAGATTTGTTGTAAGAGGTCGGATATGGTTGTAAAATAAGAGAAAGGTGGCTGCCATGGTTGTGTTAGGGAAAGACAAAGAGAGAGAAAAAATTGGCCTAGAGAGTGAAAGAAAGTGGATGGAGGTGAGATCTAGTGTGGCAGTACCTAATAAAAATCACATGAGCTTACTTAATATGATGATTCTTAATTGTTGTTCATGTTGGTCCACCGGTGTTGGACTTGTTGGAGCCCTGACCCTACAAGCCACCTTTAATTTCTTGCATCTAGCTTTTGTATTTAACTTAGTTTTGCTGTCTAGTTTTTTCATAAGCACTTTCAAATGCTTTTAGCCTGTTAGATGAAAATAGGACTGAATAATATGATTTTAGCCTGTTACTTCTACTCCCGTCTGGACTACAAATTACTCTATTCATTATTGGCTGGAACTTTGATTAAAAGAAGATAGCCAGGGATATGAATTCTTTTCGCCCAGATCATATCTGAATAACAGTTTGTAGGTATTGATATTAATAGTTTGTAGATCATATCTGAATAGGACTGAAGGAAACAGGATGAATGGCTCTGGTGGTAGGTATTGATATTAAGATGAAGAGAGAGTGAGAGAGGATGGTTATAATGGAATAGAATGAAAATGCAAAGCATGAAAAAGAATAGAATACTATGCTGGATTCTAGGATGGACTGCTAATGTACAAATTTTTTCCATGAGTAAAGGAAACTTTGTTGTTGACCGTCTCGCACACAGTTTTTCCATGAGTCTTGTCATGTATTTTGTTCACTGACCTTAACATAAATAAATCCAAGGATTGACGGTTTCAGTTAATCTGATAGGAACAGGTAGATATAGTTTATAATTGACAGGTTGTAGTGAATAACATTTGTATTACAGTGAACCATACTCTGAGAATGAACTTCTGCAGAGTTGGTTACAAGGAAATACATAAAATTGTAATCTACTTGGGATAAAGGAAATAATTGTCGGAAACTAACCTCTAGGAATTAGAGAGCCTAGTCTCTCTCAATAAACCACAAGCCACTGAATGCCAGCCACATTCCTACCATTGTTCTATTTAAAACATGCAATTAAAAATAAACTGGGCTCTGGCCTGCATCTAACATAGACTTTTGTAATAGGAGGTCTACTAACAATACTCCTCCCAAAAGTTTTACCTTGTCCTCAAGGTGAAATCCGGGAAACGGCTGATAAATCAGGTAAATCATTGAAGCCGAATTGCTGCGATTGCGAACTGCCTTAACTAGTGACATCTTTCTTCAATAAATTAGACAACATGTTTGGCAAAGGCTGATGATTGACCACTAGTGACATCTTTCTTCAATAAAGAAACATGTAACACTGAATGGATCTTTCTCTCAGAACAAAGGTCTAGTTCGTAAGCTACATGTCCTATGACCTATGTGATTTGGTAAGGTCCATAGAACCTAGGACTGAGTTTTTCATTAATTTTCTTCGCCAGTGATTTCGGCTTATACCACAATTTGATGTTGACCCAATTCCTAACAACATAGGTGACATCCTTCCTATGTTTGTTTGCCTGAACTTTCATCTCATTCTATGTTTTTGACCAAGTTAGATCGAAAATCATGCAGCATAACGTCCACTACTTGTCAATCCATTCACCTCTTCTACTGTTTTAGGAGCCGTTGTTCCTTTGCGTAAGTGAGGAGGGTCACGACCATTGAAAGGGGTAGATTTTTCGAAACCTTAATGGTAGTGTATAAACTTTGAGAAAACGAGATATCAATTGACTTAGGTGAAACATATTTTATTCATTTCCCAACTTCCAAAATTACTTTATTTGTGATAGCCACAACGACTTACCCAAGATTAAGGGAAACATTTTGTTTTGAGAAAACGAGTGTAGTTGAGAAATTTTGACATATTCTTACTCCCTTTCTGTACCTTGTGTGCTTTCTACAACTAAAATTATGTCAACCATTAAATTAATTTAATGACTCAGAGCATAATTTCTCAATCTTATATTAATCCAATAACTATCATTTGATTGAAGAGAACAATAGGGCTGCACTGAACTTGTTCCTTTCCGCTTTCTGCAATGTGTGTTTTTAGTCACTGTGTTTTCTACTACAGGAATTATCCTCTGCTATCAATTGCCACCACTAAATTAACTTAATTGATAGCATTAATATCTTAATTGTTAGATTAATACAATGACTGAGATTTGGCTGAAGAGTTATAGAACTATAGGCAAGAGATTGAGTTCCCTTCATGTCGTTGAAGACCACTGCACCCTTTTAGCAAGGGGATCCTTTATTCTTTGTTCCTTTTTTATGTCATGGATTTTTTTATGACTTAAGGTTTTTACTTTCATTGTTGTTCCCCTATAGGTTAAGATTAATGAAAACGGAAGAATCTCAGCAATTGGTGAGAGACCTAGGGTTGAGCCACTTGTCTTCCATGTGCAGGGAAATTTATTTTTGAGTGATGTGGTTAGAACCAAGTTTGAGCTAAAAAAAATATTCTTCAACTTTAGTCAAGTTTTGAGTTGACCTAATTTTTATGGACTCAACTTTTTTCTAACCCTACACCCCCTTTCTTCCTCCCCCTGTTTTCTGTTAAGATCCTAAATCACCCTACATCCCCTTTCTTCCTTCCCCTATTTTCTGTTAAGATCCTAAATCACCTGCAAACACTCTTTGTATAATAAATTCACATTTTATTCATGAGCGCTACTTTTAAACACCTGAGCCCCACTCATTTCTTGAAAACTGCAGTCTTTGGGTTTGATAAAATCACTTTTTTTTTCTTGCATCTAGATTGGTAAATCTAATTTTTATTTGTGTTTTCCGTTTGGATGGGTAAATCCGGACATGACAGTTTTTAAGAATCATAGGAATAGAAAAAGGAAAATGCTAACTAGTATCTCCGAGCACTAGTTAAGGAAACAAGTAAAGTAAAAATTTCTTGAAACTTGTGTAATCAAGTACAAAAGTGTAGAAAATGTTCCAATGCAAGCTCAATGTATCGTCTTTGTAGGGGATGTTACATGGTGCCCGTATATTAGGTCATGTAGGTGATTTTGAATATTATTATGAGAAAAAATTTAATAAAAAATTAGTTAAATGTTCAATAAGTTCTAAGTGTCTTGATAACCATTAATAGAACAACAATGGATTCCATTTCAAAAAGTTTAATGGATTATGAAAAAGTTTAATAAAAAATTATTCCCTCCGTTCCTTTTTAAATGTCTCTTTTTGGAAAAAAAAATTGTTCTTATTTAACTTTCACTTTCAAAGTTCAATACAATATTAAATGTTTCATCAATATTACCCTTAGTTATTTATTGTGGAGAGAGAAATATAGAAAATAAAATATTAAATGAGCAAGGCTATTATAGTAAAAGTATAATAAATTATTGTATCAAAAGTAGTAACATTTATTGATTGTTTTGATTTATGTAAAATGTCAAAAAATGACAATTAAAAAGGAACGGAGGTAGTAGTTAAATGTTCAACAAGTTTAAGTGTCTTGTTAGATGTTCCCTTAGATGTTACGGTCTTGTTAACCAGTGTCCCAAGGGCATTGGTTAATGAATTTATTAATAGAAACATTGTCCTGAAAATATAAGTTTTTATTTTTGTCTTAGCAATAATTACATCACTTTTTGATGCAAACTTATTTTAACATTTTAATCGATGTCTCAAGGGCACTCATTAGTGCATAACACTACTTATTTCTTCTCCATTGGAGGTAGCTAATAAGTTCTACATGTTATTATTAGGCAAAACACCTCCCATTGAATATGCTCTTAGCATTCTCCTAGAAGTTATAATGATATTTTTAAAAATACATATACAAATGTCAAAAAAATGAACTGTATTCGGATATTATACCAATGAGTGCTTGGTCTAACGAAATGAGTTAGTTTTCAAGAACATGACAAACTAATATTCAAATATCATTTAAAAGAGTTGTTCGCAATTAGTGTTTAACATTGTCTAAAATAAGATTATTATATTAAATGTAGATGACTGAGGAAAAAAAAAAGCATTTGGGATGTATGTAAGGGTGAGCAAAATATTCGGTGACATGGAGAAAACCATATCTAAATTCAAAACCATATTCAAATAATCGGATATTTGCAAACAATAATTAACCGGTTTCTTCTAAAATGGTCGGCCATCCACTTTTATAAATCCGGTTTTTTTATTGGATGTCCATGCCCATATTCATAACCATATTTTATTTTTCCTTTTCTTTTTCTTTTCTTTTCCGACTAAACCATACACCGTTAAATATAGACTCTCTCTCTTCCTCTCTCCCTCTCTCTCCTCCTCTCTCCCTGAATCGATGATGAATTTCAGAGATAGGTAACTCTGTATTCTTCTCGCACAGTATCACTCATTATACTGACATTTTGTATTGCAACGATCATAATAGTTGTAGATATACTTTTCATCGTTACTCGTATTATTGTTACACATGCTTAGTGTTGTACCCTAATTTTGTCCGGACAAATTAAAAGTCTTTTAAAAAAATATAATGAGTGATAATATTTTAATTTATTTTTACAAAAGACATAGTTGAAAATTAATTTATTTGAGTCAATTAATTTAGCCAAGTCCAATGATCAATTGTTCAATTTATATCCCAACCAAAATTGCAGAAAAAAAAATATATAATAAAGCAAAAAAAAAGGGGAAGAGAGAGTCACTGTTCACTGCAGCGCCCCCCTTGTTTCCCGCTTTCTTTCATCCTCTGTCAGAATCAACCCCAAAAGCACTACAGATTGCAAGGGGGC
This sequence comes from Medicago ruthenica, assembly GCA_018208015.1. Taxonomy (NCBI): domain Eukaryota; kingdom Viridiplantae; phylum Streptophyta; class Magnoliopsida; order Fabales; family Fabaceae; genus Medicago; species Medicago ruthenica. The sequence goes on along the minus strand of CM031373.1, from coordinate 79,743,492 downwards.
GCCCCCTTTCTCCCTGTCTTCTTTCATCATTTCCTGTCCAGAACTAGCCACAAAATCTTCAAGAAAGATCACAATCACTTCCTCCATAAATGTTAACCAAACTCTTGCCAAAGAAAATCCAGCATTCAATTCCAAAAAAGCCTATATAACAGGGACGAAAATCAGAGGAGGGAGGATTTTTTCAGCAGAATCAAAAATCACAGAAACAGCAAACTCATATAACAAAACTCTGTCATTTTTTTCTTTACAAACCACCCAAGTCACTACAACAAAAAAAAAACCACAACCACCCAAGTGATTACAACACAAAAACCACAACCACTCAAAAATCCTCACATTTTTTTCGTGCATCTGAAGCTTTGCTAGGAGTTTGTAAGTATCTTGGACCTTGTTACTTCATTTTTCGCATTTGTTTAAGTGTTTGTAGTTTTCTTCATAAATAATGTATTTTTCACCATAAGTTCATGAGCATGACTTAAGACCGAAATATAGTTAGTTTTAGGACACCTTTTGGTAGATCTAAGACTACTAGGATGTAGTACTCATGGCAAGCTTTACCGTAGTGTTTTTATTTTCGTATTTGGTTCAGTACTGAGTGAGAAATCTAACTGAGAAGTTGAGAAAAAATCACAGAAACTGTGTTCTGCTGTTCCTGCATATTTTTCTGCATTTTTACTCTTCATTTTAGTCATTTTAACTCATTTTTGCACTAAAAAATCATTCAAAAACCCAAAAAAAATTACAGAGATCACAACAATCACCAAAACAGAATTGATTTTTTCTTCCTACTGTTTTCCTTACTGTTTTACCCCTGAGTCTGAAGAGTCTAAGTCTGAGGTTCTGAAACCAGAGTCTGAAATGAGCTTCTGAAGGTCAGCTTCTGAAGTCTGAGTCTGAAGTCAGCTTCTGAAGGTTTCGCAGAGCAAAGTCCTGGTCGCTCTGCGACCGTAGCAGAACTCAGCTTCTGATGTCAGCTTCTGAAGTCAGAGTCTAAACAGTGAGTCTGAAGTCAGAGTCTGAACAGTGAGTCTAAAGATTCAGAGTCTGAAGTCAGCTTCTGAAGTCAGAGTCTGAACAGTGAATCTGAAGTCAGAGTCTGAATAGTGAGTCTGAAGATTCAGAGTCTGAAGTCAGCTTCTGAAGTGAGCTTCTGAAGTCTGAGTCTGAAGTCTGCTTCTGGGTTCAGAGTCTGAAGGTTCTGCGTCTGAAGGTTCAGAGTCTGAGGTTGAGAGTGTGAAAGTTCTGAGTCTGAAGATTCAGAGTCTGAGGTTCTGAGTCTGAAGGTTCAAAATCTGGGTTGAATTATTTCTGAAGGGGTTGAAACTCATTTTTATTCAAAGATAAAAAAATATAACAAGTGTTATTGCTTTAAATTGTAGTATATCAATTTTCGATAACAAACTTGAATGAAAAAGGAGTGGTCCGACGTATGTCTTTCCATTCCCCGGTTGCATGGGCACTTGACGTATGTCTCGTTGTTCGGACAATCGTCATTCCTTTTCAAAAACCCAAAAGATATATTAATTTTCAATAACAAACTTGAATGAAAAAGGAGTGGTCCGACGTATGCCTTTCCATTCCCCGGTTGCACAAGCACTTGACGTATGTCTCGTTGTTCGGACAATCGTCATTCCTTTTCAAAAATACAAAAAAACATAAAAACAAACTCAACCCACCAAACTAATTTTCGGCCCCCCGCGGTCAAATAAAAATCAAATCTCTTTTCACAAACGGACAATGTTTTATCAATTCTAACGCGATACAAACAAACGCTTAAGCCTCCCACGCGCGAGCATACAAGCTACGTTTAACCGCTAGAATACGATCAAAAACATCGTTCTTTAAAATCAACCAACAAACAAATATTTTCTACCAAAGAACTACGTAGCTTTGAATTCTCCATCGCACCAGGAGATACGTAGGAGCAGGATCAAACTCTTGTCAAGCACACTAATAAAAATCTTTTTTCCCCCTTTCTTTTTTTTCCTTTGAAATATAAAATTTTTGCAAGCAACCTTTAAAACACTTTTTAACCCTAAACTAATTAGGAGGTTCCCGTTGGGTACAACGGATGCGAGGGGTGCTAATACCTTCCCCTTGCATAATCGACTCCCGAACCCATTAATGGTTGCGATGACCATCTTTTCCAAATCGTCAAGGGTTTTATCAACGTTTCCCTTTAAAAATAAAACTTTGGTGGCGACTCCGTAGTTATTCCGAGCGTTAGTACGCTCGAGCGTTTTTAGCAACACGACAGCTGGCGACTCCGCTGGGGACTTTTGTTTCTTATTAGCGAGTCAGGCCTATCCTAGTTAGCTCTTAGGTTAAGTGTTTTTTGTTTGCTTGCATGTTTTTATCTTATGTCTTTATCTTCATTTTTTCTCTCGCCTCTATATCTATGCTTCATTATGCTTTATATTCATATATATATGTCAACTGTGGGTTGTCGCATGAGTGAAGCTCTATACCCGAGCTTTGAGAAAAAAACTTAAGATAAGATGGTGGTCGCGTAGTGTTGACCTTCCTGACGTATGTCTTGCAAGGTTGGCATGAAAACCCCGCCTAGAGTAGATTCTCTTGGAGGCGTTGTTGTCTTGCGAGTATTTGCAATGGCAGCGGTACTTTCTTGTAGGATCCATGACTCCGGGGACCTTTTTGAACCAGTCTAGAACCTAAACATGTTATTAGGGACCTTCGGTTAGAACAAGAGTCGATGGTCGCGTAGTGTTGACCTTCCTGACGTATGTCTTGTAGGGTTGGCATGAAAACCTCACCTAGAGGAGATCTTTTGGAGCGTTGTTGTCCTGCAAGTATTTGCAATGGCAACAATATGTTCAAATAAGATCAATGAATCTAGGAACCATTTTGGAAATCTAGAACCTACATGTGAGAATAGGGGGTAGTATTGAACGTTCCTACCTTGGTAACCTATGTCTTGACCTCTTTTAACCACACCTCTGCATGCCATAACATTTGCATCCATGAAAATAATTTTCGCATATACATTTTCCTTCCCAAAGCAAAATAAAAAAAAAACATGTTTTTTCATCTACATCGCATACATGCATTTTCATGCATTTTAAAGAAAAACACTCATATCATTCCCCCCAGAAGTACCCGACCTGGTGTATCGTTGTGTTTCTGATGAGATCCCGAGCAACTGGAAGGCCATAGAAATTCCAGAAATCATTTCCTTGTTCAAGTAATTTATCATGTTTTTTTGTTTTTTTTTTTAAAAAAAAATCATTTTGCTCTGCCCAAGGCAAATGATTAGCTTTGTGGGGCCCCCATGTTTCAAGTTATTTCTATCATTAATGAAATTGCATTTTGTGTTCAATTGAGTTCATTTCTTTCTTTCGTTCTTTAATAGCAATATTTTACTCATTTTAAATTTCTGCAACCCTAAAATAAAATCATACTCATACATATCCATAAATACACCCACCGAAAATAACACTGCTATAATACCTTACGACTTCGATTTCCCGATTAACCAAACGGAAGACGATGAGGAGGACAATTATGAACCTCCTAAAGAATTGCCCAGGCATGAGGATCAAGAAGATAGGGTAATACAACCTCATCAAGATCCAATTGAAGTGATAAACTTAGGGACCGAATAGGACAAGAAAGAGGTCAAAGTGGGAGCCTCCCTGCAAGAAGACGTGAAGGAAAAGCTGATTGAGTTACTACGAGAGTATGTACACGTGTTCGCTTGGTCATATCAGGACATGCCAGGATTAGACCCCAACATAGTCGTGCATAGACTACCACTCAAGCCAGGATGCTCACCAATAAAGCAAAAGATGAGAAGAACCAGACCCGACATGGCTCTCAAGATTAGAGAGGAAGTCAAAAAATAGTTTGACACCGGCTTCTTAGCAGTGACCAAGTATCCACAATGGATTGCCAACATTGTGCCAGTCCCAAAGAAAGATAGCAAAGTCAAAATGTGTGTGGATTACCGGGACTTGAATAGAGCGAGCCCAAAAGATGACTTCCCACTGCCTCACATTGATGTATTGGTAGACAACACCGCCCAGTTTTCAGTCTTCTCTTTCATGGACGGTTTCTCTCGATACAACCAAATCAAAATGGCTCCAGAGGACATGGAGAAAACCACGTTCATCACCCCATGGGGAACTTTCTGCTACAAGGTAATGCCCTTCGGATTAACGAATGCTGGGGCAACATATCAAAGAGCGATGGTGACTCTTTTCCATGACATGATTCATAAGGAAATAGAGGTCTATGTTGATGATATGATTGCCAAATCTCAGACGGAGGAAGATCATATATTTCATTTGCAAAAGCTGTTCGAGCGCCTGAGAAAGTTCAAGCTACGCCTAAATCCTAACAAGTGCACTTTTGGTGTTAGGTCTGGCAAGTTATTGGGGTTCATAGTCAGCCAAAAAGGAATTGAAGTTGATCCTGACAAAGTAAAAGCCATACAAGACATGCCAGCACCAGGTAGTGAGAAGGAGGTTCGTGGGTTCTTAGGAAGATTGAACTATATTGCTAGATTCATCTCACACATGACGGCCACTTGTGAACCAATTTTCAAATTGTTAAGGAAAAATTAAACTATTTAGTGGAATGAGGACTGCCAAGAGGCGTTTGATAAGATCAAACGATACTTGCAAGAGCCACCGATTTTGATACCTCCGGTTCCTGGTAGACCTCTCATCTTATACTTGACAGTGCTTGATGGATCAATGGGTTGTGTTCTAGGACAACAGGATGAAACGGGAAGAAAGGAGCACACCATCTACTACCTAAGCAAGAAGTTCACCGATTGCGAATCAAGGTATACCTCACTCGAAAAAAATTGTTACACCCTAGCATAGGCTGCCCGACGCTTAAGACAGTACATGTTGACTCACACCACTTGGTTGATATCAAAGATGGATCCCATCAAATACATTTTCAAAAAGCCCGCCCTCACAGGAAAGATAGCCCGTTGGCAAATGTTGCTATCCGAGTATGACATCCAATATGTTACTCAAAAAACTATAAAAGGGAGCGTGTTATCCGAGCACCTTGCTCACCAACCATTGGAAGACTATCAACCCATACGATTTGACTTCCCCGATGAAGACGTTGTAGCCTTGAATGACGAAAAGATCATAAGTGATGAGGAAGGGCCGGAACTGGGAATTCGATCGAAGCTCGCTTTCGATGGTGCATCAAATGCCATGGGGCACGGGATCGGGGCTGTCCTAATATCACCAAGAAAGGGGTATCAACCCTTCACAGCAAGGTTATGCTTTGACTGCACCAATAACATGGCAGAGTATGAAGCGTGCATCTTGGGCCTCGAAGCAGCAATTGACCTAAGGATCAAAATCCTGGAAGTATACGGGGATTCAGCACTAGTCATCTATCAAGTGAAAAGAGAGTGGGAAAACATCCCAATTTGATCCCCTATCGTGCCCGTGTTGTAGAATTGATGAAATATTTCGATGAGGTCACCTTTCATCATATACCTCGAGAAGAGAATCAGGTAGCAGATGCTTTAGCTACATTATCATTAATGTACCAAGTGAATTTCCACAACGAGGCACCAATCATAAAGATGGATCGTATTGATAAACCAGTTGTGTGTGCAGTAGTCGAAGAAGAACTTGACAACAAACCCTAGTTTTACAACATCAAACGATACCTCGAAGAGCAAAAGTATCCAGATAATGTCTCACAAACAGACAAGAAAACCCTCAAAAGATTGGCATCGCAGTTTTTCCTCAGCGGGGGTACACTCTACAAAAGAAATTATGACATGGTTTTACTCAGGTGTGTGGATAAACGTGAAGCATACATGCTCATCAAAGAAATCCATGAGGGGTCTTTTGGAACCCATGCCAACGGACACGCAATGGTGAAGAAGATCCTAAGGGCGGGCTATTACTGGCTAACTATGGAGGCCAACTGTTTTCACTACGCCAAGACATGTCACAAGTGTCAAATTTACGCCGACAAGGTGCATGTATCACCAACTCCTCTGAATGTCATGACGACACCCTGGCCATTCTCTATGTGGGGCATAGACATGATTGGAATGATTGAACCAAAGGCTTCAAATGGACACCGGTTCATCCTGGTTGCCATCGACTATTTCACCAAGTGGGTTGAAGCAGCTTCTTATGCAAATGTAACAAAGCAAGTGGTGGCCCGATTCATCAAGAAGGAAATCATTTGCCGTTACGGCACTCCCCACAAAATTATCACAGACAATGGGGCAAATCTAAACAACAACACAATGAAGGAGTTGTGCAAAGACTTCAAGATTGAGCACCATAATTCCTCACCATATCGGCCGAAGATGAACGGCGCGGTAGAAGCAGCCAACAAGAACATCAAGAAAATCATCCAGAAGATGGTAAAAACCTATAAGGACTGGCATGAGATGCTTCCCTTCGCGCTACACGGCTACAGAACGTCAGTTCACACTTCCACTGGGGCAACCCCTTTTTCCTTGGTATACGGTATGGAAGCCGTACTTCCCATTGAAGTGGAAATTCCCTCATTAAGGGTCTTGATAGAAACTAAATTAGGGAAGCCGAATGGGTCCAAACAAGGTTCGACCAACTGAACCTCATAGAAGAGAAACGCCTAACAGCATTGTGTCACGGACAGTTGTACCAAAAGAGGCTCAAGAAGGCATTCGACAAAAAAGTTCGCTCTCGAGAATTCAGAGAAGGAGACTTAGTGCTGAAAAATATATTACCCATCCACAAGGATCCTCGCGGGAAATGGACTCCTAACTATGAAGGACCATACGTGGTAAAAAAGGCTTTCTCTGGCGGAGCCTTAATCATCACTACTATGGATGGAGAAGAGTTTCCACTCTCAATAAACTCTGACGCAGTAAAAAAATACTATGCCTAAAAAAAAGAGCTCGCTAAATCGAAAACCCGAAAGGGCGGTTTAAGCAATAGAGAGCGTCCTGGTAGATCGAAAACCTGAAAAAGCGGTCTAGGCAAAAATTAAGGACATCAAAAAAGGAAATATACCCCAGTGGACTGAAAACTCGAAAGAGCGGTCCAGGTAAAAAGTAGGGGTTTCAAAACAAATAAGAAAGGTAGAGGACTGCAGCACACGAGATCCTGACAGAATTCAGAGGGGAAGAATCGGTCTCGTTATCATCTTTCAGAGGCAAAGTATTTCGAAGTCATAGGGAAAGTAGCACATGTTGTACCAAAGCGAAACCTACGCAAATCTCCACTTGTTTCATTTCTTTTTCTATTTTAGTAATCACCTCTTACAGGGATTACATCTTCATGTATTGTTACCCATTCAAGGGATTAAGTTTCATTGAATAAAAAATCGCCTTTTTGCCTTTTCATTTTTTTTGTGTCCTCACTTGCTCATAAAATGTTGTTTTTTATTCATGATGAATATTGCATTGAAATATGGGAAATAACATAAAAACTTGCCAAAAAATGTGTTTTACTTGAATTTTTAAATGTCGAAAGAATTTCGTTGGTCTCCAGTATTGCATCAAAGGACTCAAGGCCTGAAACTCTTCATCAGTCATTTTAAGATTCTTACTCTTCAGCAGAAACAAGTGCGCAGCTCACGGTACATGAAACACAAAGATCCCGGGTGTCGGAAGGACGGGATTCCCCAAATAAAACATACCCCACATTTCTCTCATCCACTGAGGCTGGATTCGATCAGCTTTCAAGATGATCCTTATATTTCCAACCAAAGCCCAATTTTCATTGGCACTCAAAATTTCCAACCAAAGCCCAATTTTCATTGGCACTCCCAAACGCAATTTCCAACCAAAGCCCAACCATACTCGGCACCCGATCACAACCGAAGCTCAACATGTTGTCCGCTTATCCACATGTCAGCATAGTGCATGCATCATATCAAACTCATTCATTAGCATGCATCTCATATTCATAACATACTCTTCCTCACAATTTCTCATGCTCCCCAGCAAACACTCCTCAGTAAGTATCCCATATTCACCGACATTCACCAACAAGGTATCCCAGTGTTCCCCAGTGGACCTCTTTCAAGAACTTCCCCAGCAGGTTTCTTCAAAAAAAAAAACCAACGGGTCCCTTCACAAACTATCCCAATTCTCATTAAACTTACCTATGGCCATTAAGTTTCCCCAGCAGAAACTCCTTTGAGTCTACCTCATATCATATCATACCGCAAAAAGCAACTTAAAGCATATCATGCATCAACGATCATCTTTCTTTTCCGACAATCTAAGTACAAGCCACGTCTAGAGACGATACGTTTATCCCAGGGCAGTCTAAGCGCCCCCCGAGGCGACGATATTCCTTTTAGATCTAATTGAAATTTCGGGCTTAGCAACTGGTAGGAGTTAACAGATTCTGAACCTAAATAAGCAGATTCAGAATAAAGCTTAGCACAATTAAATCAGTTCAGCAGCAGGAAATAAAGTGCAGAAATAAAAAGAACACACAGGTTTGTTAACCCAGTTCGGAGTAACCACCTCCTACTCTGGGGGATACCAATCCAGGAAGGAAATCCACTATTGGAATTAATCCTTAAGACTCAGACACTGACCCCCAGTTCCTATCCTAAGCAATCAACTTCCACCTAGTCAGACTTCTACCCAACTCTTGAGTATTAGAGTCCACTAACTTCCTATTCAAGTAACAGCCCAGTCACTTGAACAAACATGAACTAACACCTAGTTCTGAACAAATTACCCAGTTTTGAAGAACACACTTCAATACATGACCTTCACTCGTACCTACAGGCTTAGAGTGATTACAACTCAAAACACCTAAACCAACTCAACAGAGTGGTGCACAAACAAAGCTAAAAAGCTTACACACTAAGACTCTATTTCTGAATAAAAACTCTCTAATTCCTTTTTCTTGAATAGCAGCAAAGCACTCCTTATATAGCCTTCAACAATCAGCATAAATTAGATTCCAATCTTCTGCACATGATTTGTTTCTGAATTATGAATGATCCAATTAGGATATGATCCAATTAGGAAACAAATAAACCAGCAATGCATCTTCTAAAAGATTCATTCAGAAAATATGAATAACCATAAAACACGAGCCAATCTTCAAAAGATCTTCTCCAATTTAATCAGGCCTTCTAGAATCAACATGCTTGAATAAATCCTTGTTAAATCTCGCAAAGATTCGTGCCAAAACAATTCAGAAAAACCAGCTTCTGATGAAATCAACGAAAGTCAACGTGGGCATCAGACTCACATTTCAGCTTCTGAAGTGCTACAGTGCGTCTGAAAGAATTTTCTGCGTCTGAAGCAACTTTCAGGTTCTGAACAGCTTTAAATGAATTTTCTTGCAACTGAAGACTTGTTTTAAACATGGAGATGCTTCTATTCAACACATTGGATTTGCCAAAATATGCAGCCAACTCCAAAATACTCAACACTAAGCACCCCCCGAGGCGACGATCTGTTTATCTTTCACTCTAAGCACCTCCCGAGGCGACGACTTGTCTTTTAGATCTAAGCACCCCCCGAGGCGACGACTTGTCTTTTAGATCTAAGCACCCCCCGAGGCGACGATCTGTTTATCTCTCAGTCTAAGCACCCCCCGAGGCGACGACTTGTCTTTTAGATCTAAGCACCCTCTGAGGCGACGATCTGTTTATCTTTCAGTCTAAGCACCCCCCGAGGCGACGATTTTCCTTTTAGATCTAAGCACCCCCCGAGGTGACGATCTGTTTATCTTTCAGTCTAAGCACCCCCCGAGGCGACGACTTGTCTTTTAGATCTAAGCACCCCCCCGAGGCGACGATTTTTCTTTTAGATCTGAGCACCCCCCCCCCCCCCCCCCCCGAGGCGATGATCTGTTTATCTTTCAGTCTAAGCACCCCCCGAGGCGACGACTTGTCTTTTAGATCTAAGCACCCCCCCGAGGCGACGACTTGTCTTTTAGATCTAAGCACCCCCCGAGGCGAGGATCTGTTTATCTTTCAGTCTAAGCACCCCTCCGAGGCGACAACTTGTCTTTTAGATCTAAGCACCCCCCGAGGCGACGATCTATTTATCTCTCAGTCTAAGCACCCCCCCGAGGCGACGACTTGTCTTTTTAGATCTAAGCACCCCCCGAGGCGACGATCTATTCATCTTTCGGTCTAAGCACCCCCCGAGGCGACGACTTGTCTTTTAGATCTAAGCATCCCCCGAGGCGACGATCTATTTATTTTTCCAGTCTATGCACCAGTAGCCAATCCAGAGGCGATCCTGCATTTACTTTTGTGTCCATACTTCCCCATTTTAATACTTTCATATTGTCTCCTACATCATTTTTCTCCAGTCTTTTCTCACTTTGAAGGACAAAATTTGGGTCCTTTTATACTTAATTTCTCTTCACAAAGAGTTTGCGAGGTGCCCTCGGCACTCGAATTCTCTATGCGAAGACACAATTAAGTAGGGGCAGCTGTTGTACCCTAATTTTGTCCGGACAAATTAAAAGTCTTTTAAAAAAATATAATGAGTGATAATATTTTAATTTATTTTTACAAAAGACATAGTTGAAAATTAATTTTTTGAGTCAATTAATTTAGCCAAGTCCAATGATCAATTGTTCAATTTATATCCCAACCAAAATTGCAAAAAAAAAAATAAATATATAATAAAGCAAAAAAAAAAAGGGAAGAGAGAGTCACTGTTCACTGCAGCGCCCCCCTTGTTTCCCGCTTTCTTTCATCCTCTGTCAGAATCAACCCCAAAAGCACTACAGGTTGCAGGGGGCGCCCCCTTTCTCCCTGTCTTCTTTCATCATTTCCTGTCCAGAACTAGCCACAAAATCTTCAAGAAAGATCACAATCACTTCCTCCATAAATGTTAACCAAACTCTTGCCAAATAAAATCCAACATTTAATTCCAAGAAAGCCTATATAACAGGGACGAAAATCGGAGGAGGGAGAATTTTTTCAACAGAATCAAAAATCACAGAAACAGCAAAATCATATAACAAAACTCTGTCATTTTTTTCTTTACAAACCACCCAAGTCACTACAACAAAAAAAACCACAACCACCCAAGTGATTACAACACAAAAACCACAACCACTCAAAAATCCTCACATTTTTTTCGTGCATTTGAAGCTTTGCTAGGAGTTTGTAAGTATCTTGGACCTTGTTACTTCATTTTTCGCATCTGTTTAAGTGTTTGTAGTTTTCTTCATAAATAATGCGTTTTTCACCATAAGTTCATGAGTATGACTTAAGACCGAAATATAGTTAGTTTTAGGACACCTTTTGGTAGATCTAAGACTACTAGGATGTAGTACTCATGGCAAGCTTTACCGTAGTGTTTTTATTTTCGTATTTGGTTCAGTACTGAGTGAGAAATCTAACTGAGAAGTTGAGAAAAAATCACAGAAACTATGTTCTGCTGTTCCTACATATTTTTCTGCATTTTTGATACTCTTCATTTTTAGTCATTTTAAATCACAGAAATTGTGTTCTGCTGTTCCTGCATATTTTTCTGCATTTTTACTCTTCATTTTAGTCATTTTAACTCATTTTTGCACTAAAAAATCATTCAAAAACCCAAAAAAAATTACAAAGATCACAACAATCACCAAAACAGAATTGATTTTTTCTTCCTACTGTTTTCCTTACCGTTTTACTCCTGAGTCTGAAGAGTCTAAGTTTGAGGTTCTGAAGCCAGAGTCTGAAATGAGCTTCTGAAGGTCAGCTTCTGAAGTCAGCTTCTGAAGGTTTCGCAGAGCAAAGTCCTGGTCGCTCTGCGACCGTAGCAGAACTCAGCTTCTGATGTCAGCTTCTGAAGTCGGAGTCTAAACAGTGAGTCTGAAGTCAGAGTCTGAACAGTGAGTCTGAAGTCAGAATCTGAACAGTGAGTCTGAAGATTCAGAGTCTGAAGTCAGCTTCTGAAGTGAGCTTCTGAAGTCTGCTTCTGGGGTTCAGAGTCTGAAGGTTCTGAGTCTGAAGGTTCAGAGTCTGAAGGTTCAGAGTCTGAGGTTCAGAGTCTGAAAGTTCTGAGTCTGAAGATTCAGAGTCTGGGATTCAGAGTCTGAGGTTCTGAGTCCGAAGTTTCTGTGTCTGAAGGTTCAGAATCTGGGTTGAATTATTTCTGAAGGGGTTGAAACTCATTTTTATTCAAAGATAAAAAAAATATAACAAGTGTTATTGCTTTAAATTGTAGTATATCAATTTTCGATAACAAACTTGAATGAAAAAGGAGTGGTCTGACGTATGTCTTTCCATTCCCCGGTTGCATGGGCACTTGACGTATGTCTCGTTGTTCGGACAATCGTCATTCCTTTTCAAAAATCCAAAAGATATATTAATTTTCGATAACAAACTTGAATGAAAAAGGAGTGGTCCGACGTATGTCTTTCCATTCCCCGGTTGCACGAGCACTTGACGTATGTCTCGTTGTTCGGACAATCGTCATTCCTTTTCAAAAATACAAAAAAACATAAAAAACAAATTCAACCCACCAAACTAATTTTCGGCCCCCCGCGGTCAAATAAAAATCAAATCTCTTTTCACAAACGGACAATGTTTTATCAATTCTAACGCGATACAAACAAACGCTCAAGCCTCCCACGCGCGAGCATACAATCTACGTTTAACCGCTAGAATACGATCAAAAACATTGTTTTTCAAATTCAACACACCAAACTAATTTTCGGCCCCCCGTGGTCAAATAAAAATCAAATCTCTTTTCACAAACGGACGATGTTTTATCAATTCTAACGCGATACAAACAAACGCTTAAGCCTCCCACGCGCGAGCATACAAGCTACGTTTAACCGCTAGAATACGATCAAAAACATCGTTCTTTAAAATCAACCAACAAACAAATATTTTCTACCAAAGAACTACGTAGCTTTGAATTCTCCATCGCACCAGGAGATACATAGGAGCAGGATCAAACTCTTGTCAAGCACACTAATAAAAAAAAAAAATTCCCCCTTTCTTTTTTTTCCTTTGAAATATAAAAATTTTGCATGCAACCTTTAAAACACTTTTTAACTCTAAACTAATTAGGAGGTTCCCGTTGGGTACAACAGATGCGAGGGGTGCTAATACCTTCTCCTTGCATAATCGACTCCCGAACCCGTTAATGGTTGTGATGACCATCTTTTCCAAATCGTCAAGGGTTTTATCAACGTTTCCCTTTAAAAATAAAACTTTGGTGGCGACTCCGTAGTTATTCTGAGCGTTAGTACGCTCGAGCGTTTTTAGCGACGCGACACTTAGCAATTAGCATACTTTGACATTGTCCCAATTTTTAAATTCGTGGAAATTAATTTTAAATTTATTCACTGAAACACAAGTGCACAACACGATACTTTATTATTTAAGCAATGAAAATGAAAAATAGTTTTTACAGTGCACAACATGTGAGAAAAGCTTCGTAGTTTTTATAGTTTTTACAGGTTTCGATTTTTTTAGTTTCCATATACACAGAGTACATCATAAGAAAATAAAATAAAGTAGGAATAAGTAATAAATATTTTAAATGGTTGGCTGGAATAAGTAAATTTTTGAAAAATTAGAATTCTGAACAAAAAGGTCCAAAAAAAATTAACCGATTTTTTATTGAATTGGTTGTGTTCATTTTTACTAAAAAAAGTTTTACTTTTTTTTTTTACAAAATTCGGTCTTAAAAATTGGTTTAAAAAGAGAAATAACCGGTTTTTAAAGAGAAATAACCAATTTTTAATCCGGATTTAACAAAAAAATCCGGATAGTTTTATAAACCAAACCATATCCATTTATAATCCGGTTTTATAAAAATAACCGGTTATATATCCATAACCATATTCATAACCGGTTATGTTACATAACCGGTTTACAATAAAATATGGTAATGGTTAGGAATAAGTCATACAAGTGGTTTACATATTGATATGGTTTGGTAGGTCAAAATATCCGACCATGCACACCTCTAGATGTATGTGTATTACCGTATACAAATTACATTGTAAATCAAATTAGCATATGAAACAGTGTTTTTGAATATTCAAAACTTCTCCAGAATCACGAAGTTCCACATATTTAATTAGAATAATATCGCATCAATAGAAATTAAACTAGCACCATTTTTAGATTGCACAATTTTTTTGAAGAGGTTTTAGTGCTCAATGCTTAACAACTAAGTCTGTTTACCAAGTTGTGATCGTGGGCACTCAACTTAGTTGCGTATATAGGAATAATGAATGAGGAGTAGGGGTTTGGAGTTGGAGATGGCAGAAGCAAGCTGTATATATGCAATAATATGCACACAACTTTTTGACAATTTTGTTTGATACCTTCAAAAAGTTACACGGCATTGGAGCTAATGAAGTTGAAATTTCAGTTTCCTCAATAACCAATCCATTGCCTAACATGGTGGGAAGCGACTTTCATGTACATAAAAAAAAAGTATTTCAAACGTGAAGTATTAAACTAATTTACCCAGCAGCACTTTGAAATTGCTCGTTCTTTTCAAACACAAAGAAATTGCTTGTTCTTAGCCAAGAAATCAACAACCAATTATTTGGTCACCCTTTCTCTCAACATCACGTGACACTTTTATTTGTGCTCAAGTTTGTTAAACATTTTTTCCTCAAAAAAAGTTTGATAGAACTTTAGTCTCATTTAGGATTATTTAAACCTAAGTTAGATTGTTTTTTGTTAACCTCCAATTGGTCATTAAGTTTTATCAAATTACTTCCATTACTAGAAAACACTCGTTGAGATCTAGTTGATTGTATTTAGGAACATTTGGGTCCTTGCTAGGACTACTTTGATTGACATTTGAGATTTAGGAGGACTAAATTTATATTTTTCATTTTTTTAGAGACCGATTAATTAGGCGTATATGTTCCCTTCAAAAAAAAAAACTAAGCGTATATATTATTTTAGTTAAAATTAAGAATTTAATTAGTATACTTTGTTGGTTTACAATTATTTTATACACATACATTCTATGATGTGTTGTCATGTCAATTAATGAATATGAAAACACATGAGTTGTCATATTCATTAATTGATGTGACAAATATATGTGTATAATAATTGTACATACTAACAGATTATACTAATTAAACTCTAAAATTAAATGGAATTTGGATGTCTGAATTATGTTATTGAGAAAGAGCAATTGTTACTACTTTTTATTATGATTTTCTATTGTGGTTGGTTTTCGAAAGGGTGACTTTGTTTAACAAAGATATATGTGGGACAAATATCTGCCACAATAAACTCTGGGAATTGGGAACAGGGCTTCTTCTGTTTGAAGGCTAGCATTTGTACTACATACATTACAGATTCCATTGAGACTTGGTTGTGACGCTGGGTGGCAATGGCATTGCTTACCATTGTCAACGTTTTTTTATTTACACTGCCATTTATGTTATATATCAGTTCCTAATGTAGGGGCAAGTAGGTAGTGGTTTTTGGCCTTTCTCTTTTAATCTTTAAATAAAAAGTAACATCTTTATCTTTATAATACTAAATGTTAGGTAGTCTTGACCTAACTCTATGACTAACCCTAATTTTTTGTTTTGAAAAAAAATTATGAAAACAAATTCCTCCCAAGAGTTGAACCGTGCACCAAATGCTATCACAACACATGTTTTACCACTCGGACACCTAAGTTTCTGCTGAAATAATCTTGCTTTCAAAATTAATATGCAACATTTATGTTATTTTCTCATTTCTTCTCTCTTCCACATTTTTTCCCTTTACTAATGAATTAAAATTATAATTAATTAAATTGAAGCATCACTCCCTCCACGTTCCTATTATAGAACCACTATTACCGCGGTAACTACACCATGTTATTATTAACTTCCCGTCATGCCTTTAGGATTATAAAAGTATATGATTCCAGGCTATAATATACAAGTTTAAGCTAACTAGAATTTCCTCTTAGAAAAAATTTTAAATCCAAAAGGATTATAAAAATATATGTATCATAAGAAATTCTATAAGAAAATGTTTCTGTTACTAACATGGTAAAGGAAAAACTTTTTCTTAGTTTTTTATAATTCTATTGCATGAGAAACAAATAATGGCATGTCTTTTAACCTTTTCATATATCTAATTTTTAGTTTTAAAAAAATTTATGAAAAAACTCTTACTAGAGATCAAACCAGATATCATATGCTACCAATTCACAACTCTTACCACTAGGGCACTGATGTTTTTGATGAAATGTGATTGCTTCACTTTTATATATTCAACACAAATCCGGGTCCTCTTTCTTTCAATCTCATAATCCCTAAATCATTTCTCACACACTTTCGTCTCTCTCACCATCATGCAATTAAACCTAATAACCCTAATCCCGCCCTTTTTGGCGGACCTTATTAATTTTTATAAAAAAGGGTCTGTAAGGAATTGAATCAGTTAACACATGACAACACTTTAAATCTTTTACCACTTTTACTGAAAGAATGTTGCTTCCAAAATGAATATACCGTACTAAAGGTCATTTTTTTTTACATTTTTTTAAAGTCATTAATGCTATTACAGTTCCTTTTTATTTTTTTTTCTTTCGGTTACACAGAGGAGTTCCTGTTCATTATTTTTTTCTTTCTTTCGATTACTACGTAACAGTTCATTTTCTTTTTTATAGACTTAATAGCCTTTGCGGTTAGAACCAATTTTTTGGTGAAGACTTTTGTATATATATTTTTTCTTTTGATTTATCATTTTTATTGCAGTCCATCTTTTGTTTTTGTTGCTTTTTGAAGTAGTTTGATAACATAATATTGAATGTAACTATAAAAATAATAATATAACCAATTTGATAGTTATATATGAAACTCTACGAAAACCCGTGCATCGCACGGGATAAAGTCTAGTGACTTTATAATAATGTGCCATTTTAACTTTATATAATTATATTAGAGGAGTAATATATATGTTAACGGACTAACTTGTTTAGGATGTAGTTAGTAAGTTCACGTAAAAGATCACTGCAATTTCAACAAACTTTGTAGTTACTACAGTAAGTACTATTAACTAGTTATGGGTCAAAGTCAAATCTTAAGAGGAGTTCAAGTACAAGTTCTTCAACTAGCAGCTTCATCATATCCAAGAAACCAAAAATGATGCTATAGATATTTTTTATCAAAAATAGGATGGTATAGATGAAGTTAGGCTATTGCCTATAGGCAATCAAAACTTCTATTTTGGTCAAATTTCTGAAAATCAAAAGGGGAAGTGTTCTAAGTGTTAACTACACACTTGCCAGTTCCCACTGTTAGCATCCCATAGTATATTCATTTGAGACATGCATGGCCAATTATCTCATATATCTTGGAGATTATTTCTCAAAAAAAGTATAAGCAGATTTACGGTTACTAAAAGTTTAATTAAAGTATACCATATATAATTCTTAAAGTTGAGGAATTGACATGTAAATTCTGCAGATTCTCCAAACAAAGCAGCAAATTTTCCTCCAATTTCTCTCCTCTTCTTAGAATCTATCTTCTACATATTCTTCGACCGAAATAGTTTTTTCCTTTGTATGCACCAACAAAGAAACAAATGTGACCCAAAATCTACTCATTCATCCACTCATAAAAGGTATGAGACCATGAAATCCATTCATCACCTCCTTTACATTTACCCCGTTTATCACACACCAAACCAAACCAAATCAACCATCTATAAAAATATTCTTTCTTTATCATAATAAAAAATATCTAATAAGCATTCTTTTTTCATTTTCACTCCCAAGTTGTAAGTAACTTTTGGTCCTATATATTATCATTCATTATATTTTATTTACAAAATCACATATAGTGACCACAAAATACAAAAACCAACCAATATAAAATAATTATAATAATAATAAAAAAACTTAAAAGAACTTATATAACTCTATGAAGAGTACTTAGCAATATTATCATGCTTAATCTATGTTTAAATTGTGGTAGAACACAAAGCACCCTGTTTTGAATTCAGAGGAGGCACATTTAAAGTGGGTCCAATCCCAAAAGCCACTATAGAATCACAATTAACATTAAACCTGTAACGACCAGAAACCCAAGTACCAATTTTCCAACGAAGTTTTCCATTAGCTTTAAGACTCAAACCCAATCTTCCAGAAACTTGATCACGACTCATTTCATAACCAATGGAAGGAGCAACAGGTAAACCATTTCCAATCAAAGAAGATGATAAAAGATTACTCTCTTGTTGTCCTTGGTAAAAAGGTGGCACAAATGAATCACTAGTTATTTGTTGATTCTTGTAAGTTGCATAAACTTGAAACTCATCGTAGTAAATGCTAACTTTTTGGTTTGGATTTTTGGAGAGAAGAGTGAGTTGGATTGAGGAGTTGAGGATTGGTCCTGAGAGGTTTAGTTGATAGATGTCAAGTTCTTGGAGGGAGAATTGAGGTTTGGAGGGTTTAAGGATGAAATAGATGAGAAGTATGAGTAATAGGATTGTGGTGAAAAATGTTGAGAAAGCAAAGAAGATTTTCTTGTAGTTTCTCTCTATTCTTAGTACTTGTTTTGTTGCACAGTGTTTTGGAGATTTTATTGTGATTTGAGACATTTTGTAAAAAGATTGGAGAGAAGAGAGTTTTAGAGTAGAAAGGAGGATGTTTACAACGTTAAGGAAGAGAAGGGTGGGGTAGTTTATAAAGAGAGGAAAAAGAAGCAATTATTATGTCTTCCAGAATAGAATGCTTTTGAATAGCAGTTCTAAACTCTAAATAAAGTTGTAGTGATTAGTATTTTGTATACAATAACTCAAAGAGATTAAAGTGGTAAATTGGAAAATTGCTTGATGTGGAGGGAAATTCTAGCATGTCGCAACTTACATATCTCATAAATGTTGCAAAAATTCAGGCCCCTCAATAAATCATGTACTATACATTTTCTCCTAATTTAGAGAAATGTATTTTTAGTATTTTATGTTAATTCATTTTTTCACTTTATATATTTATTTATTTGAAATAGATTAGTTACTTTTGTATATATGTAAACTTTTATACAGTTTGATCGACTCTCACTTTATTTTGCCTTTTTTTTTTTCAAAGTCTACTATGTGTTTGTTATCAAGAAAGTCTTGTTCAGTGACAATCTCAAATAAATATCATTTGAGCATACACGTGCTAGTACTACGTACGTATGAAAAAATATAATAGATCAAATAATTAAATAATTAAATAATATTTATTTTACGTGTGTTTAAATAATATATATTTATTTGAAGTTTCGACCATGTGTTTTTCTTTGTGACCTTATATATATTTATTTGTGCTAATTAATTTAAAAAATTCAGAAATACCTTTCACTTAAGTTCCGACGATGGAGTATATAATTTGAACATATTTTTTTTAAAAAAATGGCCAAGAATTTCTCTTATGATCATTGTCTTCAAAATTTTAAGGATTAATTGCACTATTTCATTGAAAAATCGGAGAGTTATGTGTTTCAATTTGACTATTAATTCTATTTGAGATATGTTTGAGATTAAATGTGGATATTACTTCTCACAACTCAACTGTGATTCGTGGGTTTGTCATGAAAGTTTAACTTATTCTATTAGATCCATCGTCGTTAATTCGATTTGATTATTTTCAAGTTGGTGTTTGATTATTTGAACGTGGTCAATTGTAATCAAATTTATTTTGTGTGAAACTCAAATTATTAATAATAACATCTAAATTCATTTTTTATATTTTAATTTTGTCCCATCAAGAAAAGTGTAAACTTGGTGTGTAATTATAATATGAAAATCAAAATTCCATAAAGAAAAATATTTCGTAGACACCTCAATAAACGTATACACCTTATATATAAGAGATACTGATGTGATAATTATATTAAGTTAAAATGAAGAGATAGAGAGAAAATAAAATATTAAATAAATATAGAAAATTTTGAAATGTTGAAAAGAAAAAGCTCAGTAAAACATAATGACCAATACTTCCTCCGTCCCTATTTATAGGAATAGTTTACAAAAAAGTTTTGTCTCCTAAATATAAGATCATATACAAATTCCTAGATGCATTAATTACTCTTTTTCCAAATATACCCCTTATTAATAATATAAATTTGTCTTGGTATATGAAAAGTTAACATTAAATATATATTTAATTAAGGGTAATTTAGTAATAGTTAGACACATTTGAGACAACTTTATTACTTTAACAACTTTTTTTAATACACGTGATTTTTGTAAATTACCTCTGTAAAAAGGGAAGGAGGGAGATTATTTGGTTTACGTTGGGTGCATCTAAACTAGTTGATCCTACACCATTCTCCTCTTTAATAACACAAAATGTTTTCTCCTTTTGCAAGTATTTACGGAGCAAAGTTTTAGTGGGACAAAGCTTTGAACTCTTCACCTGAAAATAAAATGGCACGTTCATACATTTCAAAAGCTAACAACAACAAAAAGTTCCCAGAGATGAACTGTAGAAAGTCTAGGATATAAGTTAGCTATGTTAATGTTAATAATATACTAGTATGTTACATGTATTTCTTGTTGTTTTCACAGTACATCCTTTCTTTTCTTTGGTCGTTTTCAAATGTTTGGTTAATTAGGTTGATTGAGACTTCCATGTAACACAAGCAACCAAAATTGGGGCCATAACTGTCCCCAATCCAACTTTTTCTTTTTGGTGCACAAATTAATGGGTGCGCTAAAGCTTTCTCAAAATGAAAAACAAAACCTATTTCAGACAAAACTTTGTTTCAGCATTTTAAGCGTAATTTGAATGGAGAATAACCAAACAAAACATAAGTGTGTACAAATCGAATTGAACCAAACATTTAATAACTTTCAAGTATTCAATAAAATGGTGTTACTTGGTGTAACACTATTAATTAAAATGTTAGCATTAAATTGCTCCCCGTAATAAAAAATAAAAGTTTTGTAGCACATAGGAACAAGCCAGATTAATCAGCCGCAAGAAGTGCATGTCCCTAGTGGTAATTATAAGTTGTCATCATAGTAGTAAAACACATGGCATGGTACACAAGAAGTGAAGAAGGTTCCCCCATAATAAGTGGGGCCTACCCTAGGACTCCCCACAAAAACAAAACAATGTCACAGTATATATCGGATGTCTTGTGATACCTTAAGATAACGATTTTGCTAAATTTAAAATGATACTAGTATATATACATACAATATGATACTGCCAAGATTATTGAAGGAAGAGGATGGGGTGATAACTCTTTAAGCTATAATAAGAAAGGGTGATTAGGGAAAAAAAGCAAAAGTAACGCTTTTTAAAAGAGAGTTAGAGGAGGTAGCGTAAATAGCCTTTCTTCATGATTGGAATTGGAAAGAGATATGGTGTGTGTAAATGGCCTAGTGGCATGCATGCATGCCCAATCCCATATTGACATTTTATTTATTTTTTGCATGAATAAAAATTAGTATATTAGATTAGATGTTATGTTATAATTTTTTGCATGCCCAATCCCATATTGACATTTTATTTATTTAAACTCTTACTTTTTAACTCTATAATTTTCTTACCTCAAATCAATTGAGTCGATTTGATCAAGAAAATTACATAAACTTGTGTTTGTTAGTTTCTAATTTTGATTGTGCAATTTTCTTTCATAATAATAATAAGAGAACGGAGTGAGCATGAAAAGGAGGGAACATGTAGAATCTATGAAATGGCTTTTTGGTGAGTCAAAAAATAAAAATGAAATGACTTTTTGGAAACAAACGAAATTATTGTTATTTGATGATTTCTTGACCTTAAATGTGTTTTAGTTTCGCTTTTTGAGATGAGATAATTGTCCACTTTCAACATGATTTTTCAGCTGCGGGGCCAGAGTCAGTTTCCATGGTTTAATCAATATGAATAATCTTCAAAGTTTTTAAGTAGTTTATTAGCAAAATAAATAATTAATTAAAAAGAGATTAGCATGGGATGTTCATCATGCATATACATCAATACATGGTGATGGTGGACCATTTAATTGCTTTAATTTTGGCCCGGTTTGCCAACATTGGACCCTTCTAGTGAGTAGTTAACTTCAAATAGCACTTGTGGTAGAGACGTTTGACATTAAAAAAGTTCCTTTTTTGTCAGTTATTATTGAGTATACTAAGCCCTTCAATTCAATTAAGAGAAAGTTGAAGACCCCATAACTTTGTGGTTTCTCCTCTTCCTACCTTTATTATCTTAAGACTCTCAATTTGCTCAAATTATATAAAAGAGGTAAACGACATATATTGTTTAGTTTAATAGGGAGATAATATAAAACTTTTGAAATTCTTGTTATGTTGGTTCTTTCAAAATGTACATTTGGTTAAGGTTCCTAGTAACCAAACATACTATAGAAATCAATAAAATAGATTAAGTGTATTGTGAAAACACAAACAAAGTAAACAAACTTGAAATATGGTTGTTAAGAAGTACAAGCAATGAAAAGGGTACTCATTTACTTACACTTCAAACAACTTTTGGCACTGTTTTTTTCCAAGGGGTCCCCTGATTGAGTGTATGTAATATTTGGCTCCTTGCATTTGTCCATTTTCTAAAGTACGTATTCTTTCTAATTTCTTCTTAAATTTTATCCACAAACTTAAAGTGCAGCAATTCTTTGAACGTGAGATTGAGTCCATAATTTTGAACTGCGCATTTCAAAATTTCAGGGGATAAGATCATTCAAGATATTAGCAAGTGAAGGAAAAAAAATTATTTTATGAAAAAGGAATTGTTTTTTATCTCCTAGCTTTTCTTCATGCAGCACTCTATATAAAAATGAGGTGGCTCAATAATTGTCTTAAAATTCACAAAGCTACATATTCTAACTTTTTTAATATATATATATATATATATATATATATATATATATATGAAAATTACTTTCTGCGAGGATTTTGGTTTATTTTAGATGGAAAAAAAAAACTTCTCATATTTTCCATACTATTATATTACTGTATATCACAAGCACGTGATTTTAGTAAATATATGTTTGGATGAGTAGTGAGTTTTATTAAATTATGGTGCCACTGTAATTTTGTTGAAACTTAATTTTGTCAAAATTGTAGTGGTTCATAGTGATTATGTCAATATTGCATCAAATCCAAATATGCAATAAATAAAAATATCATCTTTGGTGAAAATATCCTTTTACTGAAGATGGAGTCAAATGTGAGAATAGAAAAAGAAAGAAAACAGTAAATAATGTATCAAAGAGTTAATCAAGCAATAGAACATTCCAAAGACTTCCAGATCATACTGATCAATGCAAATATCCTTTTACATCTTTAAACTAAGTTAAGAGCGATACTAATACTAATAAGATCAAATTGAATTTACTCTTTAAATAATACTAGTGTGACATCTTTATCACAAACTTCAAAATGACTTCTTTTTTTTATCCAGGGGAACTTCAAAATAACTTGACAAAGCCTTAAAAAGAGACGAATTTTTTTAAATGACTGAAGTCCTAAAACATCAAGAAAAGAGGAACGACTTGTTCCAAAATATTTTTTTCTTCCTGAATTTGAAATTCAAGTTGATAGAGTGTGTTGTTACATGATTAGATGTGTTTAGTCATGAATTACTGCAACTTTCATTTGAATTAATTTTTTGTCGATAAAAATTTAGGTGAATTGAGTCTCACACCAGGGCCATGATATCAAGTTTCAAAGATTAGTGGAAGTTGAACTCGTGTTTCTATAGAGCATGAATTTACTTCTTACTAACTAGATCAACCTCTATTGACTTTGTTTGAATTCATTTACGAAAGAGTATAACTTTTTCATAAGGTCATTACTTTTCCCACTTTATGAGTTTTTTGCGCGTCCTATTCAGATTCTAAAATCCGAAATATTTCAATGTGTTTTTTGAGGTTTTATGGGGTTTTTATACAGTTCAGATTCTAAAATCCGAACTGCATAGGAAATGTGAGACTTGCATAGGATGGAAAAAGAAACAGCCTTTCATAATTGTTTCTTCTGATCAAGTAGTGCATGCTGCTCTGTATATAAAACAACTACACCATCCGATTAAGCTCATTTGAATTTGGGGCAGCCCTTATAAGTAAGAATGTTATTCTATTTGCCCCCACACTCCTCACAGGCCCCCAAAATTTTGAAAATGCCTCTGTAACTTCTGATGGGGATCGGAAAATAACTTCTGAATTCTGATGCACCAAATTATGTTTCAAAAAAGTATGTTTTAATGTCTATCAAAAACCTCGCCTCTTCTTCATGCAAACATATTAGTCAAATGTTTATACGAGACATAATTGCTTAGATTAACATATTTGATGGTGAATTTACTAAGACTTCCCAACTTGTTTGTTCATCAATATATCCAGTACTTCGAATATCTAGTTGTTTTGAAACGTAGCACCAGAGTTCTATAATCAAAATATCGGATAGATTGATGAACAAACGAGTATGGCATTCAGATAGTAAATTAGAATATCTAGATTTTAATTTGATAGTTATGAGCACAGATCGACTACCAGGGGCGCATAGATCGACTTTCATTAAATAAGCCTAACAAGTATTTGAGACTTATTTTTTTTTTTTTAAAAAAAAAAAGTATCTGAGACTTGAGATACTGGTAGAATAGTTGTACAAAACTTTGAATGTGAATATATTGTGTTGAACCATTTTGTAAGAAACTCGTTGGATAATTGATGTTGTATAATATTTTATCACCAATAAACAAAATACAATTAACCGGTTGCTGTAAACACAAATAGAGTCATACACTCGTACTAATATGATATTGTACAAGAAGCTCCAACATTACATGATAAATCAGTGAGACCTAGTAAGTACACAAATCCTTAAAAAAAAATCAAATAATGAGACACAACAATCTCTATAAAACTATATAAAATTACAACTGTATATCAGGTTATTATTAAATATATATATATATCAGGATCTAGAGGAAAGGCAAAAAAGAAAAATGGTTTTACACAGCATATACAGATCAAGTGGTTCTGATATTTAAGAAGTCAAGGAAACAAAATTTTGAAGCAACTAATGCTAACAAAGCACACTATCCTCTCCACTAAGTCACATATCTGCTATGTAATAATCAGTATTCTTAGCAATCTTTTTCTCCAGAAAGAGAATCAGGATTCGCTTGGCGAACAAATTGTCCTTTAACTCGAGGACGCTGCTCTGCTAGTTTCTTTCTGCTCTCATATCGAACCTGTTAAAAAGCATAAATAAGTTAGCATAATATGAAAACAATGATGATCATTTATCAATAATCATGCTAGTATGATTACAAGCTCGTATTGATATTGATATTGATATACCTTCTTCTCATAACATCTCTCTTTTCGTTTCAAACGGAACTTGTTTAGAGCTGCTTCTCGTAGCATAGCTCGATGTGAATATCCACTATTTGTGAGGTCTTCATTCTTTCCCTCTGAAACTGCTGTTGTTCTG
The DNA here is from genome assembly GCA_018208015.1 of Medicago ruthenica. Lineage (NCBI taxonomy): Eukaryota > Viridiplantae > Streptophyta > Magnoliopsida > Fabales > Fabaceae > Medicago > Medicago ruthenica. Next base: position 79,718,130 of record CM031373.1, on the reverse strand, counting down.
AAAGTGGCAACTTGTTCAGCATTGCCGCTACTTCCACAATTACTTCCGTAACCAATGCTGTTAAAATTGCTGGCATTTCCATTATTACAAAAACTACTGGATACACTTTGATCAGTTGTAGGGGAGATAAGTCTTTGATCCTCCGGATGTTCTGACTTGTGTTCCTGTGTATACACAACGTGGTTTGGAGTGCTGTTTCCATTTGGACCGCGAGGTTCGTAAAGCTGCTCTGAATTATTTTCTTTAACATTTGACTGATAAAATGCATCTGCTTGAAAGTTTTGTTCGAGAAACACAACTGAACCGGGCATTGATGGTGGACCTGATTGTGTACGAAACCCTGGTGGAAGTGTTGAACCATAGGCCATACAAAGATCATTGAACCTTACACCTTTTACAGGAATTGGGTGAGAATGCCCTTGCTGGGAATGTGAAGTTGCAAGTTCAGATTCTTTTTGCATACTTGGTGTTGAACTATCTGAGTTATGGTTCTCATTATTTGTTTTTTGTTCTCTTTGTTGATCAGAGAAGTTAATTACTACTGCAGGTGACGCTTGCAATTGCCTGTTAGTATACCTGCATGAACGGAACACCGTTTCAGTGATAAGCATGCAGAATTCAACAGAGCGGAGAAGTTAGAGACCACAAGTACAAAATTCATACACTTGCTAGCTTCATCCTTATCCTAAAGAAGGAAAAAAAAAATCAAAATATGCAATTTGAGTTATTGAAATGTTTTTATAATTCATACACTTGCTAGCTTCATCCTTATCATGTTCTGAAATTCTTCAAACTCATCACTAAGAGTACAACTATTTTTAATTACACAGAAAGGAAAAAATTAGAATAAAAAGGGATTTAGCAATTACCGCTTGAAAGCTGAAGCATTAGAATGCATAAGGGTGTGCCTTTCTTCGGTGAGATCCTTCTCAAAGTTGCTGGTATGAGAGCTTCTGAGAGAAAGATCCAACTGTGGAGAATGGTCAAACTTGCCTGTGCAATCAATTGATGAATTTTTGAGACTGCAATTTGGATCAGTACGAAATGCTCCAATCAAGTCAATAGCTTCCTTAGTAGTAGAGTAAATTTGAACATAGTGATTGTCATGAACCTCACCACTGATGCTAGCATTCCTAAAATGCTCTTGATCATCGCCGTCCTTGCAATTATTTGCGCTTGTCTCTCCATTTTTACAGTTACTTGTGCTTGCCACTCCATTTTTGCAGTTAGCCACGCTTAATCCTAAAAATAAAAGTTTGTTCAACTTTTAGATAGTTCTTCCTTGCGAGTCGAACAAAATGATATTGCTGTGAAAAAAAGAAATTTACCTCCGGCGCGACTGTCCTGCGCGATCACTGCCTGGTCTAAATGAATGTCAAGTTCTTGTGTCTTTATTTCACTTGGATATGCTTCAGCACATTTCAGCTGAGAAAATTCCTGCATGTTATCAACCAGGCCACTCTCAGCTTCCATGTTTGGCTTTGTACAAGAGCTCTGCGCATCACTTCCTTTCTCAATTAAGTCCTTATTTCTTTGAATGCAAGCAGCATCGCCACCAGAACGATTACTAGCAGCGTTGTTTTCAGCAGTGGCTTCAAACTTCTGTTGTGTATCACTTTCATCTTGAGGGCCATTTATGCCAGCGGTTGTGGCTGACTGCTGATAGAGTAAACAAATAATAAACATAAGTTCAACCAATTTTGTGAATGAATTCTGAGTATTTTGGAGAAAAACTGAAAACGAACTGAAAATTGAGAGAGCAGAAGTCCTACTGATTGTCTTCTCCAAACATGCTGCCACAAATTCCTTAGTTCATTTATTCGAATCGGCTTAACAAGATAGTCAGCTGCACCTCTCAACATGCATTTGTATACTGTGCTAACTGAATCTTGTGACGACATCACTGGAAAAGCATGAAAAAAAATACAGAACAATTAATTTAAGTATTAATTAAGAAAAACATTGACAAGCCAGAAAGAAGATTTATCTTTAATATCATACTTATGACAGGGATGCTTTTGCAAATATCATGCTCCATAATTAATGTGAGAAGTGCATAGCCAGATATGGATGGCAAATCGACTTCTGTAAGTATCAGATCAATACTGCGTGGTCTTCCTTTGAGTATTTCCCATGCCTTCAAGCCATCAGCAACAGCAGCAACTGCTCAAAACAGATCAAAGTTATTATTTACTTTCAAGTACAGTAATTTTCTTTTTCAAATTACAATACAACCAAGATAAAAAAAACTCAATAATATAAAATCTTTATGGCAGATAAAAATTGAAAATAAATTGAATAATTGTACCAAGTTTATGGCTTAACCTAGTAATTTCCATACAGCTATAAGACTCTATTTAAAGGTGCCATAAATTCCTAAGATTTTCGGCTAACAAAATCCCTGTCACTTCTCTGTAAAAAAATATACATAATTTTTTACATTTTTTCTCATGAGTTAAAATTTATCAAACAAAATGTCTTCAATTAATTTGTGCACACAAATTTAGTTTTCAATCCCCTTAATTTTTATATTTATTAAATCATCAAAATCTACAAATCTATCAGTACACCCTTGAGCCTTGATCCTTTCCAAAATTTGCAGTCCAAAAACTTCTAAATTTCTAATTACTAGTAGCTTTTTCCCCCTTTTTTTGTCATGTCAAATATATACTCTTAATTAACAACTCAGCCTCAATATAACCCAATATTTTCAATTAATTAAATCAAAGTTTACACTAAAAAAATATGAATTTGTACATAAGGAAAATATGAATAATTAGAGGAACATACTCATATGACAGTAACCAATTGAGCACATAAAATTGAAAATTGAGAATACTGACAGAAAATTGAATAACCAATTAAACACACAACAATATTACAAAACAAAAACAATGAAATCAGAAGAAAAATAATAATAATACAAATAGTACCTTTATAGTTGCATTTTCTAAGAAGTGCTGTTATAATCTGTCTTGTACAATCATCAGCTTCAACCAAAAGCACCCTCAAAACCATTTTTGGCAAGAATTTCTCCCACCTCATAAGCCCTTTCATTTCACCACCTCCTCTACTCTCAGTTCCACTCCCTTCTTCTTCTTCTTCCACTCTCACTATTTTCTCACCACTCATTACAACCTCACCCATGTTGTTTATTGGACCCAAAGACGAAAATCAGCGTATAGCAACAGAATCTTTGTTCGAGAAACCAAAACCTTAGCACACAACAAAATATCCAATTTGGAAGGTGAAAAATAAAAGAAAGTAAGAAGAAAGAAAAAAAGCAATATATATATTATATGGATATTGTACAAGATTTTTTAAGGTAATAGAGTTTGATCCAATGGTATAGATTGTGACACCAAAGGGAACAAGGTTCTAATCCAACGGTTAAGAAAAATTATTCTTTTGGCACAAAATATCTAGAAACCATGCAGACACTGGCCCACGTGGTCCACGTCATCAACTAGATCTATAAAGAAATAACCCGTGGTTGGTGCTGCTGTATTAGTGGTGGATATCATTTCATTCACTCATTTATTCAAACAATTTTTGTGCTTTATTTGTTTGGTTATAACTTTCTCTTGAATTCCAAGTTGTGTCCAAATGAAAAATATCAAGGGGATATTTTTGTGTGAGGGCACATGGACCCACCCATTTCAATTCAAGAAAGATATTAATTTTTCTAATCCAAAAAAATGAAGATATTTTTGAGTGCTTTGAGGCTGTCCAAGAATCCCATGGACAATAGTGATACACGTGGCAATTTGGTTGAGGATGTCTTGTTTTGTGGCTTTGAAGTCGTCGAACTCTATCTATGGGACGGGAGGGAAGGCTTCACATGCCGCCACGGGCAGATGTTGGCTACTCGCTCTTTTATAGGTCAATATATATCTATCAAAATTTGACTTTCAAATTATTAAAAGAAATGATAACATAGGCTCTTAAAACTTTTTTTTATCTTTAGTTCAGTTGATAAAGATAATAAATAATAGTATATTAAAGAGTTTTAGTTTGAATCTCAGACACTTTATTTATTCATTTTAAAAAATTGAATTTCTAATCATGAAAAATTTAATGTGAAAATTTCATTTTGAAAATTATGTCTATTTATTTTTTAAAAGTTGAAACTTATTTTTTTCGCAACAAATATTTGTTATTTGAAGAATCATTCACATATCCTTAGAGCACGTGTTACCATGACCAAAATAGCAATACCATTAAAAAATCAATTTAATTTCTCATAATTTACTCACAATTCAATTTAGTCAACTCAAACATTTTCATAAAAAGCACAAGTAAGTCATTGGCTCATAATAGTAAGAGATTAATTTGTCTTTTGTATAAAAATGTTATGGACTAATTTAGATATTATTTTTTCGTCGAGAACTAAACTGAATCACTAAAAAAATTGCGATGGATTGAATTGAATTTTTGAGTAATCACTAAGAACCTCTAAAATGAGTAATCACCATAGAAGGGAAATGCTAACAAGTGTCATAAGGACACTTGATAAGAAGTTTAAAATGAAAGTTATATCTTTGAAATTGTGTGTTCAATATACTGAAACATTAAAAAGTAACTTTTTCAACATAAAATTTATCAATTGTTTTCTTTTTTGAATCCTTAACAAGTGTCCTAAGGGCGCTTGTTAGCAATGCCCAGCATTTTAACTATGTTGGCAACCTCTTGTGAAAGAAAAAAAAATTCATATGTTTACCACCTCCAATAACAATAAACTATTTAGCCACCTCTACAACCGTCAATAATTTTCCGCTTTGGGATTATACAAGGCGGCCTTGTGGGTAGAACTGGCAATAAACTGGATCAACTCAAACATAATTTGAAACATGATTCAACCATCAATTCATTGAAGTTGTTCATAAATTAAATGAATTAAACATGAATTGAAATCAAGTTCACTAACTAAATGAATTGAATTTAAGTTATACTTAATTCGAATTTTTGATTCGTGAACTAAATCGATCATATTATAAGTTTTTGTATCTTTATGCAAGTGTGAGCTTTGTATTTTGGTCTATCATTTATACACATGGGATAACTTTTATTTTGATTCAAGCTTTGCTTTTTCAATTAACATAATTAACTTAAGAGGTCAAAGTCTAAAAGTTTGATTTGTTTTTAACAAAAAAAAATTATGAATTATGTGATTCAAGCAAACGAGTTGATCCTAACAAGATGGTCACTACAAGAATAACTCTTATATGTGGCCAAATAAAAACCCTCGTAAATTACTCGTCAAAAAATTTCTCAATATGTTAAACTTCAACTCAATTGTTATTTGTAGCCAAAAAATCTCCAAATAAATATTATGACAAACCTTTCAATTTTTGAGGGGAAAAAACGACCACATATATACAAGAATTTGAATTTATCGTCGTTTAAATTGATATAAATTGTTTTTTTCCCAGTTAATTGACATGTGGCATTTGTAGTCGTTTTGTCCCCCATAAAATTGAATACGTTTGTGGGGGACAAGTCCACCACAAAGTTTAAAAAAACTAGGCATTACATGTTTGAATTGGATATGTTTGTCACAAACATTAATTGATTTTTTATTCATATTTTGACGGGTCAAACCATCACAAAGTTTAAATGTTTTTGTATTCAAGTTGACGTTTATAACAGACTAGGCCACTACAAAGTTTCAAAAAAGCTTCCCTCGTAAAAACCTCATTTCTATAAATATCACTCTCAGATTTCTCATTTTTCACTTCTACCTTCTCTCTAAATTTTCTCTCTAAAATCTCTTTACTTTGTATCTAAATTTTCTTTCTAAAGGAGTAGTGATATTAAATATCCAAAATTTGGCACTAATAAGAGTATTGTATAAAAATACAGATAAAACGAGTGAGAGTTTGATATAAAGAGAAAAAATTATTATAAAAAAAATAATCGTGTGAAAATACGATGTGTGGTATTTTAGAATCGATATTTTACAACAATTGTATCAATATACATCTGGAAATACAACCTAACAGTACTATTTTTAATATTTGCTTGCTTAATTGTTTGTCGCCGATTTACTCGCCTCAAAAGTCCTCTCAATTTACACCGAGAATAGGTGTTGTGGCGCAAATTATTTTGATAATTTTAAAGAATTAAGACATTTAGGGCCCGTTTAGTGCACATGATAGAAAGACAAGATATGATAAGACTATCATATCCTGCTTCAATCCGCTGTTTGGTGCACAAATAAGAAAAGATAATTTAAACCCATTTTTAATCATATATTACTCCTCCTTTGTTATTTTTATCCTTAGTTTTTGGTGGGTTAACAATCTGATAGTATAAACTATCAAAAGTGCGTATCATCTATTTTCACAGTACCCCTTCGACTCCCACTGCTTCTACCTTTCTTCATGTTTTTTTCTTTTTTCATTTTTTTTTTACTGATTTTCTTCCCAATCGATTTCAACTCCAACGAGATCTGCTTCTTCTCTTCAATATCAATATTTTGTTTTCAATTTTTCTATTTCAATTCAATTCTTCAATGATTTAACGACATGCTATTCTGTTTTTTATTTCAATTCAATTTTTAACGACATGTTGTTGGGTTTTTTTATTTCAATTCAAAATCAGTTCTTTCTCGACGCAGTTGAGTTGGAGATTCAATATCAATTCAATTCAATTTCAATTCAATTCTCAAAATAATTTAACCACATCAAACAAAATTTAAATTAAAGGATATGAATTTTTTGTTCCCAATCAATTCTAATTGGCTGCTGCACATGAATTGAGGATTCGATTGTTGCATCGTGAACTATTTTTACACTTGCAACACCAGACGATTGTTATGTCGGTTGTTGTGGCTTCGCAGTTGGTGGGATCAAGAGTTTAACGTGAGGTGCTTCGTCGACCGGAGATGGAGGCTCTCATTTTTCTTATCATGTGTGCACCAAACACATGAGAGGAGAAGTGTCTATCATGTCACTATCATATCCTATCTTTATCCATTTTTTAATCATATCATGTCTCTATCATATCATGTGCACCAAACGGACCCTTATGGTCGCCCAAATGTTTGCGACTGGGGAATATGCGAGGGTTTTTTGTAATCATAATCATATCATGTTCGCTTTGATAGGTTTGTGAGAGCTTTTGGCCCCCACAAATACCCTTATATATTGTAGTGGAACCGTATTATTTGTGAACTTGAAACAAGTTGAGTTCAAGCTAAAATATATGTGTATCGAACTTGAGTCGAGTTGAGGCATGTTCGACTCGACGCATTTTTATTCCTACATTGTGGTATTGTTTTTATGTGTGAAGGCCAGGAGTAGGGAGGTATAAGTTGTTGGGTTCGATCCTCACCTACTAACATTCTAACAATTACTAGGAACAATTTACTTTGACCATTTTTTAAAAATGCGGTTTTTATTTAGAATAAAAAACCTAATTAATTGAGGGGAATGCTATTGATTAAGGAATACAGAGGTGATCTTTCAAAAAAAAAAAGGAATATAAAGATGTAACTTTTTATACAAAATAATGTATTTATTATCTTCACAAGTGTTTGACTGGAATTTCTAATTATGGTTTTCAAACTCGTGCGTCAACTCGTAGACTCAGCCGAGTTTACTGTTCCAACATTCCAAAACATGCTGACTTGAGATTCTATTGTGAGTTCAAGGAGTCCACGAATGACATTGAGAAACATGATGAGGAAACTCGAGAGATGGAAATGGATACTTCTCAAAAGAAAGGCAAGTTTTTATGTCGCTGCTACACTATCAAAGGGAAAAGTTAGTTGTTCTGTTGAGGTTTATAAACAATTAATCAAATGATGATAAAGGATCTCAAAGAAAAAGTTCATCAACAGTTAGTAAAGGCTTTTTTTATACAAGTGTCACTCCGTTCAATTATAGTAATAAGGTTGAGTTTGCAAGAATGTGGGAGATGATTGAAACGTATGGGGTTGATTATAGACCTCCATCATTTCATAATATAAGGGAAAAGCTTTTGGAAAAAGTTGTGGATCAAACTAATGTTATATTTGAAGAGTATAAAAAAAGCGGAAGAGTACCGGTTGTTCGATCATCTATGATGGGTGAACCGATTAGACAAAAAAAAAAACGTTTCATTTGTAACTTTTTACTAATATTCAGATAACATAAACTCAAAAGTTTAAAAGACGATTTGGTGATCAAATAAGTTCAAATAGAAAAGATATAAATTCGAGAACAAGCCACTTGATTTAATTCAGATTCAAATTGAAATAAAATGAGTACTCAAATGAACACACAATTGGTACATCTTGAATGAAGTTTCATCAGGCTAATCTGTTCACAGACTCCTACATATTTTTGTTACAGAATCGATCATTATGGATCCCATAAAAAAGATGTTCGATACAAGGGGAATAAAGCTAAAATGAGTAGTAGACTAGCATATAAAATGCTTTAGCCAAGCAGTGAGTGACGATATTACCCTGCCTCTTACTAAAACTGACCTAATAGCTGAGACAATCTCTCAGTAACAACTTACAAATGTGGATTACATAGACACGAACTACGTGTTACTGTTAATAATCCCTTATAAAATAGACTTGTACACATCAGATTACTTTTCTTATCATGTACTATGTGACAACATTTTTTCAATTGATATGATGCCACGTCTCACATCTGTTGTTCTGTTTTATTTTCTCAAACCATTTCAATATTGGCTAGAAGTAGAGATGTCAAAAATGGGTCGGGCTATGGACCGGCCCATTAGCCCACATTTTAGGGCCGGGCCGGACCTTAAAAAGTTAGCCCAAAATACACTCGGGCTTTTTTGGCCCTAGCCCATTTGGCCCATATAAATATATGGTCGGGCCGGGCTGACCCATCGAACTTCGGGCCGGCCCATTATCTATATTTTCATTTGATTTTTGTTTAAAAACACTATATTTTTTGAATAAATTATCAACTAATTTAAAATTTATTAATAAAAATGAATGAATTTAGCTCAAAGTTTTAAAATTCTAAAGTTTATAAATTATTAATTTGATTCAATTGAAGGAATAATCTAGAATTTAATTAATATTCAATGTTAATGTAAAAATTATTTACAATTCTATATCCATCCAATCATGTTTTAGCAAAAAGATAATTGTGAGTAACTAATATATAAAAAAGAGTGAATAAATTAAAAAAAGGAAACTAAAACGGGTCGGGCCGGACTGACCCATGGCCCACGCAGGCCAGACTGGGCTCTAGAATATGTGGCTCAATTATAAATGAGCTGGGCCGGATTGACCCATTTATACACTCGGGCCTCTCGGGCCGGTCCGGCCAGCCTATTTGACATCTCTAGCTAGAAGTTAGAAACAAATTATTGACGTAATTAATTGAACAGGAAACAGTGGGACGAGAACGGTAGGCATGAAAATGCAAACATAGAACATGTGACGCCACTTGCACCATTGACATTAATACATAAGAAATATTATGATTATGAGTTCAAACTCACTGCTTGTATCGTAGTTAATATAAAATAAAAATAAAAAAACTTGCCAGTGATATCATGTATAAACCAGAGTGAAAATTTCCAGTATGACCGAAAGAACGCAAATTGGTAATTCCCTTGCATGATAGTAGTTTGATAAATTACTCTGACCAACAACATATCAGTCAAAAAGAAGCCTATATTACATTTAGTTTCAAGAGCTCTTCTCACGTACACACTAACTAATTTCTGTTTAGACAATTTTAACAAAGCATTTCAAGAATGCATTCAAACATAACTAGCACTAAAGTCCACATCAATACATACTCGGTTCCAACCATGTTAGAGATGTCACAAAGCCTATATTTACTTGTTTCACGAACGTTTGGGAAGCGTGTATGGCACATGCTTATCCTCACAAATAGCCTGAAAATGGGTATATAAGCAATAAAATAAATAAACAAAGTTCAACATACAACAGTGATTCAGTGTAAACTGCTCCATAGGTTGATACAAGAGAAAGGCAAAAACATAATGTTTTTTGTGTATTAAGCAGCTTGCACGAATGTGAGAAAATCTTTTATTTTGTTATACAAGTTGAGCAACACTAACTTCTTCATACTTCGTAATAGAACAAACAAATCATTGCAAAAATAACCTAATCTTAGTTGCCATTGCCAAACATTATAACCACTTGAGCATTTATTGAAAATCCCAACTCACAAGGCAACGGTGTTTCACCTAACACAGCCTGTGTGTTTAGAGCGTCCCTAAATTTTTAAGGGTCTTGTTAACCGGTGCCCCTGGGGCATTGGTTAAGGAATCTAAAAATAGAAATTATGTCTTGGAAATATAAGCTTTTACTTTTGATCAAGTAATTATTACACAACTTTTTAATAGAATCTCACTTCTTTTGGATGTTTAACCAATGCCCTTGGGGCACTGTTTAACACCTTTGCAAAAGACAACGAATAAACTGCCAAATATTTTATATCCGACCAGTTAAATTAATGGATAAAAGCACGGCCTAGGGGGAAATCCCCCAACAAAAAAAAACTAAAGTTAAATTATGGTTTTCGAGAGTGGCATAAAAAAAGAGGTGCACAATCTTATACTTGAAAAGAGACAACTATGTAATAACAAAAACAAAATCTCTTTTCAAAAATAATAGTAACGTATGCTGAATCTATATTGCACAAATAGAAAAATACAAACCTGCATATCGTCTGGAAGAGCCTCTGAGACAGCAAGAGTGTAAACACCAGGAACAAATTTTCCTGCAACATATAAGAAAAACTTAAATTTCCACATCTCAGTTGTGTGCAAGATTTCAAACTTCAATCTAGATAGAGATTCGAAAAAAGAAAACTAAACGACACTTCACCGTTGAAAGAAAAAAAATAAACAAAAAAGATAAACTTCAAAAGAAAAAAACAGCACAACAATTTCTCTATCTCTATAATAATATACACATTTAGCTCACACAAATGAAAACTCTCTCCAGGTGTCAATCACACAATAGTCGGTAGCCACTCACTAAATTACATCACCAGTTTTTAATTCAGAGGTACTAATATACACGTTTTGAATCAACCCCAATCTCTTTCTCTGAGACCTTTCTTTATAACAAAAAAGGAAAAGCTCCTCTCTCACTCTCATTTCTTTTCAAAATTCAAATTTAACTGGTACAATTTATATCACATTCCTCTTCTATCCATCTCTTTGCTCTCTGCCCATCTCTCACTCCTCTGCTCAGTGCCCAACAATTTGAACTTTCTATCACAGGCTTTATATTATTTCTCTCGCCACCATTTATGCCCATCTTCCATAATCAAAACATTGTATAACCTACATCTAAAACATGGCTTCTTCTTCTTCTTCAAAACAAACTAAGAAAATGGGGTTCTTGACTGTAAATGGAAAATCTTAACAGCAACTAAGGTTTATGATTTTGACTGTGACTCTTTATTTCTATATAGATTTCAATCGTGACTTGGCGATTTTCTGCGGTTGTAGACATTGTGTGAACTTTATTGTAGCCGGGCTTAGATGGCATGTACTCTATCCTTGTCTTTACATATGAACAAATCGATGTCTCCGCATTCTCGTCTAAACTTTCCTGAAATGATGAAATTGTGAGATTGACGGCGAATGACTAACTCTCTAGTCTTTCTCCTCATTTTAGTACTAATTTTTTATTTTTTTTATTTTGGAGCATCTCCTTATTTGGTGGTTGATGGATTTAATGCTTGAGGAAAAAAGGAACGGTTTGTCGGTAAGTTCATTTGCTTTGGATTTGATTTGATACTCAATGTGCACTCACAGGGTGTTTTTGAAAATGTCTTACAACAGGAAATGGATGGAAAATGTAAACAGCCAAGCATGAAGCTTTCAAATGATATGCATATTGTTTCTGCTTTTTTTTTCCTTTGAATGTATAGACATGTTTAAGGAGTTTGTCAGATACAACCACTAAATGTTTATATATACTCCTTCCTTATTAGACATTATTGGCAAAATCTTTGAATGTGATTTCATGTTAGAATTTGGGTAGAGCCTAACTCAACCTTACAAAACTAGCTTGTAAGGTGAGGGGTGTCACTCTCTATAAACTAATGATCTAGGATAGGCTCTAATACCATAATAAGTACTAGAGATTTCTGCCATTAAGGACGATGAGAACAATATGGAAAATTACTAGACTTAAAAACCAGAGGATCTTAAGACTGCAAGGGTGCACAAATAGAAAAACAGAGACGGTAGCTTCCGACAATGAGTGAAGAGCAAGGGTTTGCTGGATGATGTTGATAAAGACTCTGCATCAGACAAACAACCTCAAAGACTGATTGAAGAGGCGCCCACGAGATGACCTGAACCGAAGGCTTCTTGATCAAAACTATTTATGACGGCAAGTGGCCTATACGTGCAAAAAAGACTGACGGATTGTTATGGCGAGTGGGAACTTCTCCGGCGACGAAACTTCAGAGGGTGGCAGATCAGAGCCTTATGGTGACGAAGCGGCCACGCGCGTCTACTGTAGAGGTGGAGGTGACGGCACGCTGCGGCTGCTACAATACCAGACTTTAAAAGAAAATAAAAAGTATAACTAGCGTGACCAAGCTTTGAATACGATCTTGAATGAATTGTTTATGAGTATCACAAATCTCATTAATTAACACCACGAGAGTATAGAAAGTACTATTCACCTAAACCTTAAACAGTACTTTAATCTTCGTCAGCTACAATAAATTTCATAATTAAATTTTGTATTCCTCTTTCTAGGACCTTACTTGAACCCTTTAACCAAAAGGTTGAAACTGCAAAGCATTACCATAACTCAACACATGTAATACATAGATTTGGTTGTGGTTGAGTTGCAATTTGATATTCATAGTATACGTTGTCTCTCATTTGTATATGCTTCTTATAATGGATATCAAATTGCAACTCAACCACAATCGAAGTTATGGATTACATGTGTTGAAGCTGTGGTAATGTTTTGTAGTTTCTACATTTTGGTTAAATGGTCGAGTAAGGTCCTAGAAAGAGGAAGAATACAAAATTTAATTATGAAAGTTATTATTGTAGACAAAAAATAATTATTGATCAATGTTTAGGTGAATAGTATGTTCTTTACTCTCATGGTGTTTAAGAAGAGTTAAAAGAACATACTATTCACTTAAACATTCCACATAACTTAATTTTTGTCAGTTACAAATAAATTTCGTAATTAACTTAACTATGGAATTTATTAGTAGATAAAAAATCAGTACTGTTCAATGATTAGATGAATAGTATGTTCTTTACTCATGGTGTTTAAAAGGAGTTAAAAAACATACTATTCACTTAAACATTCCACATAACTCAATTTTAGTCAGTTACAAATAAATTTTGTAATTACATTTTGTATTCCTCTTTCTAGGAACTTACTTGAACCCTTTAACCAAAAGGTTGAAACGCCAAAGCATTACCAAAACTCATCACATGTAATCCATAAATTTGGTTGTGGTTGAGTTGCAATTTGATATCGATGGTATATGCACCATAACAAGAAGATGCGGATTGTCTCTCATTCATGTTTGCTTCTTATAATGGTGCATCTACTATGGATATCAATTTGCAACTCAACCACAATCGAAGTTAAGAATTACATGTGTTGGAGTTATGGTAATGTTTTGTAGTTTCTACCTTTTGGTTAAAAGGTCAAGTAAGGTCCAAGAAGGAGGAAGAATACCAAATTTAATTATGAAACTTATTACCAAAAGGTTGAAACTGCAAGGCATTACCAAAACTCAACACATGTAATCCATAAATTTGGTTGTGGTTGAGTTGCAATTTGGCATCCATAGTAGATGCACCATAAGAGATATGAATGAAAGACAACGGTATGTAGAATGTTTTTGAATAATGACTTTGTGGTTACCAATTCGTACAACGGCATTCCACATAATGTTGTCTCCCATTCGTATCTGCTTTTTATAATGGTGCAACTACTATGGATGTCAAATTGCAACTCAACCACAATTGAAGTTATGGTAATGTTTTGTAGTTTCTACATTTTGGTTAAAAGGTCGAGTAAGGTCCTAGAAGGAGGAAGAATACAAAATTTAATTATGAAATTTGTAATTGTAATTGACAAAAACTAAGTATTATTTAATGTTTAGGTGAATAGAATCTCTAGTGGTGTTAATTTATGAGGTTTGTGGTATTTCAAAAGCAACTCAAACAATTCATTCAAGACAATTGATTTAAAAAAAATATAAAATTAGTTTTGTTAAATAACTACTATGAATGGAAAACATGGAATTGGTAGCACAACATTTGCTTTAGCTTTTTGTAATGAAGGTTATGTCTGCATCGACCTAGAAAAGGTGTGTATGTTGATCTCTATGTACTAAGTTTGACCTAGAAAAGGTGTGTATTTTGATCTCAGTCTAAAAAGTTTGATCATGCTATTCTTAATATCAATGTATTGTAGAGATTGACCATATCCAATATGTTTAGTAAATGTCTTGCAAAAACTACTATACTAATAAAGACCATATAGTGTTTTTCAATAACATTTTCTTTATCTATTGTTGTTGCAATTTTTCTATAATGTAAAATAATGAATTCTAATTTTGTATTAACTGTGTGCAACTTAAATTTAAATCGCTATTTAATGTTATCTCATGAATACGTTCAGACTTTTTCATGTAATTTTAAATAATTGTTTGGTTTTTTATTGTTACTTTGTTAATACAGGTTAATAATCGTAGAGTATCACCCATCCATTTGCACGGGTATATGACTAGTTGTATATTACAAAGTAATGCTATCATCATAATACTGTAAAGGGAAAGAAAACTGAAGTATTACAGAAGATAAATGGACATACCAATGCGCAACCAACGGGCGGCCCAGCTTCGAGTTGGATCCATTACAGAAATGATTCTGAAAATCAAATTGAAGAAGAAAAAAATCATGGCATTCAGAAGCTTCAAAGGTGAATAGGGTTTTGATGTAAATAGATATGACAAAGACATACCCATTAAAATTGGGGGTGGTGCATTCAACAGCACGCTCTTGATCTTCTTCCATCTGTAAAAATGGGCAGTTCTCACAACCTGACTCCCTAAACTGCAAATCAGAAAACAGATGTAATACAAAATAAGTGTATGTTTGGCTATGCGGGGACAAGAATTGAGTTTGAGTGAATTGATTCTGTAAAAGTAATTGAACAAAAAATTTGTGTAAAAATCAATTCTATGATCAAAGGCTCAAATTGTAGAATTGATTCTACTTGAAAGCAACCAAACATGTCAGAATCAATTATACACTTCTAGAATCAATTGGGTGCCCTAAAAGGAGAACCGGACATATACTAGGAATTGTGAGAGAAAAGGAAGGACAGTAAGACCTGATCGTAGGTTTTGACAAGGCGGCAACGAAGACAAGCCCTCAATTCATGTCCAAAGCTTGTAGGAATTTGAGCAGGTGCACTTCCCATTGTTTTTCAACTGATTGTTAGATATGAAAATAACTAAAATTATTATAAGGAGCAAACTTCCAATAAATTAAATGGTAATTATATTTAAGCAATTTTATGGTTCATGCAACGATTAATTAGCCCTTCGGCGTTAGCCTAATCCCATCATTATCGACAAGAAAAATTAACAGGAACAACAAAAAAACAGCAAACAAATCGACAAAAGATACAAGGATGAATACCTGAGTTGAAGTGCGAAGATTGAGAAGACGAGAGGCACGATTCTAGGGTTCGCGAGAATTGCTCCGACGCTAGGGCTTTAGCGAAGGTGAATTGTGAGAGACTATTATAAATAGGCTTGGTTTTTCCGTAACGACGTCGTTTTTCTGTCTAATGTTTATTGAGAAATTAAATAAAAATATTGTTTACAAAATATATAAAAAAAAAAAAATTGCAGGCTGTGGGGTTCGAACCCACGCGCACTCAGTGCAGTAGGTCTTAAGTCTACCCCCTTAGACCACTCGGGCAAGCCTGCTTGTTGGATATGATTCTCTTGTACTAATATAACCAGTTTAGGCGCCCATGCCTTGCGCAGGGTAACATTTTGATTTAATAAATTACCAGACTCGTGCGACATTGCGATAATTATATAAAAAATAATTAGAATTTTAATATTTTAGAATGTTTATAGATATTAAATGAAAATTATAACTATTAATGTAATCTTTCTGTTAAATATTTTTCTTGTATATATACAAAAATTTGTTTTTTTTGAAAGATTATACAAAAATTTGTTAAATAGTTGAGTAACAACAATTATGGATTTTATTTGCTTATATATGCGAAAACAGATATTTTTATAGATATATGAGAACATTGATATGATAAAATTTTAAAAACTCATGACTATTTTCGATATCTAAATTAATGTAGTGTTTCTGTTAAATAACTTTTTATTTTATATGCAAACGACTATTCAATGTTTGCACCGCACCCGTTGCAGATTTTATGTACTTATATCTGCATAAACAAATTTTTATATACATATATGATAAAGACGATATGATAAATTTTTTAAAACTCACGACTATTTTCAAAATAAAAATTAATGTAGTGTTTCTATTAAATAACTTTTTATTTTATATGCAAAAGACTGTTCAATGTTTGCACCACACTCGTTGTAGATTTTATGTACTTATATCTGCATAAACAAATTTTTATATACATATATGAGAAAATCAATATGATAAAAATTTAGAAACTTATGACTATATTCAAAATATCAACATTAATGTAGTGTGTCTATTAAAAAAAATTATTTTATATTTAAAACACAGTTAAATATTTAAACCGCACTCATTGAGGATTTTATATGTTTGTCTGTGTAGAAGAATTTTTATGTGCCGATATATGATAGTCGATATGATAAATTTTTGAAAACTCGTGACTATTTTCAAAATATCAACATTAATGCAATGTTTCTATTAATTAAATTTTTATTTTATATGCAAAATACCGTTCAATGTTTGCACTGCTCCCGTTGCAGATTTTAAATGTTTATATCTGCAGAAACAAATTTTATATACGTATATGAGAAAGTCGGTATGTTAAAATTTTGAAAACTCGTGATTATCTTTAAAATATCAACATTAATATAGTGTATATTTAAACCGCACTCATTGAAGATTTTATATGCTTGTCTATGCAGAAAAATTTTTATGTACCGATATGTGATAGCCGATATGATAAAATTTTGAAAATTCGTGACTATTTTCAAAATATCAACATTAATGCAATGTTTTTATTAATTAAATTTTTATTTTATATGCAAAATACCGTTCAATGTTTGTACTGCTCCCGTTGCAGATTTTAACTGTTTATATTCGCAGAAACAAATTTTATATACGTATATGAGAAAGTCGATATGTTAAAATTTTGGAAACTCGTGACTATTTTTAAAATGTCAACATTAATGTAGTGTTTCCATTAAATAAATTTTTATTTTATATTTAAAACACCTTTAAATATTTAAACCGCACTTGTTGAGAATTTTATATGCTTATATACGCTGAAGAAATTTTTTATGTATCGGTATGTGATAGTCAATATGATAACATTCTGAAAACTCGTGACTATTTTCAAAAATTCAACATTAATGAAATGTTTCTATTAATTAAATTTTTATTTTCTATGCAAAACACGGTTCAATGTTTGCACCGTTCTCGTTGGAGATTTTAAATATTTATATCTGCATAAACAAATTTATATACATATATGAGAAAGTCGATATTATAAAATATTGAAAACTCATGATTATTTTCAATATATAAACATAAATGTAACATTTCTATTAAATAAATTTTTACTTTATATGCAAAACATTATTCAATGTTTGCTGGACGAACATAAAATTAAGGAGATCATGAGCTATAATAAGGATGATTATGAAATTTTGCTGAACTTTGATTTTTATATATTGTTAGTAGATAGTTATCCGTATAAATTGGTTACACCTGTGATTATCTGTAATTCATTTTTTAAAAAACAAATAAATTAGTTTCATAGTTATCCGTGGAAATTAGTTACACTTGTGATTATCCGTAGTTAATTTTTTAAAAAACAAATAAATTAATTTTTTCAAAATGATCGTTATGCACATAAAATTAAGGAGATCATAAGTTTTAATAAGGACGATTATGAAATTTTACTGGACTTCAATTTTTATATATTGTTAGTAGACTATTGAATAATTTTTTTCAATAAAACTAAGAAAAATTGGATTTTATAAATATAATGTTTTGAAAAATATTAATTTATTAACTTATTATGACATTAGAGAGTTCACTCGATAAAAGAAAACTAAGAAAATAAAAATATTAAAATTAAGGCATAATTATACAATCCATGCTTTAAGTTAATTTTATATATATACTTTCATCATTTATCTTTTTTTGTCCGATTTAATCTTTTATGCTATAAAATGTCAATATTAAATTCTTTTTAATGGAATTTTTTCAATGAAATTTGAGTTTTTACAACTGTATAATGAAAGATTTGGGTTTTTTTTTGTTACAAGAGAGAAGAAAAAAAAACAAGAAAAAGAAGCAAAGAAAAACTACGCCCTAATAAAGGACACTCTCATAGCATCAGCTAGTAAGGCTGAGGATAGACGTGATAATGGTTGATGTACCATCACAAGACACTCTGAATGATTGGCACCTAGTTTTGCAAGTATATTCGCGCAAGTGTTTCCTTCTCGAAAAATATGATGAATAGAAATATTTCACTCCTTGTCCAAATACATCTGAATGAGTTCCAAGAGGTTTGTATAGTGGTGAAGCATCGACACTTCCTTTGACACTAAATGCACTACATGAAAAGAGTCATAAAAACAAACAAGTTTTTTATAACCAGCCTCCCAGCAAAGCTTAATCCCAATCATAAGGGCATTAATTTCTGCATGCAAAATATTGGACAACCTCACACTACCATAGAAGGCAAATTGAAATTTTTCCTCAAAATTTGTAACACCCATACTAACTTTAACTAGTATATTAGCATGTGCGTTAAACTGATACTGGATACATTTAAAAATTTCAATAATAATGTTACATCACAAATGAATGAATACAAGTATACTCGTTTGTACAAATAATCCAATACGATTACAAATACTTATACAATGTCCGTTAAACTCCTGAGCTGATGCACAACGAGCAACTGTACTCCATCCAGCATCTCCATGAAGAACTGCAACACGAACCTCTGACTTACCTGTAAACCTGCACCAGAAGGAAAGGGATGAGACATAATGTCTCAGTGAGCTCCAGCCCAACCAACTGTTGGCAACCACAGGGAACCTAGGGTCGCCATGCCTACCTTGGCATTCTTGGGGATTTCCTATGATCGCCAAGTCTTTACTTTAACCACAAGGGTAAATCTCTGCCTATGACTATGAATCTGTCTGTAATTGTATCTCTAACTATGACTATAACTGTAAATCACCTATAACTATAACTGTAACCTATCTGTAACTATAACTCAGTGATCAAGGGGAACCTAGGATCACTTTCTGTTAACTGTCTATAACGATAACTGTAACTTCCTGTAACTATAACTGTAACTGTAACTTTGACTATAACTATGAAACATAAAACATAAACAGTTCTATAGCAGTTTTATGTTAGCTGTTAGCGTTGAACAAACAATTAATCTGAGTTCATTTTACGGAGGGCAGCCCGGGTGGAGCAACCCCGAGATACGTCTCCCTATAAACCGGTGAAATTCCTATCATATCAGGCTAACACCGGACTCCCTATAAAACGTGTGGACAACCCTCTCGGAGAAGTCCCATCCGGCGAATCCCGGAGTCTGATGAACACGCCCTGTAACTGTAAAACGTGCAAGCACGCCATTATCTTTAATCTTTAATTCTTTAACTTTAACATATGAACATATAATCTGTTACTGTAATCATATAACAATCCTATAACGTATAACCTATAACCTATGATTCTTGGCTTATCGTTCTCATAAGCCACCTATAACTGTTGGAGAACCAACACTATAACTTAACTGTAACTTCGATTGCCGAAGCATTCCTATCATCCTCGTATTCTAAAGGGAATTCATCTATAACTTTATTCATAAGTGCTTATCCTATAAAAGGTTCTAACTTAACCACTGAAATATTCATGGCTTGCACATTGCTTAACGAGTATATGAAGTTGCTTAGTAAGGGATAATCCCATTACTAGCTCTATTATTCCTCTACATAACTTAGAAATTGTGTAATCATCTCCCAATGCCATACCCATTGCCTATCATACCTTAATTCCATGCCATTCCTTAAGAACAAAAATCTGGGTGGCTGGAAAATCGTAGTCCGATTTTTGCCGTAAGTTTCATGAAAAACAGGGCACAAAATCGTAGTCCGATGTCTGGAAATCGTAGTCCGATTTTGGCTTCAGCAGAATTCATAACTTTGCTTCCTAGGCTAAACCAAACATTCCCAAACTTCATAACAGCATATGGCATAAATTTCCAAGGCATATAATCAACTTATACATGTATGAACAAGAAATCACTATCAAAAGGCTTATGGCACTATAACCTCAAAAATTGATCATAAACTATAAACATTCCAAAACTTTGTCAAGGTGGGTTCTAAAACCCCTAGGAGCTCACCTTAGACTTGGTTTGTTGCTAGCTAATCCTTTAACTTCAACCTTAGCTTATCCTTCACTTGACCCCTTGTTCTATCCCTTGCTTTTCCTTTAACTTTCTTGTTCCAAATTTCTGCAGATTTGCAGTTTCGGACCCCTGACTTCAAACTCGTCCCCAGACTTCAATACTCAGCCAAACTTCACGAAACTGGTACCAAAACGTAGATAATTTTGTTAGCTTTCCATAGCATCAAAAACCACTGTAATCGGAGTTACATGGAGAGAGTTCTGACCATTTCAATACAGCCCTGTCCCAAATACGGGTTTCTCCAACTTCCTCCAATTCAACTCCAAATCTCTACCCATAACTTCTTCTTCTTCAAGAATCATCATGCAAGATAAAATAGAGGTTTAGGCTCAAACAATAGTCACGAAAATTGAAGTGAGAAAGGAAGATTGAAGTGATTCTTACCTTTTCTTAACTTCCTCTTGCTCTAGCTTCTTAAACCAAGTTTCCTAGCCAAAATTCCACAAGATGGGATGATGATTTCAAAGATGATGGTGCTGATGATGGTGGGGCGTGAGGCAAGGGAGAAGGAGAGGAAGAAAAATCAGATTTTCTTCAAAAGAAAAGTGAGAGATAAAGATGAGAAATTCATATTTATCCCATTTGTCCTTTTTCCTTATAATTATCATTATGCCATTGCCACTAAATTACATAATTGCCATTGCGTCCATTTAAATTATCTCTGATGCATCGTCTCAATACTGATAAATATCCAAGTATTAAGCGGGATATTACAAAATTCCTAACCAATCCACCATATCTTGCTTTACCCGGGTTAGTTAAAGCGATGTCATCTACATTAAGAACCATTGTATCATTATCACCATGCTGCCAACATACTTCATGATTGGGTTTTTTATAAATGTTTTTTTTTTAAGTTTTTGATTTTTTTTTATAAAAAAGGACTGCAATGTTGACATTTTATATTTTAAAAGATTAAGTTTGGAAGAAGAAAAAATGACGAAAGTTTTATCGAAAATTAAGTTAATGAACTAATTGTGTAATTTTGTTTGATCAATACAAAATTGTTGTGGATCCAACAATGGATTGATTTAAGTGGTCAGGGATTTAGGCACCTTTAGCAAGTGGTTAAGCGTTCACTCCCCGCTTGTTGTGTATAGAAAAATCCGAGTGAGAGAGGAGAATTCACCTTGTGCTCCACAAATTCCTCGACAGTGCTTAATCATTGTTAAATGAAGGTGAAAAAATTGTATCGATAACATGGTAACTCAAATAAAAAAAGTATAAGAGTCGTATATTGTCAGTCCCTTATCAAAGATTATGAGGTTAGTTATAAATGTTAAGGGTGTTGTAATTGATGTCAACTTCCATCAAGTCCTTTCGTTACGAGATTTATAGGTAGAAAAGGTTTTAACTATGTGGAAGAGTTTGAAATTTGCAAAAGACATATCTTTCATGGATCTTATGACCATGGTTGTTTTTAACAACTTGGAGGTCCCGTTCCAATCTTAGGAATCAGGCCTTAATGTAAAAAATAACTAAAATGCACTTTTGATCTTCCCTGATCAAATGTTTTCAAATATCTAGTTCCCTTTTTTTAAACAAGATTATTGGTCCCTTTATTAAGAAAGTCAACGAATTTTTTTGATCCTCCACCAATTTTAATGACATGGCACCCTCGTTCATAATGTGGCACTTATGTGGCGTTAATGAGTTGAAAAAAATTATTTTTCATGTCATTATTATTGTAATTAACATTATTATTTATTTTAATTTTAAATTAAAATATTAAAAATCAATTATTAATAATTGAAAAAAACATAACCCACGTTCATCCTCACCATACACCAACCTTAGAACTATATGAACGAAAAAACACCATCTTTCAATAGTAATGATAACTTGACACAAAAATACTGACACAAAACAATACTAGGGATAGTTTTGTAATTTCCCCTCGTAAAAACCTAGATCTGTAAATTTCCCCCTTCAATCTGTCTCCTCTCTCTAAAAATACAGGTCATCTCCCGTCACTACACAGTGTAGTCTATCCCTTCCACAACCTCTTCCTCATCCTTTCTCCATCATCACTCCATCCTCAATCACCACCACCATCGTCTCCTTGCATCGTCTTTCTCCCTCCCGTCAAAATAAAGATTGATATATCACTGTGTAATGTACAAATAAATATAAGAAAAATCGCAATAAACAACACTGTGTAACATACCAACTATTTTTCTCAAAACTAACAAAGTCTTGGTCAATATAAACGACTAAAACAAAAATTGTTGATAATGAACGACCTAATAATTAAACAGCTTAAATCCTTATAAGAAAACAACCATTACATCATTTAACATTGTTGTGTAAATTTTTAATTAATGTTGTGAGTTGGTACATAACTTGCTTGAATCACTTTTCAAAGAGAATCATTTTAGAAATCTACCGAACTTTATTGAATGCATGTTTTGTCAATTAAATAAAAAAATTAAAATTAATATATAATTAAATTTAAATTTAAAAACAAATTGAATATTAGATAAACCACACACAATTGATTTACTCTTATCCTCGTGAACTAATCATGACTTTGGAGCAATGTATTTTAATCACTAACTACGTGCATGAACTACCTATATATTTTACAAATAATACATATTAGTCACATTCTTCATGTATTAAATATAGTTTTTGAGGTCATGTATTTCAATCACAAACAACAACATAAATAGATACATGAACTACGAATATATCTTTGAAAGAATATATATTTTCTTCATTCTTCATGTATTAAATAAGACTCTTTGAGTCATGCATTTCGTGCGATAATAAATATTATATATGTTAGAAATACAAAGAGATTTTCAATTTTAACTCTTATTATATTTATATGTATTATGTTTCTATTTTCTGCCTAATGGCTGAAGTAACCATTTGTTTATATATAAATGATCGCATAAGTTTAGTAAGGTTCTATTATTTTGTTGAAAAGCTATAAATGACGTCATTTACTATGAAATTAGACGGGGAATATCAACAAATTTGATTATTTGTTTGTTCTCTCGTTTGTTTTCATATATTCTCTTATATCTATTTTTTTCTTCTTTTTGCATAAAATAAAGACCATTTTGCAAACACACGAAAACAAAAAATAGTTACTCTTTAATTATTTGACATACAATAATAACTGGTGCAAATCTAAATATGTATACTATATGTATGTCTTATTAAGAAAATTTGATGTCATTTGTAGAATATGTATTTTTTATGCTGGTATATTTCCCATACAGACAAAGTCTAGATGTGCGGGTGGAGACAAAAGAGAAAATATCGTGATAAAGAATATTTTGAAGGGTTGGGACAAGGAGTGAGGACCGAACCCATACTTGTTCTGTTAAACGAAATAATTTAAATTTATTATCGAAAGTCGTTTATTTAACATATTTTATAGCACAAGTGATAATTAAAGAAATTTTTTCCAAAAATTATATATAAAAAAATTCATAATTTTGGATAAGTACTGTATACTTTATATAAAAATATATCAAAAATAAAAATCATGTTTACATTCATCGCATAATTGTCAACAAAATACATTACTTTTAAAATAAATAAATACTATTAAAAAAATTATCTCGTGCACATAATATAAACCTCTTTTAACTAGTAAATTGCTTGCTTACAAACTGTTTGCTTAAATTCCTCAACCAAACTTCCTCCTTCAATCATTTGCAACCAGGCGTACTATTTCACCACACATACAATGTAGGTATTTTTTATTTCTTTTATCTTACCATTGCAAAAATTTAATAATTATGTTGATTCCCTTGTGGCCCTTTCATTGTTGAATGCTAACTACTCATATGAACAGTCTATTATTTGCACACGTTCAACATTACTTTAGCGTGAAAACAAACACTTATTAAATAAAAAATAATAACTTTGATAACATACAAAAAAAAATGAGACGTTGGGCGGTCGTCCATCTCGTCCATGCTCAAAAGCAATGTTGCAGATTGTACATTCTCTCAGTAAACTGATTATAGTACTAACAAATCTCACGTGAAGCCTCGGTAATCACAATCATAAGAGCAATAATAATACCATATAGCAAAGGCAGTGTTTTTATAGTAGAAACTGGAAAATCAAAGACATAAAACTTATCATATCTGAAAAATGAAAACCGAGTGCCACAGAGTTTGAGAACACTCTTAAACAATAGCAATATTGACTTCGCTGATTTTTTGCCCTACTCCTTGTAAGGAGTCTGTTAATGGGAACTCATCACATATTAGCTTTCCCTGCACCGCTGTGAAACTTGAAGTTGATGGTTCCAGCGCTCTTGCAAAACCAACGGTTAAAGGACATTATCTACGCAGAGATTGTAATCGGTGGTTATTCTTTAAGCAACTCGCAAGCTGATACTCCTTGATTTGATGTTATCTCACAATTGATCAGGTGACGATGGTCACTCTTATCTCGTTTGCAGCCTTTGAGATCGGCATCACACGTCTTCCCATCCATTACAATGTTTTCAATGGTATTTTTCTAGTGATATTGTTCTCAGGTTCTTCATAGCCTATAAGAGCAATGCGAACAATTTAATGATGGTAGAAAAATCAATGATATCTCGTAACTGTGATACGAGAAAATGTTTGGTTTTACACTTCTTATTTGTATTATCAACATTTTAAGTTTGAAAAGGTTTATGGTTTGTCTTTCAATGTAAGTGTTGTAAACTTTTTAGCCTCTTGCATATAGTTTTTTATTAGTTAATATCAATTGGTAATAAAGTGAATGCACCTAATGATAATTTAGATTTCCATTCTTACGAACATGAAATTTCATTAGCATTGCCCTTGCTGCAATTAATAATGAAATATTAAAAACAATGAAATATTTACAAACTCAGATGACACAGAAGGATAAAGAAACTATACAAAGAAATAGAAGGAGAAGGAGAAATGAATAAAGGAGGAATAATTGAAAAACTTATTGTTGATTATGGGTAAAATTGATGAGGGGCTCCTAAAAAATTTAAAAGTCTGAACTCAAAAATTTTGAGGCTAGTTATTAAAAACTAGCTGAAATCTAAAAAAGTGCCTTGTCTAGGGTTTGAACATAAAATCAACTATTGATGTGTATTAGCACATAAAATTAGACCACTACAATTTTTTTTGTAGTAATTTTAACTTTAGCAGAAGAATATTTGATAGCTTTATATTTAAAAACAAAAAATATTTCGGGCCCCAAATTTTTTGAGACCATGTCTTTTGGCCCAACCTCAACGGATATGGGTTGGCCCTGTTGATGTGTATTAGTGCATATAATATTTTATTATTTTTTTTGTTTATTTTAAGTTTTAATTATCCTCTTTTTTATGTCACCTACTTTTTTTCCCTATTTTTTTCAGCGCACCGTTCTTTTATGTTCCATCATTCTCTTACCTAACTCGTCCCGTTTAGAGTTTATCCATGTTGCTATGCACCATTAGGTCTCATTCACTACAAAGTTTATATGTTTTACATAAAGTGAAATAACCTTTGTTGATGTCAACTCATTAAAAATGTTTCAACCTTAACTTCGATGCAAGACGTTAGTACAATATGGATTCTTGTATTTGCTTTAATATTGTTACTTTTTCAAATATTTAGAGAGAGCATTTGAAAATTTATTTTGATAATGATATTGATTGAGAATGTTCGTTGACCATTTTTCCTATTAGAATCAATTATTATCATTATTATGATGAGAGTTTTCTGTAACATTTTTTTTACATTATTTTATCAGCGGAGATGCATAGTTTTTGAAGGATTCATTGAAGTATTTTGCGCAAATTTGATGTGGAAACCACTACCAAAAGCTCTTGTATAGTTTATGCAATTTAGATAGTGTTGAAATATTGACGGCGAACTTAATAGAGTTGATGTCTTTAATGGTGAACTGACAACATCAGAGCATGTAGAAGGAATGTATTTTTTATTTATAGATGATGTGAAATCATTTCATGAAAGGTATTCTTCTATAAACAGTTTTGGATGAAAGATTAGATCATCAAAGAAAGGAGAGGATGTAAATATCAATTAGATAATGCTATCATGCTCGAGAGAAGGATATCGTACCTTGGGAATATTTTGTACACTAAAAACAATTTTGACTAAAGTAAAAAATTATTCTGCAAATATTACTATTAAGTTGGCAAAAAATGGATTGTGGTATATGTAAAAGTTTTAACTTAACCACTCTGAAACAATTAACCCTACAAAGTCAAGTATGTTTAAGTCCAACAAAAATATGAACATACATATATAAAGAGAACAATCGAAGTCAATGATGATGTAAGGGGGTGATGACCATCGGTATATAGTTTTTTGATGTTATATCATGAATTTGTTTGGATAAAGACACATGTAAAGAGAACAATCCAAAAGTTTGATGTTATATCATAAATATATCATATCCATTCTCGCAACACGATGCCTCCCAAATATAGATCATAAAGTCGAAATACATGTGTCAAACTTTGTTTTGAGTTTTGACATCCCACTTGTGATGCATAACCTGTTGGAAATTTTATTTGGTTATTTATTTTAAAGTATTATTATATATATTAATTATTATTATTTTAATTAATTCTTCGGACTTGGTCATTATGATATGTGCATGGTTATGTTCCTTGTGTTAACATTACATACTTTGTCTTGTACACGTTTTTTTGCTTAATTCCTATTTTTTGGGATTTATGGTTAATCAATCCTAATAATTAGGATTCATGGGTTTGCCTATAACGTTAACATACATACGTGTCTAGCTCTTGCATATAAGGAGGAACCAGTACATAAGAGGGATGATGGGTATAAGGCTAAGGAGTTTTAGTTGATTAGTTAGTGAGTAGAAAACAAAATATGTTTATGTTTCTCATCATGGAACCTCTCTTGCTTATCATCACACAGACCAATATATAAACATACTAGGATAAAAGATAAATCAATTAAGTTCTCTCGAGCATCCAAAAAGTTGTTTATGAGACTTTACTAATTCACATGCGGTGCTAGCAAGAAGAGACTGTTGTATCCTAATAGCACTAGCTATGAGACCAACCGCATCGGGTAATCTATCCGTGGTGGCGAAATACTCTTAAGCCTAGTGCATTTGCACGCCTTAGTCATTAAGATCGATAAGTTTGTTATATACAATTTATTTTATTTAGAGTCAATTTATTTGTGTTATTATTTATTCTTGATTTATTATTTAATGATAATTTAATGTCTAATTTTTCCAACATAATAAACTAAACACACCTCGCTACACATTAGCAAAAGATGAACACTACAAAATAAATATTATGAAGTTTCATCACGCTCAAACCCATCCGCACATAGTTGAGAATAAAGTTGTAAAATCCCTCTACGAACCAAGTTATCCTTAATAAGTAATATGTTATTCAAAATCCTTCATGCAAGTAATGACACTTTCATGGAAACCAAACAATTCCAAATACACACACGTAAAAGTGATTTGTCAACGATGGTTTTCTCCTCCACCAAATACGTCTCTTTGATTAAATAAACCCCTTTTGACACTCGACTCCAAAGACCACATATTTTTCCCATTAATCTCCAAAGAAATGTTAGCCTAAAAAACTCTACATTGCTCCAACAACTTCAAAGTAAATCCATTTGTCACTATAAAGTCTCCGAACCATGGTTTGATACCCCTACTGTAAAATATAACCCAATCCCTCATCAATCGATATCCACGGTGAAAAATAGAAGTAAAATTTATATTCGTAAAAACAAACAAATAAACACGAGTAAAAAGTTTATATTAGCGCAACGTTATTTTGATTCTTCGATCTTGTTGTAATGTTTGTTCAATTCAAATTGACAAATTAACTTTATTCAATGCAATTTGTAGGCATTATATATGTGGATGCATGAATATTACAAACACTTTAACTTCATCATATTTGTAGGCTTTTTCATATTTGTAGGCATTCTACTTTTATGTCCCATTAATCTAGATGAGGCGAGTTTATTTGCAGATTTATCCTTTAAAATTTTAACAATTTATTAATTTATTGTTAATTGATGTATTCTACCAATTTAAGCGAATGAATGCTGTTATTTTAGTAAAAATATGTTATTTATTTTTGAAATAAAATAGTTATAGTTGTATTTGAAATAAATAAATATATGAAAAAGTTACGGATAATCTATGAGTAAATGGCCCACGTGTGAGACACAGTTGAATGTTGATCGTCATCCAAAATGGAAAGAAACAATCGTTATTTAACGCTTTCACCATCATCATTATTTCCTCTTCCTTCTTTCATATATAGAGACTAAAGCAATAGTACAAGCATCTTCATTCATATGTTAATGGCGACTCACTTCAACTTCCATACAAACCTTTTTCCATCCTCCTCCTTTTCTTCTTCTTCCACGCGGTGCCTTTCTGTACTCGCTCTTCCTCCTCAATTTTCCTCCATAAAGACCAATATACCCTCCACAACATTCTTGACAGGAGAAGGAGGCACATCACAATTGCTGAAATTCAAGTATGCCGCCACAGCAACAACAACAACTAAACGCGGCGGTGGCGGT
This sequence comes from Medicago ruthenica, assembly GCA_018208015.1. Classification (NCBI taxonomy): domain Eukaryota; kingdom Viridiplantae; phylum Streptophyta; class Magnoliopsida; order Fabales; family Fabaceae; genus Medicago; species Medicago ruthenica. Next base: position 79,688,910 of record CM031373.1, on the reverse strand, counting down.
TCGGTCTCTGTTGTTCGTATGTCATGGGACGGTCCACTCTCTTCCGTGAAATTAATCATCCAGGGTAAAAATATGAAGGTATATTATTATTCCATTTCCATTTTATTATCACCATTACTACTGCTAATTATTATTACTATTCTGATTTCTGGATAGAAACTATTCATAAAAAGTAAAGTAGAGAAAAATAAATATTGAAATTATATTCACAATGAGAAGAACAAGTGTAATTAAAGTGTAATTGTATAACTAATTTACTAACTGTGGTTGATTTCAGCTGAATGATGCGGTGAAACAGCACGTAGAGGAGAAAGTGGGAAGAGCAGTTCAGAAGCACAGCTACTTAGTAAGAGAAGTTGATGTTAGGCTATCTACTCGTGGTGGAGGAGAATTTGGTCGAGGACCTAGAACACGCAGATGCGAGGTAGTAGATCTCTCTTGCATTTTCTAATTTTGCTTTTGTTGTTGTGAACCTAGGATGGATTCAGGGTCTTGAATTATTTAGTTGATTTCGATGATTTGAATTAGGTTACTTTGTTTACCAAGAGGCATGGGGTGGTTCGGGCTGAGGAACATGCGGAAACTACCTATGCGAGTATAGATTTGGTGTCCTCGGTCATTCAGAGAAAGCTGAGAAAGATTAAGGAAAAAGAAACTGATCATGGTCGCCACATGAAGGGATCCAATAGGTTGAAATATAGAGAGGCTGTATTGCCACTACCCACGGAGGATGAGGAGGATGAAACTGAAATCTCCCCACAGAATGAGGAAGAAGAACTTATTGAAGAGGTTGGTACCTTAGTAGTTAGTAATTGATACCAATCATTATGTAGCTAGAAATATCATATCAGGCTGTGTCATTCTAGAAATATAACTGAAAATTGTTCTGCAAACTGATTAGAAAAACTTCAATTTCTGGTTTGGAAGTAGATTTGCAGTTTGCTCCTGCACTATTTATGTTGATTGATGATATATCACTACTTATCAGGAGATGCTGCTGTTCTTTTGTTATTTATTGTTTATTTTCCTTGCATAGCACTAACTCCAGTTGTGAGGCTGTTTTACAGGTTGTTCGGACAAAATACTTCGACATGCCTCCTTTAACCGTGTTTGAAGCAATTGACCAGTTGGAAATGGTTGCCCATGACTTCTATGCTTTTCGAAATGAAGAATCTGGTCAGTAAATACTACTGTTTTAGCTATCTTTTGGTTTGGCCATGTTTCTCACCACATTTTATTGTCTCCTCAATTTTATGCTATCTTAGGGGTAACAAAGTGTACTTCCTTTGTTTCAGGTGAGGTTAATATTGTATACAAAAGAAAAGAAGGAGGTTATGGACTCATTATACCCAAACGAAACGGTGAAGCAGATAAATTGGAGCCTATAGTGGTTGAACCGGCTAAAGAACCCTCTCTGCAAGAATGAAAGGAATTCCACGTGAAACTTATTTTCTAAGAACACAAGAGCTTGTACATGATTAGCGGATAGTAATAGCAATTTCTTTGGAGCAAGAAGTTGCATATGAAATTCTAATGGAGACTCTGGGGTTTCAACTTTCAAGTGCAAACCAAGTTTTAAAGTTTATAATAATGTACACTTGGATAGCCAGTGATTGTAAAATGAAAGAGATGCACCATTGAGTGTGCTGCACATAACTTCCCCGATACATCTTTTCTTCTGACACTGTCATCTGCTTTCTTTCATCGCTGGTTTTGTTCTGCTTTGTGTTATTACTTTTCCAGATTACTCAAAATTTTAAATCATTTTTCACTTTATTCCTTTACTTGTCTAGCAAATTTTACTGCGTTTTGAGTTTATTAGGTAGATGTTGGCTGCCAAGAGAAATCAAAGTGTCAGGTATACAAATATACAATCAAGCAAGAGTTTTATTATAGTTAGAAAGTCCTGTTGAAGTGTATGGGATTTGTCTTTAATGTATCTGGTTTGACTTCCATAGCTTTGTTCATAAACATAAACTTGAAAACTAATGTAGTGTCTGGTTGTGATGCTTTACTAGACATTGCAATTTTCTTTCTGAATTTTTCGCCTTGCCGGCAAACCTCGTTGGCTTTATGGCTCCCCCGCTTCCATTAAAAGAGGACGTATTGGTCTGTTGGTTTTGTTTTGAAAAAATTGTCTGTTTTGTTTTCCCTAAAACACATGTCTAACTTCGAAATTTGAGAACTGCCTTTCCAACAATTTCTTAAAAACCAAACTTAGCTTCAAATACACCCATCCGAATTACTTTTGGACATAGTCGGTTTTTAAGAAACATAGGTGAAGAAGCTCCCTTGAAATATCACTTTCTTTTTGGACACCTACATGTGGATTTTGAGGTCCTTCTCTAATAGAGGTAGTAAAACACCATGTTTCAGCCAAATATGACCAATTAAATACGAAGGATATCCAAAATTCTGATGACCGAGATGTATTCTTACAATTTCCAAACATGTAAGGCTAGATGTTTTTCAACAACAGGCACCTTTATGCAAAGCCACAACCTCGTTTAATTGTTCAATTCTATTGATTCTGTTGCTTGTGCAGGCAACAACATTGCATCCTCTGGAGAGAAAAAAGAAAACCAAACCAATACCTTCATTGCTTCAAGGAAATCAATTTCTGGTCAAATAAATCGGCATTTCCATCTCTGAAATCGCAGGGGTGAAAGAATTTAATTTTTAAATTTTTTGAAATAGTAATTTAGTCCCTTAAATGAAAGAACGTCAGTCAAATATAGCTTCTCGACCAAAATATTGTTTCAGAAAACATTCGTACAAATTTATAAAATGCTCATATATTGCTTTAAATAGTCGCTTATTGCATCAAGACAAACATAGAACCTCTAAAATTGTTCTAATTTGAAAAAAAAGACTTATTGGCTTTACGTTCTTTAATTTAAATGGCTAAATTATTGTTGCACAAATTTAACGGACTAAATAGCCGAAATCTTTATAATTTCAAGTATAAAAATGTTGATATAAGGATTTTTGGTCGGCATATCCATAGCTAAGCAGCAAATGTTCTCGGGAGTTGTTGCTTAAATAAAGTATTTTGCATTAGAAAATTGCTACTTCTAAAACACTATGTCTTTAAGGCAACGTTTACAAGTTTTAGCAGTTTATAGTAGCTAGTCTCACCACATTTGTTTTAATTCTTCTGTCAACAATTTAGGAGTGGGGCTATTATCAAACACTGAGGAAGAAGTATTACTCTTTGCACTAACTTTTCTTGGGATTAAAGTCCTTGAAACATAAGGAATAAACAAAATAACTAGGGCAGCAAAACTAATGTACAAGGAAAAGGGAAACAGGTTAAGATGTTCACCTTTATTTCAATTCAGATTTTACAGAAGAAGCCTTTTTTCGTTTGCCAGTGAAGTTCTCACTTGAAACAGCTAAAAGCTTATTAATAGACATTTGTTCACACTTTAAACCCTTCTTTATTTCATACCTATGCTTAATTCTGTCATCAAGCTTGTATCCAAGAAATGCAGGAAAATCCAACAACTCTTGAATGTCACGATTCATCTCCTCTATCTGTTGGAACAAAATAAGTTTAGACAATGCCTCTTAAGTTTTGATGATAACAAGGTATTAAAAGATCAATTGGATATGCTAATATTTGTTCAAGAATGCAGGACCATAGATAAAAATTTACAAGGATTTGATTGATCAAGCTTCTCCAACGGACTCTTATGATGATTTGGCACTCACTTCAACGTCTCTGTCATCCTCTATATAAAGGCTTGTTTTTCTCACCTTCACTATCAAGTACTCCATCTTCTCCTCTAGAGAGGCATGATTATACTGCAGTATCTGAGGATGCTTCTTGCTCATAGCAAAAATGTCTTCTAATGAAAACCCATAATTCAAGAATAGGCTCACCATCTTTTGCACATTCTCACTGTTTGTTCCAGAAGAAGCTGCAATCGCCACTGCAAACTCCTTCGTCCTATATTTATACCCAATCTTGACCAAAAACCCAAGCTTATACGCAAGGTTTGCACGGAACGACATGCTCAAAAAACACGGTGCTTTGGTCAAGAACTTGAAGTTTCGTCAGCGTCTAACCCACATTCCTTGAGAAATTGTATTCTAGGACACAGTTTCCTCTCTCTGCTACTGGTAAAGATAGCCGGAAAGACCAACACTGTCATACCCCATTTTTTGACCCATTTTAGTCTCATTTTACTCACTTTTTTAAGCCGAGAATTTTCGTCGTTTCAGACGAAATTTCGGCAGGGAGGTATTTTAAAATACCTCATGTCAATTTTTGTCTCGTTTATTTATTTATTTTTATTACGTTTTATTTTTACTTTCAGTTTTTATTATCATTAATTTTTATTTACCTTTATTACCATTTTATTTATTTCTTTTTTATTATTATCATTTTTATTATTTTACTATTATTATTATTATTATTTTTTATTTTTTGCATTTTTGTCCAAAGTCCAAGTCAATGGTCAACACAGTCCAACACACAGCACAGGGGCGCCCCCTTTCCAGGTTTTTTCTCATCATTTCAATCCTCAAATCCTATCCAAAATCATCACAAATCTGCACAAAATCAACAGGAATCACATCCCCATTAATGCTTGCAGAAATCTTATCCCAAATCTGCAGGAAACCAATGACAAGCAGCTCAACAAAATTCTATAAAACAGGCAAGAATCAACAGAAAAAAGAGGAAAAAATTTTGAGAAGAAATTTTTGAACACAAACAGATTTTTCAACACAACTCAAACTCACAGCAAACAACCCCCCCCCCCCCCCCCCCCTCAAAACAAATTTTCGGCCAGCTAACTACCCATAACACAACACACCAGCCGCACAAACCCTCACAAAGGCAACCCAGCAACAAACAAACAAGACCAACACGTCCCAGCCCCAAACCGCAACCCATACCACCCTAAACACACAGCATCACGCACACACCCACAAAGCATAAACCCACACACCCAGCTCACACACGCACGCCCAAACAGAACCCACACACGCAATAAACACACAAAAGCCCAGCCAATCCAACCGAATCACAAAGAAAAGAAAAAGGTAAAATTTTTTTATGTTACTTTAAAACCTAGTTCTACACGTTTTTAAAAGGTTTTTGAAAAAATAAGGCCGGATTCGAGATGAGGAGGAAAAAGGATATGGGAAAAGGGATTTTTTTTTAAGAAAAGGGAAGTTTTTACTTTCCGGCGCGGTGGCGCCGCCGTCTTGGCCGGCGGCCACCACGCCGGAAATCACTTCCGGCCGGCTGGGGATGAGAGAGGGGAGAGAGATAAGAGAAGGAGAGAGGGGCGGATGAGAGAAAGAGAGAGAAGAACATGTGAAAAATGAAAAAAATTGTGAGGGGAGAGGGTTTAAATACCCCTCCCTGATTCTGTGTGTGAGGGTGTACGCGTTAGCGTACACCCACGTCCTCCTGGCCCTCTGATTTCAGATCGTGTGGCCCTGGCCTTTTTTTCCCTGTGATCAGATCAGGGCCGTCTGATTAATCAGACGGCCCAGATCAATTTACGTTGGCCCAATGCAGTTTGAGCCTTTTTCTTTTAAATCTGATTTATTTTTCACTTCTTGCACCCCCAGTTTTATTTTTACACCTCCTTTTTTTTTTCTTTTTTTTTTTCTTTGCAATTTTATTTTCCTTTTATTATTATTTCCTTTTATTCGTTCTTTTATTTTTAACATCCCATTTATTTACCTATCATATCATCTCATGCATTTTATTTTTTTATTTCTAATTGTTTATTTTATTTTGCATTTTTCTATGTCATTAGAATATACATGCATTTAGGAACAAAATGTTTAAATATGCATTGCATTATTTTTCATTTTTCTTAGTTTAATCCATAATCCAAAACAAAAAAAATCTTTTTATTTCGATCCAACAATCGTTTCTTATTTATTATTCTCTCGCGTTTAGTTTATTTTATCGCACTTAATTTCTTTTTAACTCCAAGTAGAAATCATAAAAACCAAAAACATTTCAAATATTCAAAAACTTCATCAAAAAATTTTCTTCATTAACAAAGCCTTGGATTTCAAACCAAGCAACTTTCATTTAATCAAACTTCAATCAATCTTAATCATATTAGACTTTGTTTTTACAATTAAAATCAATCAAACTTCACTCACTCGCCACTTTGGCTCATTTTATCTTTCACAAACATTTTCAAACTTTAAAATCAACATAACTAATCACTCGGCTTTTTTACCCCGAACTACATCGGTTTTGATCCCATTTGGGTATGTAGGCAAAGGACCTTGTCCTTCCAAACCAACCAAACAAAAATCAACGAAAACAACAAAAACATTTTCTTTTTTTAAATTGAACAACAAGCTTGTTCATTATGTTGCAACAACTAATTTGAACATTTATTTCTTTTCTTTTGAGTTCTAAAAACGAGCGTTTTGACAGTTTACACTTTTTCTTAAAATTCAAGCGAAACTTGAATGAAAAAGGGTGGTTTGACGTATGTCTCTCCTTTCCCCGATCGGATAAACACTTGACGTATGTCTCGTTGCTTAGACGATCGTCATTCTTTTCTAGCTTCCCCAAAAATACGTTTACTCAAATTCAAACCAAACTTGAATGAAAAAGGGTGGTTTGACGTATGTCTCTCCTTTCCCCGATTGGATAAACACTTGACGTATGTCTCGTTGCTTAGACGATCGTCATTCTTTTCTAGCTTCCCCAAAAATACGTTTTCTCAAATTCAAATAAAACATGAATGAAAAAGGGTGGTTTGACGTATGTCTCTCCTTTCCCCGATTGGATAAACACTTGACGTATGTCTCGTTGCTTAGACGATCGTCATTCTTTTTTCCAAACTTCACCAAAAAACATTTTTCAAGTTCAAACAAAACATGAATGAAAAAGGGTGGTTTGACGTATGTCTCTCCTTTCCCCGGTTGTACGAATGCTTGACGTATGTCTCGTTGCTCGGACAATCGTCATTCTATTTTCAACGCGTCCAACGCAATTTGAACCTTTCTTTCTTGGTCCCTCGCGACCAATTTGAACCTTTCTTGGTCCCTCGCGACCAAATTTGAACCTTTCTTGGTCCCTCGTGACCAATCCAACTTTTCTTGGTCCCTCGCGACCAAATTTGAACCTTTCTTGGTCCCCCGTGACCAATCCAACTTTTCTTGGTCCCTCGCGACCAAATTTGAACCTTTCTTGGTCCCTCGTGACCAATCCAACTTTTCTTGGTCCCTCGCGACCAAATTTGAACCTTTCTTGGTCCCTCGCGACCAATTTGAATCTTTCTTGGTCCCTCGTGACCAATCCAACTTTTCTTGGTCCCCCGTGACCATTTTAAACTTTTCTTGGCCCCCGTGGTCAATTCAAACATTGTACGCCTCCGTGCGTTTGGCATTTTGGCCCTTGTGGTCAATCCGAACTTTTCGTGCCTTTGCACGTTTTCTTTCAACTTTTGCGCCTTGCGCGAATTTAACGCCTCCGTGCGTTTGTCTTTATTTTCAAGTTTTTTTACGCCTCTGTGCGTCTGTCTTTTTTATTTTCAAAACATTCACGCCTTGCGCGAGTTCATCGCCTTAGCGTCCATCTTTCATCATGTTAAAACTTTGTACGTCTTCGTACGTTTTAAAACCTTTGTTCAAGTCCGAGTGCAAAATCCTTTTATCAAATCATTTACTTTTATGCATTGTCGTCAATGGCAGGTCGGCACAACCCGACAGTTGACATTTTAATTCCTTGTCGTCAATGGCAGTTCGGCAACAACCCGAACAGTTGACATTTACTTTCATTACTTTCTCTTTTTCAAACTTTTTCGCTCGGACGCGAACAAATCTTTTTTAACTAAAACGAACCAGTGTACAAGCTTTTTTCTACATCAAGAACTACGTACGCTTTGAATTCTCCGACTACCGGGAGATACGTAGGAGCAAGATCGACATCTTGTCAAGCCCATTAATAAAAAATCTTTTTTTTTCTTTTCTCTTTCGTTTGTTTTTATCTCTTTCTTCACCTCACATTATATTTTCTTTTTCCTTTATATATATATGATTAAGCGTGCAAGCAAAACGTCAAAGACATTTTAAAGCCTAAGTTAACTAAGAGGTTCCCGTTGAGTACAACGGATGTGAGGGGTGCTAATACCTTCCCCTCGCATAATCGACTTTCGAACCTAAAATCTCTTTCAAGGTAATTTCGAACTTTTTTCCTTTTTCCCCGAAAAATTAAAAGTTCAGCCGTGATTTAAATTTAGTGATTCAATGCTAGTCAATAGCTTGATATCCGAAATTCGACGCGACAAACACTATCCTAAATATTTGTTGATCATCAAGGTCTGCAAAACACCTCAAAAACTTTATATGTCTCTCAAGATGTTCCACACTATAATTCAAAATAATAGGAAACATATTCAGCACTTTCCCAATACTATCCTCATCTTCACCACTTAACTCAGTAAGAACTCTAATTCTAGGAATAAGCTGATTATGCAAATCACAACTGAGAATTACAGGGTTCTTCATAATCAAATGAATACCACCAAAGGGTTCTAAGAAATCTATACTTCTTTCAATTTCATCCATTGACCTATGACAAATTGCCTTGGACAAATTCACTTTGTTAAGCACGCGTACAATCTTATCAACATGAATTCCTCTATCAACAAGCAATCGAACCTTCTAAGGAGGTGTAGCAGAAGGAGGTGTGACAACACTTACACTTAACTTATCAAACTTGTTAAAAAGTGTGTCCACCTTGGCAGCTAAATGGTCAAGGGTAGAAACCTCGTACATACCTGCCTCTTTTTTAGAGGGGGCCGGAGCAACCGCAGTGATGGCTCTCTCACTTGCCCACTAGTAGTGGTTTTGAGCCATGTCTTCAATAAGAGTGTATGCTTCCATGTAATTTTTGTTCATCAGGGCTCCACCTGCAGCTGCATCAACAGTCATTTTGGTAGCATACAAAAGACCATTGTAAATGGTATGGACGATCAACCACTTCTCCAAACCATTATGGGGGCAAAGCCTAAGCATTTCTTTGAAACACTCCCATGCATCGTAAATAGATTCCCCATCTTTTTGAGTGAATCGTGTTATTTGATCCCTCAATTGAGCAGTTTTGCTAGGGGGAAAAATCTGGCAAGGAATGCTTGCCTTAGTTGATCCCATGAATTAATTGAAGCATTTGGCAAGGAGTGAAACCATGCACTAGCTCGATCCCTTAATGAAAAAGGAAAGAGATGCAGTCGTATGGCTTCCGGTGTCACTCCGTTTGCCTTTAAAGTTCCACTGAGTCTTAGAAAAGTAGAAAGATGGAGATTCAGATCCTCAGTGGGTGATCCGGAAAATTGGTTTTGCTGCACTAAGTTAAGTAGTGCAGGCTTTATTTCAAAATTATTTGCATCAACGGTTGGATACACAATAACAGCTTGGGGCTCTTCTGTAGAAGGCGTGGCATACTCTTTAAGAGTACGTTCCGCAGCCATGGTGTTACCGTGTGTGTCTATTCTTCTTTGATGGAGGAACCTTTCGATCTCGGGAATAAATTCTCCAAGACTTCTAGTTCTTCGCATTCAAAGAATCAGAGAATCCCAAAAGTTGAAAAAGAAAAAGAGAAAGAAAAAGGTTCAGTCTAACGATACTAAAAAGTTAATCAAAATTACACTAACTCACCGACAACGGTGCCAAAAATTTGATATGAATCCGCAAGCGTACGGTTCTAACGATTAGTAAAAATATCGATCCACAGAGAGTTGGTGTAATTACCGATTTCATTTTTAGAGTTAATTAGCTGAACAAATCAAGTTTTAAAGTTGAACAGTTTCTTGGTTTTAGAATTCAGATATTAAAAAGCGTCTAAGGATTATTGGTTAATCTTAATAACAAATCCTAAAGTATTCAAACATATATCTCTATCTTATGTTAAATTTATCTTCTAAAGACAAGATTCTCTTAGGTAATTCATGTTTTCTCTCGAACAACATGAATGTATCTCAATAATAACCACGCCTATTCTCATGGTTGATTATTATATGACACCCATTAGATGCAAATTTTATTGTCTCAAGACATCACAAAACTATTCATTTGGGGTGTTCTCATCAAGTTTTGTGATGTCTTGTCTAATCTCATTTGTTCCAATATCAAACTTCATCTTTCGATCCATCGCTTGATATTTGGGATGATGAAATAATAGTTGTTGAACTTCACCTTTCGGTCCATCATTCCACACTTGTTATTGAGTTTAAAAGTCATGAGATTAGATAAGAAGAATGAATTATAATAAAATAGAGTTTAGGCTTGGTTTGATTAGGATTTAGTCATTAGACTTTTCCAACAATCCCAAGACTAGACAAGTCTACTCACTCATGTTCATTGTAGACATTTGATAAAAGGTAAATGACATGAAATATAAAAGAATAAAAGTAAATTGCTGAATGTAAATGTGCAGAAAAATAAAGAGCAAGAAAGTAAATTGCAAGAAAGTAAAGTGTAGAAAAATAAAGAAGAACAATAAGAACTTAGAACAAAGTAACTTAATATTGCAAGTATTCCAATGATCCAAGCCCATTACAAGTCTGATTAGAGGACCTATTCATAGCCTAAGGTCCTAGACAAAGCATTGAAGATGAATTACAATCTGAATAATGAGGAAAAACTAAGAGTTTTGTAACAGTCAAAAACTGACAGCAAAAACGCACGGTCTCTCCCAGGAGGTACTTTGCCAAAACGCACGGTCGTGCATAAAATGCACGGACCGTGCGTTACATTCGACAAGGAAAGGATGAAGAAAAGGCAATTCTGAAGGATACGCACAGTCCGTGTGTTTTTAGCACTAGACCGTGCGTTACATTCGACAGTGATACGCACGGTTTAGCTTCGCAAAAACGCACGGTCTAGTGCTAAAAACACACGGACCGTGCGTATCCTTCAGAATTGCCCTTTCTTCATCCTTTTTCATCCTTTCCTTGTCCAAACTTCAACTAGGCATCCTTGCTTTGATCTGAAATAGAAATACGACATTGTAGTAAAATAGTTCCAAAATATGACTAAAACTAACAAGATTTTATTGAATTTCAAATACTTAAAATAGCATAAACTATGACTTATCATAATGCAAGAATAGGCTCACCATCTTCTGCATATTCTCACAGCTTATTTTAGTAGAAGCTGCAATCGCCACTGCTAACTCCTTCGTCCTATATTTATACCCAATCTTGACCAAAAACCCAAGCTTATACGCAAGGTTCGTACGGAACGAAATGATCAAAAACAACGCTGTTTTGGTCAAGAACTTGAAGATTTCATCAGAGTCTAACCCACATTCCTTGAGAAATTGTATTCTAGGACGCAGTTTCTTCTCTCTGCTACTAGTAAAGATGGCCGGAAACACCAACACTATCCTAAATATTTGTTGATCATCAAGGTCTGCAAAACACCTCAGAAACTTTATATGTTCCTCAAGATGTTCCACACTATAATTCAAGATAATAGGAAACCTATTCAGCACTTTCCCAATACTATCCTCATCTCCACCACTTAACTCAGTAAGAACTCTAATTCTAGGAATAAGCTGATTATGCAAATCACAATTGAGAATTACAGGGTTCTTCATAATCAAATGAATACCACCAAAGGGTTCTAAGAAACCTATAATTCTTTCAATTTCATCCATTGACCTATGACAAATTGCCTTGGACAAATTCACTTTGTTAAGCACGCGTACAATCTTATCAACAGGAATTCCTCTATCAACAAGTAATCGAACCTTCTGAGGAAACCCAGATAAATATTTCGGTTCGTTAGCTAATAAAAGCCGCTTAAGCTTTGCTTGCTCAAGTTGTCCTTGTAATTCATTTCTCAAAAAACTCAACAATGGGTCAATTTCATTGTCAGTTAGCACAGTTAAACGCTCAGTAACTAAGTGATGGATGGAAACAGGATCTAACCCGAGAGAATATAATGAAAAAACGCGATCACGCAATGAATCCAATGGAATATAGTTAAGTTCAGGGGCATTGAGTAAGAGCAATTCTGTTTCCTTGAAACTAATACCGATTTCTTCAAATAAAGAGACAAGTGTACCTGCAAAATGAAAAAAATAAAATACATTAGAGAATGCATGTAAGGTGTTTGAGAAAATGCGTACGAGAAATTTATTTACCGAATTGCGCATTGACATTGGGGGTGTAACTACTACTGCAGCGGCAATGGATGGAGGGTCGAAAACGGAAAAAGTGGTTGTTTGGTGGTGGTGATTTGGCGAGGAAGGAAAAGGAAGGTTGAGTTTGAAGAAGAGGGGAAAAGGTTGAGGGTGAAAGGGAATATGAATGATTTGCTAGCGCCATTTCTGCAAAGTGGCACTTTCTCTATTCAAACTGCAAAGCGCTGTGCAATCCTCCTGGCCATGAGTAAAACAGCGCTATGGATATGAAAAAGAAAATCGTGTTGCTTACCACATGGTCTTTTTCTTATCTTTCCTCTATAAAAAATAATACTTTCTTATAAAATATTATTCGTTAGCAAGTTGAATATTATTTTATATATTAATATATATTATTTTATATTTAAGTTGAATAATAATACTCCATATTCTCCTCTAGAGAGGCATGATTATACTGCAGAATCCGAGGATGCTTCTTGCTCATAGCAAAAATGTCTTCTAATGAAAACTCATAATGTGATACGAATCCGCAAGCGTACGGTTCTCTTGATTAGTAAAAATATCGATCCACAGAGAGTTGGTGTAATTACCGATTTCGTTTTAGAGTTAATTAGCTGAACAAATCGAGTTTTAAAGTTGAACAGTTTCTTGGTTTTAGAATTCAGATATTAAAAAGCGTCTAGGGATTATTGGTTAATCTTAATAAAAAATCCTAAAGTATTCAAACCTATAACTCTATCTATTCATCTTCTGAAGACAATATTCTCTTAGGTAATTCATGTTTTCTATCGAACAACATGAATGTATCTCAATAATAATCACGCCTATTCTCATGGTTGATTATTATATGAGACCCATTAGATGCAAATCTTATTGTCTCAAGACATCACAAATCTATTCATTTGGGGTGTTCCCATCAAGTTTTGTGATGCCTTGTCTAATCTCATTTGTTCCAATATCAAACTTCATCTTTCGATCCATCGCTTGATATTTGGGATGATGAAATAATAGTTGTTGAACTTCACCTTTCGGTCCATCGTTCAACACTTGTTATTGAGTTTAAAAGCCATGAGATTAGATAAGAAGAATGAATTATAATAAAATAGAGTTTAGGCTTGGTTTGATTAGGATTTAGTCATTAGACTTTTCCAACAATCCCAAGACTAGACAAGTCTACTCACTCATGTTCATTGTAGGCATTTGATAAAAGGTAAATGACATGAAATATAAAAGCATAAAAGTAAATTGCTAAATGTAAATGTGCAGAAAAATAAAGAGCAAGAAAGTAAATTGCAAGAAAGTAAAGTGCAGAAAAATAAAGAAGAACAATAAGAACTTAGAACAAAGTAACTTAATATTGCAAGTATTCCAATGATCCAAGCCCATCACAAGTCTGATTAGAGGACCTCGGTCTGAAGCTCAGACCGTGCACTTTTCAGATTCCAGGCAGACAAAACGCACGGTCTCTCCCAGGAGGTACTTCGCCAAAACGCACGGTCGTGCATAAAAATGCATGGACTGTGCGTTACATTCGACAGTGATACACACGGTTTAGCTTCGCAAAAACGCACGGACCGTGCGTATCCTTCAGAATTGCCTTTTCTTCATCCTTTTTCATCCTTTCCTTGTCCAAACTTCAACTAGACATCCTTGCTTTGATTTTAAATAGAAATACAGCTTTGTAGTAAAATAGTTCCAAAATATGACTAAAACTAACAAGATTTTATTGAATTTCAAATAATTAAAATAGCATAAACTATGACTTATCAAACTCCTTCATGCTTGAATCTTTGCTTGTCCTCAAGCAAAAGGCAAAGAACATCAGCAACAAAAATTATATTGACAGAACTTCAAATTTTAATCTTTTAAAGGCTTCGTTTTCAGAGTGCTCTTATTAAAACGCCAACTGCTTTTTATTAAGATTTTTCAACCCAACAACAAATTTCATGTGAGTGTGTGTGTGGAGTCCAGCTTTTTATTGCTCATGTGTATAATGGTATTATGAGGAAAACAGGTTCTAACCTTCAAAACATATCGACAAAAATTTCACTTCCATTTCATATAAACTAGGTGAGAATTTTTCTTGGTCACTTTGTCACTTGATGTTTATTTATTTGTGGGGAACTGCAGAAGTGTTTTTATTTGTTTTGAGGATAACCATATCATTCCTAGGAAGTTAGTGATGGTGAGTCATACCAACCCAAGTCAATGCCTCATATTTTTGTGCTCTGGCCCCTTTTTATTTATTTACACCTTATTTTTGACCTTTTTGTTTCCCCACACTAAATTATACTACTTTTTATTTGAAATTTTTGAGGACAAATTTACCATTTAAAGTTAGACAATGTTCCTTAAAATACCAACCTACACACTTACTCAAAGTCTGCAACTTTGTGCATTTCTCATAGAGAAAGTTTCACATTAAAACGGGTGCGGGTTTAGTGAATGATTTTAAAGCAAAAGGGTTTATTTACAAGCACCTATCATCATAAAACTAAGCCTTTAAAAAGAAAAATTTGTACAATTTTTTTCTTGCTACAATGCCTTTCGCTTAACACAAATAAAAACCCATACAAGGGGAGTTGAAAAACAAGACACTAAAAACAAACAAACTAATTTATTCAACCCCACCCCCCCCCCCCCCCCCCCCCCCCCACACACACACACACACACACACTTGAAATAAGCATTGTCCTCAATGAATTCAAAAGTAAACAATAAAAGAGGGGTAAGAGAGCTCACAATTACTGAGGTCTAGGCGGAGGATACTGGATGTGGAAATGTTGCATCATCAATTCTAGCATTTGTCCTTGCCATTAGATCTCACCACCTTGCCTAAAGATTTCATCACCTTGCCTTTGTTGTTCGGCCTCGATCCTAGCATACCAATCAAGATTAACTGGTTCTTCGCAGACTTGCTCTTGCTCCATGGGCTCATCTTGCAATGGGATTTTGTGTGGCTATTGTGGTACAACAACAGTAGTATAGAGCCAATTTTGTTGATTGAAGGTGTTATGTTTGTTCTTTCTTGATTAAGTAGTGTGATGGATCTTTCTTTGTTAATCAGTAGACAAAACCTGTCCTTTTTCTCACCCATCGCCTTAACCAAGAACATTTGCAGGCACATGTTCATGTCAATTTCCCTGTCACCCTCAACACTTGGCAACCTTGCTAATCTATCACCCAACCCAAACTTCTTAACAATATGAGTAACCATACCCCCAACTACAACTATGCCCGTCCTACTCTCGGACACATGAACCAAATGGCTAAGGAGGTAATGGCAAGTATTGACCAACTGATTTCTTACCATTGCCCAAAGCATAAAAAGATCTCCCACTCTCACAATTCCAGACTCTCCTCTACCAAACAAAGTACATGCCATGATCCTATGAATGTACTGGAAGACCGGATTTTGAATTTGGCTTGCTTTAGCGCTTCTAGCCTCAAAACGAGACTCACCGGTGATTTGTGACCAGAAAGCATGAGAATCAAATTCCCCTGTCCTAAGTTCCTATTTCTTAACATTATGAATCAACCCATCATTTGCAAAACCAAGTTTCACACAAAACTCATCAAAGGTCATCTCATAGGTTTCATAAAAAAGCCTAAATTTCAGACTAGCAATAACACCGTCCTCATCAATAAGGACTAAGGAACTCAAAAATTCGAGGGTAATCCTCTCAAAAGTGACATGCCCGGGGTTCAAAAATTCCATCAAGCCTAGTCTATTCAACAGCTCTTCCACATTACCCCTAATTCCTAACCTTTCACAAGTATAAAAACAGGGATACCTGGTGACGGTGATTTTCCAGTTGAGCAACATCTCATACACCTCCCTTTGTTCAGCATTTTCTAAATAATGTCATGCCTATTTGCCATCTGTGTCTTCCCTTTCTTCTTTCCCTTTCCACCAGAAGTTCCAGAATCATCATTTTTCCTCTTATTGGGTGCCATTTTCATATTTGACTAGAGTTGACCAAAAATGGTTTTTTTTTTTTTTGAAAATTTTGGGGTTTTTGTGAATTGAGGGTTGGAAAAGGTAGCTTTGATGGTTGGGGTTGTGGTTTGGACAAAGTTTTGTTGTTTGGGTGAGTGTTTGGGAAGATTTATGGAGGTTTTGATGGTTGGGTTTTGGGTATACGAATTTTTTTATGAATTTAGGATGGTGGATGATTTTTGATTTTGAATGTAGGATTGTGTTTAGAATGTAATGAGTTGTTGATTTGGGGTTGGATTGGTGAAATTTGGTGAAGATTTGACGTAGTTTGGGTGAGTTATGGAGGTTTTGGGAAGTTTTGGTTTTGGAGAAGATGAAGAGGATGAGGTGTGAGTGGGTTAAATGAAGGAAGAAGAGGGGAAAATGTATGAATGTGAAACTGGGAAAACGCATTGGTCGTGTTGTATAAATGCATAGACCATGCGTTTGCTACGGTGTTGGGGATCAAGGAAAACGCACGGTCGTGCGCCTCCTGTGGCCAGACCGTGCGTTTTTTTTGGGTGGATAAAACGCAATTTTTCAATTTTTCTCGGCACTTTTTCTGCAAACGGAACCGAATCAAACATTCTCACACTCAAACCATGTTTCTTCTGATAATTTAGGACACTTTATTCTTATTACCCTGCAAAACAAAAGTAACAAACTCGAGTGAACCCGTGGTTGCCTCCCACACAACGCTCTTTTAACGTCACTAGTTTGACGATAAAAAAGAGTTTCTTTTATTAGCCTGGGTCATGTAGATTTTTGTGTGCAGATGATGCTAAGGAGCATTCTTTCACATAATCATCAATTACATCCACCATACAACAAGAATCTTGAATAGAAGGACTTTTCATCAAATTGACGATTTCAAACTCAACCTTGTCATCTCCTACATGAAACGCCAACTTACCATTTTTCACATCGATTATAGCTCCCGCAGTAGCAAGAAATGGTCTCCCTAAAAGGATAGGAACTTGAGAGCACTCTTCCATCTCCATCACAACCAAATCCGTCGGGATATAAATTTTTCCTACCTTGATAGGGATATCCTCAAGAATTCCGGCAGGATATATGATGGAACGGTCGGCTAACTGTAAGGTTATTCTAGTAGGCTTTAACTTTCCTAGGCCAAACCTCTTAAAGAGGTATAATGGCATTAGGCTTACACTCGCTCCCAAGTCGCACATGGCTCTCTCAATAGTTTCATTCCCAATCACACACGGGATGGAAAAGCTGTCATGATCTTTGAGCTTTGGAGGCAGTTTGTTTTGAAGAACAGCACTACATTCACTTGTTAATGCTACTGTCTCATTGTACTCGATTTTTCTTTTCTTTGGCAAAATATCTTTCAAAAATTTGTATAAAGAGGCATTTGAGACAAAGCATCAGCAAAAGGAATGTTAATGTAAGTTTTTTTCAACAAATCGACAAACTTTTTAAACTGCGCATCCAAGTTAGGTTTGACAAGCCTTTTTGGAAATGTGATTTTTGATTTGTATGGTGCACTTGGTTTTTCAGCTTCTACCTCGGCTTGTGGTTCCTCGCTCTCTTTTTCACCCTCATTGTTTTTACTTTTTACTTGAGGCTCCTCTAGTTGCCTACCATTCCTAAGGGTAACATCATTTATTTGGGCCTTAGGATTGGTTTCAGGCTGACCTAGAAATATTCCTGGGGATTTTGAGGAGGAAGCCACTTGCTGGGCTACTTGAGAGATTTGTGTCTCAAGCATCTTCTTGTGGGTTACAATGGAGTCCACCTTTGTGGTCAATTTTATAAGAGAGTCGTTCAAAAATCCAGTTTGATTTTTCAATTCTTGGGTTTGCTTTTGTTGAGATAAAACAAAGTTTTCAAGCAAAAGCTCCAAGTTGAATCTTTGGCGGACTCTCTGGTTGTTTGCAAAACCAGGTGGCGTTGTTTGTTGTCCAAAAGGATTTGAAAAATTTCTTTGAGCATAGTTAACTTGTTCGGGACTTACAACAGGCACACCTAGTTTACAATCAAAGCCAATGTGACTAACAACACCACAAATTTCACAAGGAGGAGTAGCAGAAGGAGGTGTGACAACACTTACACTTAACTTATCAAACTTGTTAAAAAGTGTGTCCACCTTGGCAGCTAAATGGTCAAGGGCAGAAACCTCGTACATACCTGCCTCTTCTTTAGAGGGGGCCGGAGCAACCGCAGTCATGGCTCTCTCACTTGCCCACCAGTAGTGGTTTTGAGCCATGTCTTCAATAAGAGTGTATGCTTCCATGTAATTTTTGTTCATCAAGGCTCCACCTGCAGCTGCATCAACAATCATTTTTGTAGCATACAAAAGACCATTGTAAAAGGTATGGACGATCAATCACTTCTCCAAACCATGATGGGGGAAAAGCCTAAGCATTTCTTTGAAACGCTCCCATGTATCGTAAAGAGATTCCCCATCTTTTTGAGTGAATCATGTTATTTGATCCCTCAATTGAGCAGTTTTGCTAGGGGGAAAAATCTGGCAAGGAATGCTTGCCTTAGTTGATCCCATGAATTAATTGAAGCATTTGGCAAGGAGTGAAACCATGCACTAGCTCAATCCCTTAATGAAAAAGGAAAGAGATGTAGTCGTATGGCTTCCGGTGTCACTCTGTTTGCCTTTAAAGTTCCACTGAGTCTTAGAAAAGTAGAAAGATGAAGATTCAGATCCTCAGTTGGTGATCCAGAAAATTGGTTTTGCTGCACTAAGTTAAGTAGTGCAGGCTTTATTTCAAAATTGTTTGCTTCAACAGTTGGATACACAACAACAGCTTGGGGCTCTTCTGTAGAAGGCGTGGAATACTCTTTAAGAGTATGTTCCGCAGCCATGGTGTTACCGTGTGTGTCTCTTCTTCTTTGATGGAGGAACCTTTCGATCTCGGGGATAAATTCTCCAAGACTTCTAGTTCTTCGCATTCAAAGAATCAGAGAATCCCAAAAGTTGAAAAAGAAAAAGAGAAAGAAAAAGGTTCAGTCTATAAAGACAAGATTCTCTTAGGTAATTCATGCTTTTTCTCGAACAACATGAATGTATCTCAATAATAACCACGCCTATTCTCATGGTTGATTATTATATGACACCCATTAGGTGCAAATCTTATTGTCTCAAGACATCACAAAACTTTTCCTTTGGGGTGTTCTCATCAAGTTTTGTGATGTCTTGTCTAATCTCATTTGTTCCAATATCAAACTTCATCTTTCGATCCATCGCTTGATATTTGGGATGTTGAAATAATAGTTGTTGAACTTCACCTTTCGGTCCATCATTCAACACTTGTTATTGAGTTTAAAAGTCATGAGATTAGATAAGAAGAATGAATTATAATAAAATAGAGTCTAGGCTTGGTTTGATTAGGATTTAGTCATTAGACTTTTCCAACAATCCCAAGACTAGACAAGAAAGTAAATTGCTGAATGTAAATGTGCAGAAAAATAAAGAGCAAGAAAGTAAATTGCAAGAAAGTAAAGTGTAGAAAAATAAAGAAGAACAATAAGAACTTAGAACAAAGTAACTTAATATTGCAAGTATTGCAATGATCCAAGCCCATTACAAGTCTGATTAGAGGACCTATTTATAGCCTAAGGTCCAAGACAAAGCATTGAAGATGAATTACAATCTGAATAATGAGGAAAAACTAAGAGTTTTGTAACAGTCAAAAACTGACAGCAAAAACGCACGGTCTCTCCCAGGAGGTACTTTGCCAAAACGCACGGTCGTGCAGAAAAATGCACGGACCGTGCGTTACATTCGACAGTGATACGCACGGTTTAGCTTCGCAAAAACGCACGGTCTAGTGCTAAAAACACACGGACCGTGCGTATCCTTCAGAATTGCCTTTTCTTCATCCTTTCCTTGTCCAAACTTCAACTAGGCATCCTTGCTTTGATCTGAAATAGAAATACGACTTTGTAGTAAAATAGTTCCAAAATATGACTAAAACTACCAAGATTTTATTGAATTTCAAATACTTAAAATAGCATAAACTATGACTTATCATAATGCAAGAATAGGCTCACCATCTTCTGCATATTCTCACAGCTTATTTTAGTAGAAGCTGCAATCGCCACTGCTAACTCCTTCGTCCTATATTTATACCCAATCTTGACCAAAAACCCAAGCTTATACGCAAGGTTCCCACGGAACGAAATGATCAAAAACAACGCTGTTTTGGTCAAGAACTTGAAGATTTCATCAGAGTCTAACCCACATTCCTTGAGAAATTGTATTCTAGGACGCAGTTTCCTCTCTCTGCTACTAGTAAAGATGGCCGGAAACACCAACACTATCCTAAATATTTGTTGATCATCAAGGTCTGCAAAACACCTCAGAAACTTTATATGTTCCTCAAGATGTTCCACACTATAATTCAAGATAATAGGAAACCTATTCAGCACTTTCCCAATACTATCCTCATCTCCACCACTTAACTCAGTAAGAACTCTAATTCTAGGAATAAGCTGATTATGCAAATCACAATTGAGAATTACAGGGTTCTTCATAATCAAATGAATACCACCAAAGGGTTCTAAGAAACCTATAATTCTTTCAATTTCATCCATTGACCTATGACAAATTGCCTTGGACAAATTCACTTTGTTAAGCACGCGTACAATCTTATCAACAGGAATTCCTCTATCAACAAGTAATCGAACCTTCTGAGGAAACCCAGATAAATATTTCGGTTCGTTAGCTAATAAAAGCCGCTTAAGCTTTGCTTGCTCAAGTTGTCCTTGTAATTCATTTCTCAAAAAACTCAACAATGGGTCAATTTCATTGTCAGTTAGCACAGTTAAACGCTCAGTAACTAAGTGATGGATGGAAACAGGATCTAACCCGAGAGAATATAATGAAAAAATGCGATCACGCAATGAATCCAATGGAATATAGTTAAGTTCAGGGGCATTGAGTAAGAGCAATTCTGTTTCCTTGAAACTAATACCGATTTCTTCAAATAAAGAGACAAGTGTACCTGCAAAATGAAAAAAAAAACAAAATACATTAGAGAATGCATGTAAGGTGTTTGAGAAAATGCGTACGAGAAATTTATTTACCGAATTGCGCATTGACATTGGGGGTGTAACTACTACTGCAGCGGCAATGGATGGAGGGTCGAAAACGGAAAAAGTGGTTGTTTGGTGGTGGTGATTTGGCGAGGAAGGAAAAGGAAGGTTGAGTTTGAAGAAGAGGGGAAAAGGTTGAGGGTGAAAGGGAATATGAATGATTTGCTAGCGCCATTTCTGCAAAGTGGCACTTTCTCTATTCAAACTGCAAAGCGCTGTGCAATCCTCCTGGCCATGAGTAAAACAGCGCTATGAATATGAAAAAGAAAACCGTGTTGCATATCACAAGGTCTTTTTCTTATTTATTTGTTGCGATAATATATCCGGAAAATATATCAAATAAATTAAAGGCTGTTATGAATAATATTATTATGGTATGGATGTCCATATTCCTAGGCTTATGAGTAAATGACTTTATTCATTGGTGTTGGCATTTAGTCCTATCACTATTTATTCACTTGTAACTTACAATATTTGTGTCATATAAATAGGACCTATTACAATATAAAGACACTTGTGAAGAGAATAATACAAAAAGCTTTCATCTTTGATCTTATGCTTTTACTTTATTTTATAACACGTTATCAACACGAAGCTCTATCAATCGGAGGTAATATTGATTCTTGTATGCTTGTATGTGAAATAATCATTTTCATTGAGTTTTTATGTTCATACACCATGTTCGGATAATATTGATTCATATACATGTATGTTATTTTGGTTTTTGAGATTTCATTCATTTTCTATTCTTTATAGTTCTTTTACGATCCCTTCAATCATGCTTATTATTTCCACATGCTTGGTTTATTTTTCCTTTCATATTGATTGATGTTATTACTGCCTGATACAATATATTTGAGTTGCTTAAGTTTGAATTAAGGCGTCTTTTCTTTCCAAATCCTTCCAAGCTAATCATTAAGCCATCGTTCCGGTAGAGTCTCGTGGTTATATTCTACAAAACACTTGAATGCTCATAGGATAGTAAAATAAAATTATTCAAAACCTTGAATGAAAATAACATATCATCAAAATTTCAATTCATAGCATATTCTCTAATCCACATAACATCTTTAACCAAGTTATTGTTTATCTCAGTGGAAAAGTTGTTTTTGAAGTTTAAGTTATTTTTTTATTATAAGTAATTGCTCTATCGACACACACGTTTCTATTTTGTGTATGTGATGATTTATTTTCAAATTATCTTAAGTTTTTTAGGAAGATGGTTGATTTTGAAAATGAATGTGTCTTATGTTAAAATATGCATAATTGTTCAATGATTATACTTGTATCCGTTTCTTTATTTTACATAATCAAATCATTGATGTACTGACCATTGCATCATACGTGTGAGTACATATATTCTCTTATGTATAAACAAAAGAACTAAATTTAATATCAAAACATTCACGAAGGATCACTCTAACAATGAATTTTCTTGATCATTGTTTAGGGAGATTTGAGATATAGTTCCTGAAGAACTAAAGTTTAATATTGAAGCAACCCTGAAGGATTGTTCAAACAATGAATATCTTTTATGATATAGTTCTTGTAATATTAAAGCATCCCTGAAGGATTGCCCAAAAATACATATGTTTTTCATTGTTTATGAAGATTTAAAATATAGTTCTAGAAGAACTAATAATTTAATGTTAAGCATTTGTGAAAGATTGCAAAATAAAAATATTGTGATTTTCCTTTGTCATTGTCGATAGAGGTTTATGGTTGAGTTGTCAAAGAACTAGATCTTTGTTCACAATTGAATTATATACAATCTATTGGATCTTAGTATAAGTGGACGAAATAAAATTAAAGAAAGCAAAATTGCCTCTTGAATCAGCTCCTGAAGTAGCGAAATCGAGAAAATAATATCACGAATTGATATAGTAGAGATTCTCATTGAAATGCTACATGTGAATATGATAAAAGTTTATTATTTATGACTTATGATGATGATTTTTATTACTAATGAGTTATCACAAGACATATAAATTAGAGGTATTGTCATCTATGTCATCTCTTTGCATATTCGACACTTATAATTTGTGTTCCACATAATTTCTTTTTTAATGAAATAGTAAATATTATAGTTGTCAATTTGGAATTATTGTTCTTTTTAATAGATTAAGATTTAAGAACAATATTGTGTTGACATAATAACTATAAATGAAATTTGAATTATTGATTCCTTCTAAAAAGTATGACTATATTATTTTGATGTCTTAAGCAAGCTCTTAGAACTTGGCCTCAATAAGGAGAATAGTAATTTTATGTATATTTTGATGAATATTGTTTGTAAATCAATGATTTCTTATGTAAAAGACTATAAAAAAAATTGGATGAGTGATACAAAGGAACTAATTTTATTATTATATCTGGCATTGCAAAAATTATTAAAGGCTCCAGAAGAGCCAATATATTGTTATATGGAGGAATAAAATTACACATTGAGAATGCATTATATTCCTCTAGCTCTCATAGAAATTTATTAAAGAATATCCTTCTAAATGAATATCATATTGAAATATAAAATAAAGGAGATGTTGAATATCTCTATATTACGAGACATGTTTTAGATATAAATAAGTGTAGATAAAAAATTACATGTCTTTTTATATGGATTGACTACACTTATATTAGTGCAATTGAAGCACGTATTATTGTAAAATTGAAATTTACATATCATATTAAATTTATTGTTGGCACGACCAGTTGGGTTATCCCGGATCTATTATGATGCGAAAATAGTTAAAAATTTATATGGACATGTATTGAAGAACCAGAAGATTCTTCAAACCATTAATGTTTGTGTGTTATTACTTTCCAAAGTAAGTTGACAATCTGAGAAAATAAGTCTCTTATATATATTAGGTGATATTTGTGGATGAATACACCGATGATATGAATCATTTTGATACCTTATAACTTGATTTAATACATTGACTAAATGATCACATATATGTTTATTGTCAACTCACAACCAGAAATTTGTGAGATTGTTTTCTCAATAAATTTGACTAAGAGCTCAATTTTTTTGGAGTTTTCAGGAAGCATTTAATAAGTATCATTTCTCAATTTAAATTGATATTGAACATCGTGTAGTATATGTTCATAAAAAAAATGGTCTTGAAGGTCCATTATTTAGACGTCTAAAGTTAATTGTATGAATGATACTTATGAGAACATAACTTCTAAATTATACTTTGGGAACATGTAATCTTGTATGTTGAGATATTTATTCGCATCAAGCCAACACATTATTATGTGTAAGTCCTCCCCTTAATTTATAATTTACTTTAGGTTAACAACCAAATATTTTTCATCTAAGTGAATTTTTGGATGTGTTGCGTATATCACAATTGCTCCAAAATAATGCGCTAAGATAAATATTGAAAGAATATTGGGAAAGTATATTTGATATGAATCTCCTACTATTATAAATTGTATTGAGCCAACTTCAGTAGGCCGATTATCGATTGATGGATTAGTTTTCCCGATATTAGGGGGAGAGAATAAACAGCTGAAAATGTGAACCCGAAGTTCAATTGAATTATTTGAAAGAAAATATTATTATCTCATCTTGAACATCAAAATATCACTCATTTGCAAAGTTAAACAAATAAAATAGCAGCTGCTAATGCCCAAACGAAATAGATCTCCATGTAGGATAATCTAATATTGCAAATGAGTTTCAATCATGCATCAAGCATGGTAAACCAATCAGTTCCAAATATAAAAATCCTCAAATAAGAAAAGGAGCCAAAATGAAAGATAACCCAAATGAGGATATATAAACTCTAAAAGAGTCGTCTAACATAATGGATTTTTCAGTTCCAGAAGAACTTATCAGGTACCTGAAATTTATGAAATATCAATAAATTATGGCATGAATGAAAGATCTCAATGAAATGAGATGGAACCTAAAAATAAAGGTCAACGTTGACGATTTTTTACATAAAATATAGCGCTATATGTAAAAATGATAACGAGAATCATGAATCAAAGTCTATTGAGGATTATAGACAATAAAATGATTGACTAAATGGAAAGACGAATGGGAGGTAATATTAAACTAGTTTTGCAAAGAGAATGGTTTTTGGACCAGTAGTCCATACATCTGAAGATGTGCAAATAAAAGAGAATCATGGAATATTGATATATGAAGTTTGCCTTATTTTCAAGAGTATTGGTGAAAACCTACTATTAATTTTGAAGAGCGTATTCACCTGAAGTGAATTCAAGTACATTACCTTACCTGATTAAGTCTAACACCACTTGAAAGCCTCAATCTATCTATATATGAAGTACATGTTACAATATATTTATATGACTCACTTGATATTTTTATATAAAATTCCCCGATGGAATCATTTTATCGAGGCATACAATTCATATTATTGAAGAGATTACTTAATCAACTTGAAATATAGAAACATGTTGTATAATATTCTTAGTGAATATTTTCTAAAAGAGAGATATAAAAATGATAGCATTTGTCCATTTTGAAATAAACCTGAGAACTCTTGAAGAGTTTTTGAAAGTTGATTTATTAAAGAAAAAATATTGAGATGAAATATGTAAAAAGGGTAAATATTTATTTGAGATTACAAGTTGAGTATTTGAAGAGTAACACTTTTGTTAATCAAGAAGCTTATATAACAAGGTGCTAAAATATTTATATATGGACAAATCTCATTTGTTGTATACTCAAATGGTTGAAAAGTCATTAGATGTAGACAAAGATCGTTTGAAAATTTGAGTGAATTATGAAGAACTAATGGGTCCTGAAGTACCATAATGTAGTTCAAGTAAAGGACAATAATTTACCTTGATGATTATTCATGTTATATATATTATTATTTTTATTATTTTAGATATGCAGGTTATTTGTCAGATCCTCAATATTAATGTGCTTGATTGAGGTTTATGATTGAACACATAGAAGAAACTTGTGGTTTGTCTTCCAGAAGAACGAGCAACAATCCTTTATGAATATAATACCATATGCAACGTAAAAGAAAAGTGCAGGACCAATGCCAAAATATGGTGAAAATGCAGGGACCAATGAAATATTTAAGCCTAAATTAAATAAGCAATTTGACTCAAATGGTTAATATTAAAGACGAATGGTTCAAGAGAATCGATTTCGATTTATAAGTAAAATAATCACACTAGATGATAACTATGAAACATGTATATTTATATTTAAGCTATGATAAAAATAAATAAAAAGGCATTAAGTTAAAATTTATGATGAAATAATCAAATATCTATTGATTTAGAACAACGTATTATCTCTATAAATAAAAATTATGCATATTGTCAATTTTGTAAAGATACATTTTTTAAAATGCTTTCTTATAAAGATATTATTCGTTAGCAAGTTGAATATTATTTTATATATTAATTTGAATCCATGTTAAATGACTTTCGGTTACAATATCTTTAATGAGATATCTAAGAATGTTCCATAAAAAAATATACAAATTTCTTATTCATCTGTTTGGTAAGATCAGAGAGATGTAGTGGCGGTTGTCTGGTAGAGATGGTTGTTGTCGCGGTGGTGAGCGGTGTTCCAGCGTGGAGGAGAGCAAACTTCTAAGACGGAGGAGAATGATGCATGCATGTACGTTAACACTTCAATGCTCAAGTCAGTATGTGAACGAGGTGGATTGTGTGCAAAAAAATGAGTGAACGAATCGTACCTGAAGCGTGATGTTGAGTCACGCTTATATAGGAGAGGAGCTTGATAACTGCCTCTAGGATTTGCGGCGTTAGTTACAAGAGCCGTTAGAGATGGCTTCAATGGCCAAGATTCAATATGGGCGCGCTTCTGTGCGATAAGCCGCACCTGGCTTCACGTGTACCTTCACGACGTTGCCCTCTAAGTGATGTGGGCTTCAGCTTGTTGGGCCGTTCTTATTGGGTCTTATGCCGGTATGGAACAATTATCTTTTCTACAAAACGAAGAAATTTGAGGTAGAAAAATGAGTTGCATATAGTTTATTGAAATGTCTTCATTAAAATATGGTAGAGTTGAGATAAAAAAAATTATATAAATAAAAAATTAGAATTTTATTTTTTTAAGATAAAAATAGAATTTTATTATTATTAATCATACAATTTAAGAGATGTTAGCTCGATGTTAAGACCTTGAATTTGCAATCTCAAATGACATGATTAAAACTCTATCTAGGATAGTTGTAAAATGGTCATCATTGCCTGAAAAATCACCATGTATAAAATTTGAGAATAACACATGTTAATTAAAAATAAGTTTCCATTTAAAATTTACAAAAAATAATTTTATATAATTTAATTAGTATTAGTTATTTATTAGACTTATTGGAATTGAAATTAAAGTTGAGTATAAAAAAGAGTGTGGAGAAACAAATATCGGTATGCCATTTAAAATTTGTCTTATTTACAATTACCTACTGAATATTAGTGTATAATAATATATAGATAGATTATTGTAAAAAAATAATATAGATCCTTTGGACATATTTTATCCATGGAAAACTTTAGAATTTTTTATTTTGTTATAGTCGTTGGTTGTGACACCTTAAACCTAAAATATATATTACTACTATTTATTTGAAAATCAGTTTGATCGAAATTGAAGAATTCCAAATTATAACCTTCTTAGGAGTTAAAAATTCTCTCAAAAGGTTCAGGATATTATAACTTTTTTAGGAGTTAAAAATTATCTCAAAAGGTTCAGGATATCACATTGATTCATAACACAACATGATTCAAATTTTGCTTTGTTAAAAATTACAATAACATGAAATCTTTGTTTTTGAAAATAATTTCTTTTACATTACAAATAATGGTTTTCTTATACGACGCCTAAATAAACAAGTGTATCCTTTTTTAAGTGTCACTATCGGAACGGAGTTTTTCCCAAGTTTCAACTTTAAGACTAATCAACATGTAATTACTGCGATTTCGCGAACGCAAGACCAAATTCAGACAAACACAAACAACAAAGGGGTGAGTTTTGAAAACATGTAATAGTATAAATTAAATGAAAAGAACGCGCAAGAAATCAAATTTAAATACTGCATCCTCTCAAATCACATTTGGTATAAATCATCGACATCAAAGATTAACTTAGTTCACAACAACAAAGTATAAACAGAGCCATATCAAATCACCAAGCATGAACAATGTTACAACAATCATCTTTAATACAAATTATCAAGATAGAACAACAATAGAACGCACTACATTCAACAAGTTCAATCACAATTCGTCTTTCTTTAATACCCTTATACTCTGAAGTACTTGATTAATGTACACTTTACAAATAAAACTTGTGAGTTACTTGTGTCATTTTTTCCATGACTGATAAAAACTAATGATAACTCAAATTTTTGAATCAACTCTAAAATTTTCTCCTTCTAACAAGTTCAGTTGCAATTTGTGTGACTTAATCTATTCTCCTGCAATTGTGTTATTCGTTAGCCAAGTTTCTGGTTTCAGGTGCACTGTATCTCTTCTCTAATTATGATGTCTATATTAATTTTTTGTTTGATGACATGGATCTTTGAATGTTGTTTTCTTGTTATTTGAAATTATGCTTATGCAAAATGCATTGAAATAAGCAACACAATTTGTGTTTGAATTTTACATTTTTACCTTATTTAGTGAATGTATCGTGGATGTCGTATCTTTGTATGTACAACTTTGGTACAATGGTTTTGATTTGTAGTAAATACTCTAGCATTTTTTTTTTTGGTTATGCATATGTAGATGATTGAATTTCACCAAGATATATTCTACTTGTTGCATTTTATTTGTTAAATTACTTGTTACATCAATGCTATCTTAATATTCTCACAACTTCATTGAGCCACAATAGAATTTAAGTTTAAATCTCATAGCATTCCAAATCATCAAACTACCTTGTCCTTAATACAAATAGTATTTCGAATTGATCAGAAAGTAAATTCCATTTCATAATTCTTTGAGAAGAAAATAAAAACACGGTAATAGAAATAGAAAATAAGTTGGGTAACCCACTACTCAACTCAACCTAACTCTAAAATTAGTGGATTTGCCAAACCGGTCCAATGATATAACGGGTGGTTATTTTACTTCACTCCGACCGGAATATCCTATATGATTCGTGTTTTTGGTTTGACCGAATCCAACCCAAGACCACACAAAAACCAACATGAGCTCATTGGTTCCCTCCAACAAACAACTTGCCAATTCATCTCTTTGTGACTCAAATCCAGGATCGTTCGTAAGATTTTGAGTAGCATGTATGAAGTATGAACTTGTTGTCATACTTTTTCAATAAATCATGCATGTACGCGCGCGCACACACTCACATTGATTTAGGTAATTATCTTAAGCAAACGCATAATCGATGTGTTTTTCTTATATCTCCTCCTCCTCTCCACCATTGTCACTACCACTGGAGGTCCTTCCAGCTTAGTCGCTCCACATCCTTATAATTCTCTGCCACCACAAGGTCAATATCCAGTCACAATCTCCCATCCTAGCATCCACAAGTTGAGTCCTCAATGGGCAATCATTTTCCCGACATTGGCTCTGGGAATCATCATATTGGCTCTAGGAATCGTCGACATATGTTATTGTGTATCTTCACCACCTGCGACCTGCAACCAATGTTCCGATGATCGGAGTGCCAACTATATCAGTGGGCAGGCACAATGAACAACAACAGAAGAGTTTGACAACAACATTAGTGGGGTCACCCCATGTTTCATTCTCGTTTTCATTTGTTTTTCACGTGTTCTTTAAGTTGCACTGAAATTTGATTTGTGTAAATAAAGTATCTATCTATTATTATTAATTGAAAGATAGTCATGCAAACCCTATACAAACCCTAATTAGATAAAATGTCTATTTGACCCTTCATTTTTTTGCTACCTCATTTCAATTCTACCCTTCCACAAAACTCATCCATCATTAAAATATTGATTGTATGCCTCTCCCGATTCCAATCCTCTCAATTATTGGTTGTATGTTACATTAGAACGCCTAAATGTACATAATTGTTTTCTATTGTTAAACCTTTAGTACATTATTTACACTATAAAATGATGCAAACACAAATCAAATTATCTTCATATTATTAGCAACAAAATAGATTTCTTAATGATGAAGGATTATAGTATGACAAAAGTGTTATGTGTGACTTTTTAACAAGTCTATCTCACATGCGCACGTGCGTGCACACACAAACACATATAGATATATTGATCATCATACGAAAAAAATCTTCAATATAAAAGATGTGCAAAAAACTAATCATTAATTTCTCTAGTACCATCTCAAGAGAAAAAGGTGTGAATGTTTAATCATACGAGTATAACATTATCAGTTACACACAAGGCTATGAAATGCTCTTATGATTATCAAATCTGAGTGAGACGAGAAGTGAATCGACGCAATTGACTGAGTCTGGTTTTTCATATGATACCAATGGGTCTATTAATTATATATATATTTTTATACTGATTAATACACATACATGCTATGTCATAATTTTGCGCCCAAGAAAAATGGGGTCTATGCGGCCACATCTCTAGCACAACCTCAGACTCACCCCTAATTGCAGGTGTTTTTTTAGTCTAAATGCATATGGACGGGGTTGACCCATTATTAACCTCAATAGTCAAGTAAAACTCGTAGAGAATAAGCTTAGCACGACAAACTGCTCTAGCATCAAATAATCAAACTAGTTAAGGTGTCGCACTACCATAACTGATTAGGTTTGGTTTGAATCAGTTGTGGGTTAATCCTCTTTGTTTTTTGTTTTTGACAAAGGTTAATCCTCTTTGTTGTCTCCATATTATGACTCGAAAAAAGTTGTAGCGGATTTTTCTTAATTTGCTCGTCTATTTTTTTTCGTTATTGTGTAATTTGGTTAAATTGACTTTTTTAAGGGATTAAATTGACTTTGTTGCCCTATTATTTGCACAATTTGTGCTAGAACAACGGTTTAATATATTATTTTCTCTTTCGCATTTTCAAAAAAATAAAAGCTACACCACCTAGCTCTTGGAGAATCAAATAAAGAATGTTGCCACTAGAAAAAGGTACATTCTGAACACTTACTCCTCCAATCACAAATTGGTTTGAACATTAGGGTTTTTTTTGTGCTCACGATAAGATAAAGACGTGATAAAATAAAGAACTGGATAAAAATATGATAGGAGAATGACATGATAGACACTTATTCTATATGTGTTTGGTACACACATGACAAGAAGAAATGTGATTGAATTATCTACTACTTTCTTAGGTTTAAATATGTAACACATTGTTTTTAACTATGTCATGGTAAGATTTAGTCAAAAAAAATTATGGCATGATAAGATATATATCATATTTAAATGACAAGATTACCCTTGTGAAACAATTATAAATATATTTTGAAATTAATTTTTAGTATTTAAAATTTATAAATTAACAAAAAATATTAAAAATAAATAAATAGGTAATTAATGTTTTTATAAAAATATATTGACACTACTTAATAAAGAATTTATTTATTTATTTTTAAAAAAATACTGCTAAATAAATAATTCAATTATATATATATAAACGAAAAAACTACCATACAAGAAAATCATAATTAATTTTAAAAATTAAATTAATATTCATATTTTTGTAATTTTTAAAAATAATTTTATTTTTAAAATTTCAAATTTTAATAAATTGATTATTAATATTTTTTATTTTATAATTTAGTATCAAATTCTATTTTTTTGTTTATTTTTTATTTATATCCAGATTTTATTAGATTTCAATTTTTATATTCTAAATTATATTTTATAGGGGTAAATCAGTCATTTTCCCTATCCTATTCTATTGATTTCTAATTCAGCTAATAGCTAGAATAATAATTTCGTTGGATCAGCGCACAAAATATAGAGAAAATTACTTTTAACAAAAAATTTAGAGAGTAAAATTAGATAATACATTATTTATTATTATAATTTGTATTTCGGCTTCCTATAGGTTCCCTCTGTTAGAGGTAATTCTATTTGAGACGTATGAGACATCAAATATGAGAATATCTCTCAACCATAGTTTGATAGTTCACTAAAAGCTTAGCTCTTTCCGCTAGACCCAAACTTCATTGGTAAAATTAAGAATGAATTTATTTATTATCCTAATCTACTCGACATAATATGGTTATATATTTTAATGTATTGTAAATTTAATCAATCTGGAAATCCATATATGATGTGAAAAGTTTCAATCTGTTCCCATATTTTATTAGTTTGTGCGAAAAATCTACACTGCTAGAATTTCTAATTAGATATTCATACATTATTTTGAATTTGTAACAGTGGAATGGGTCAACTTAAGGGAATTCACTCGAGATTTTTATAGGTGATTGCCCATCTCCTCTCTTATATGCTAAAATTATCAAAAACTTTCGGTAAGATTCCGCATTTTAAGGGGTTGGATGAGCAATCTCACCATTTTAAATTAAACAAACCAACTATGGTTTCTGATTGCAAGATACTGAATGTCCTCTCCCCTTGCTACCCCCTCCTTAATATAATTTTGTTTACATTCTAACAGTTTTGCCACATAAGCAAATTGTAACCACTTCTCTATGTGGCCAATTTGTTGGTCTAAGGCTCACACACAGTACCTAACATTTCAATTGTTTTTATGGTCGTGTGATAAACAAGGTCAGTTGTGAAGAGTTTATAAAGTTGTAATGGGGATAGAAACTGAGTTAGCCTAAGACTGGTCTTGGAAAGGTTGGCCACTAACCCATTCTTAATAGCTAAGCTGAACTTGAGCCAATTCACTGTCAATGGGAATTATCCCAAAATATGATCATCCACCTCACATGACACGAAAATAGATCCTAGTAACAAATGACAACATAAAAGCAACAGCTGCAAATATATTGGGGAAAGAATGTTACGAGTTATGGAGAATGGAAGAGACATTTACAGAGGTAAGTTTATTGACACTGTAATTGCAATTGTAGAACTCTAAACAAAACTTAAACCAAGCTCTTTTCAAGTAGTACCAACGCAAAGCCTGCATCATTGCTTGCTGCAACCAACTTAAAATCTCAGGCAAAATGACCTGTAAAGACTTGAACTATTGTCTGGTTCTCTTGGCTTTTGTTAGACTATGTTCTTGTTCCTATGCTCTTTTACCAAGCAGCTGCTTTTATCAAAATGACAGATTTGTTTTCCTTTCATGATGTGTAACCCCTGGAAAAAGCGAAGCAGCAAGGTATTATGGTATATTTATAGTTAATAAAATCAAAAACAGAAAAGTATCTGCAGAGGAGAAATGAAAGTAAGAAGATCAATCCATCTAGACTACCTTGTAGTCTAGTTAAATCAATCTCATGTTCTTTACTCGTCAAATACTTACCATAAATACATCCTGATTAAAGCACCAAATGAAGAGTTAGTTACCACAAGAAGCTCGAAGTAAATGCACTTGCCTCTTTTTGGGATGAGGCATTAGATCACCTTCAGTTTCTTTACAGGCTTCTCTCCTCCTATGTTGACTGCATTATCCCTGAACATCAGCACAAGAAATATAAAAATTATGTGTACTGCATAATCAATCATGCGTGCTTGAAGCATTGCACATCCAGGAAATGTGTATGTCAGTTTCATGCAGTGGCCGCGAAATAAAAGAAGCTTATCAGTTGGTTCATTGCAACTTATTTCAAAGGTTAGAGTATTGAATATTGATGTATTGCATACTTGCTTCACAGCTTTAAAAAAAACATGGTTCAGCATAATATATATCTAGCATCATATCATCTGCATTATAGAGAAAGGAAAAAAAAAACATAACTGCTTTCTAATTGCTTTCAAATTTACATCAAAACAACATATGAAATCAAATGAAAATTTCCTAAAAGTCTTTGATGAGAAGGAGCTATAAAATGGTAATATTAAAACAAACTGACCACCAATAACAGATTCACATATGCATAGAGTATACTGGCATTAGAGTATCACATTGAATTGAAATAACTCTTGAAGAACATGGAAATTTCATGCTGAACCGCAACTAATTGTGTTAAAACTCATGTAAAAAGTATATAAAGAGAATAATATTCCCTGGAACTAAATACAATAAGGAACAAGTAATGATAAAGTTATGAAAAGTGATCAATTGCCTCATAATGGTCGTGTGTGGATAACTTGTGCCATTCAGATATACAATGGCTAGTAGAGAAGGAGTGAGATGTGTCTCAGAGTATCATTACTTTGAGAAGCACAGGGGTTTATCTTCAGAATGCAGTGAGAAACATGTATATAACACAGTCTCCTAGCAGTAAAATCAATCATCATGATATCACATTCTTCCATTCCTTCGTGTTAATTTTTGGCTGTCAGACGGTGTTTAACCAACAGCTGTAGTATATCACCAAGGCTTTGTTTGTGAGTTTGGAGGGGAAGGGAAGGGAAGACTTGGGAAAAAAGGAATGAACAAGTGGAAGAAATAGAGGAAAATGGAAGGGGAGGGCTTTGGGGGGTTAACTTTTCTTCATAATACAAAACTCTCCTCATTTGGGGAACTCAAAAATTGTATTGAATGAGGGTTTTGGGGGATTTTGGAGGGTTTATATGAATTCTTCAAATTTAATCTATGTTGTTATAATATTCTTAAAATTAAAAATATAGTAATCATATGCATTAATTTATCATTCTCTAAAAAACTACTCTTTTAAAAAATTTGAAAGATTACTTCATTTTCCCTCATATTTTCCACCCCCCAAAGCCTTCCCTTCCCCTCCCCTCCAAACTCCCAAACAAAGCCTTAAGGAATTTAACATCATACTTATATTCGATAAAGAGGACAGTACAAGTGATAGTAACATATCTCCAAGTTAAACCCAACAAAAGAGAATTAGGATTATCACATAAAAGGGAATTGGAGACCAAAAGCACCACAAACACAATAACTTCGACCCACAGTCCATTTATAGTAAGATATGTATTCTTTATTGTATTTTCTTGTGCTACTAATTAAGTAGCCGAAGGAGGATGGAAGCTCGTATAAATGCTGGACATGGCTTCCTTCAAAGAATCACTAACTTAATTGGTAACACCGTCCTTATAAACATTTTATTTAACACCACATGCCTCAATATACAGCTATTGAAACATACAATGAGGTTTGATTCTAAGCATCACATAAAATTAAACTTGACATTTCTTTTAGTGGAACACAAGAAAAGTTATCATAACCAACATGATTTATTAGACTTTAATAACATACAAAATCTACATTGAGCACACAAAGTGCTTGAAAGCAAATATTTATTATGTTATGAATATGAAAAAGCTAAAGGAACCAGATATGAATCTGTATTGAAAATAATTGTCATTTTACAGCAATAAAAAGTAAAGTTATAGACTTAGGCCTCATAAGAAATATAGTGAGATTCCACTCTAATGAAACTGATCATAATAAACTGCAAGGAAACTAAAGATTGTCCCACATTGCACTAACAGTTTCAATTACATTGTTCACCAAAATGCTATCAAGTCAATGTTAACCTGAGATGGTGAAACAATCATTAATTAACAGTTAAAAAAAGCTGATATTAATCATCATAAATTCCCATCAACACAAGTTTTGAATAGAAAAGGAAGCAATCTAAATATAAAGACAACTTCAATTTCCCAGAATGCAATAACGATGAAAACAACACACTACATTCCATAACAACAACACCCAATATAGAAACACCATAAATTAAGTCAGTGGCACTAGCATATATGGTTTATTGCAACTCATTTCAAAGATGAGAGAGTATTGCATATTTGCTTCACAACTTGAAAACAGCATGGATCAGTATGATATATTTTTATCATCGTGTCATATGTAAGAAGTATGATAGGAAAAATAAATAGAATAAGTGCAAACAATATGGATTTTTAATTGTTACTCTTGCAGAAAGAAAATTAAATATATTAAGGAAAAACTCGAATTAATTCTAAAATATATGGTCAAAGCAGTTCTCTAACACCACAAAGCATGAATCAACATCAGTTGGCAGAAAGCTAGCTCGCTTTCAAATTTACATCAAAACAACATAATGAAATCAAATAAAAATTTCCCAAAAAACTTTAGGGAAACTGGGACGGGGGTGTAGAATGGTAATGTTAAAATAAGCTGACCATCAATAACAGATTCACATATGTATAATGGAATTAGAGTAACCGGATTGAAATAACTCTTGAAGGACGTGGAAATTTCATGCTGAACTACAATCAAGTGTGTTAAATCACATGTAAAAAGAATAAAGAGAATAATATTTACTTGAACTTAATGAAATAAGGATAAATCTATGGATGATAATCAACTGCCTCATACTGGTTGTTTGTGGATAACTTGAGCAATTTAGATAAGTGTAAGAAGGGGCTAGTAAGATATACAATGGCTAGTTGAGAAAAAGAGAGATGCGAGTAAAGGAATCACTTTGAAATTATTTTGAACAACTTAAAGTAAAAGAAGAAAATTGGGCTGCACAAAGGGGTTTATATTCAAAACACAGTGATAATCATGTAGATAACACTATAACAGAGTCTCCTAGCAGTAAAATTAATCATTATGATATCACATTCTTCCACTCCTTCGTGATATTTTATGGCTGTCAAGTCAGGTGGTGTTTAACCAACAGCAATAGCATACTGTTGATGGATTTATCATCGTAATTATATTCGAGAAAGAGGACAGTACAAGTGATAGTAAGTTAGTGACATATCTACAACCCAACAAAAGAGAATTAGGACTATCACGGTAAAAGGGAATTGGAGACCAAAAGCACCACAAACACAATAACCTCGACCCATAGTCCGATTATAATTTGACGTATTCTCTCTTGTATTTTCTTGTGCTACTAATTAAGTAGCAGAAGGAGGATAAAGTGTGGTATAAAAAGCTTAACATGGTCACCCTAAAAAACCACTCTGACTGAATTGGTAACACAATCCTTACAAACATTGTATTCAACACCACGTATCTCAATGCACAGAAAGCTAATGAAACATCCCATGAGGTTTAGTCGGCACCCCACTAGATGTAATAAATATAAAGAATTGACCCATGTCAGCACCAAAGCTTCTAAAATTGAACTAGAATGCCTGACATTGCTTTTAGTGGAACAGTGGAACCCAAGTAATGCAATCATAACCAACAATCTACGTGATATATTAGATTTTAATAACTTACAAAAACTACATTGAGCACACAAAGTGCTTTAAAGCAAATATTTTATTATGTTATGAATATGAACAAGGGAAAGGAATGTGATATGAATATGTAATGAGATTGTGAAAATAACACTCACTTTCCAGCAACAGTTAAGTAACCTTATGAAGTTTAAGATTAGAAGTGAGGACAGAAAATTCGATGGTTGAATCCCAAAGCCTAAAACGGAAGACTTTGTCTAAAATGCACAAGCAAAATGGTCTTGCACCATGAACAAATGCCTTTTTCACCATTGGATTAATAAGTCGCATCATATCTCATATAATTTAATGATGAGATTTATTGATCCAATGATAGAAACTAGTTTGTGCATGATGCAAGACTTGTTTCACTTGTGCACCATAGAATTGGCCAAAAAGGAAAGTTATAGCCTTAGGCCTCATAAGAAATATAGTGAAACCCCGACCGGGTAGAAAAGGTTGTGATTGTGATTCCAATCTCATGAAACTGATCATAATATACGACTAGTAAACTAAAGATTTTCCAACATTGCACTAACAACTTCAATTCTATTGTTCACGAAAATATTACTACTACCTGAGATGGAGAAACAATCATAAATAAATCAACAGTTAAAGGAAGCTAACATTAATCATTATAAACTCCCATCAACACAATTCTTAAATAGGAAAGGAATCAATCTACCGAAACCAACATAAAATATAAAGACAAGTTCAATTTCTTAGCATGCAATAACGATGAAAACAACACACAACATTCCATAACAGCAAAACCCAATATAGAAACACCATAAATTAAGTCAGTAACATATATGGTATAACCATATGATGATTATCAAAGTTAAAAAATTGAACTTTTACATAACCCCATTAATTGTACAAGTTCAAAAACTATAGTTAGAAATACAATAATGTTCTTACTTGGAGAACCCAATTCCATCATTATCAAACTCATGAGTCAATTTACTCTTCTTCTTCTTCGCAACAAACTTGTTCTTTTGTTTCCTTTCTCTTATTTTCCAAACACTATTCTTTCTGAAAACGAATTTATCAACCTTCCACACTGGACAACTCGTGTCAATCACAGTAACCTCACTTTTCGTGAAACCATTCAAATCTTCCTCAACTTCTATACATCGATTTTCTACCCCCACAGCTGCATCGGCGCCGGTGGCGGCGGGAGCATTGACAGTGATGGTGGTGGAAGAAGGGATGAAGATTTTAGGGTTTGTTTGTTTCCTGGGACATTTCTTTGAAGGGAGGGTGGCAGCACCGGGATTGAAGAGATGAGCGAGGACGGCGGTTAACGGTGGATCGTCGTGGGTTATTGGTGGACGGTGGCGGACCGGTTTAATGGGGCGGGGTTGAGGTGAATGGGTGGTGAGATTGAGGAGGAAAGTGTCGAGGTCGAGGTTATCGTCGGTTGGGATACCTTTATTGGACCGGAGACGGTCGAGCCAGTTTGAACCGGGTTTATTGGACCGGGGCGAGCAGATCATGATGGACGGTGGACGGAGAAAGAAAGAAAGAAAGAAAGAAAAAGAGTAGTGGACTGTGGACGGAAAGAAAGAGGGAAGAATTTGGAAGCGAAGGAATTGAAAATTGTGAATGTGAATGTGAATGAATGGTGGTAGAGTAGAAAAAAAGAGCGGGTCGGTGATGCCACGTAGTTGAGAAGAGTGAAATTCAAACATTGTTCATTTTTAATTTTATCAATTAGGAGGAATGTTGATTGCATATGCCCCACTTTAATCATCACAGACTACTAGATGTTGACCTCAAACTACTCCCTCCGTTCCTTTTTAATTGTCACTTTTGAAGAAATTTTTTGTTCCTTTTTAACTGTCACTTTCAAAGTTCAATGCAACTTTAAATATTGTTTTACCAATATTATCCTTAGTTATTTATTACGGAGAGAGAAATATATGAGATGATATATTAAATGAATAAGGTTATTATAGTAAAAATATAAATTATTGTATCAAAATTAGTGATATTTATAGTTTGTCTTGGTTTGTGTAAAATATCAAAATGTGACAATTAAAAAGGAACGGAGGTAGTAGTTATTTGAAACTCCAAAGATTTGTATCAATCGGGCAGATTCAATGCATATTTGGATTGCATTGGATTCTCAAAATTAATGTACTAAGTCAATGTGATTTTCAAGCTTTTATTATGATGTGTTGTTAGAACATATGTAAGGCACCTATATTAGTGCTTGGAGCTTCAACTTTGCCTTTGTTTGTCTTCGGGTAACATTATGAAAAGTGTGTTATGAAGTACTAATGGTTGTGGATATGTTATAAATCAAACTAATTATTTTACTTTGAATAAATGTGTTTTGTTCATGGATAATACTCCTTCCGTCTCACAATAGGTGTCATATTTGAATTTTACACGGTTATTAAAGAAATTATTAATAGTGTAGATTTTAATGGTAAAATGTGTATCATTTACTAAAACACCCTTGTTAATTATGGTTAGTGGAATAATAATAGATGATTGAAATGCAATAAATAAGAGTATGTTAGTGGAAAAAAAAAAAGAATAAATGTTGTATTGACATTGTAAAAGGGATAAATAATTTGAGACAAAATTTTTTAGAAAAGATGACGGAGGGAGTACTACATAAGAGTAACAATATAAATCAAACTTTGACTTTCTAACCAAATGCACTAAATTTCATTAATAGCTACTCCCTCCGATCTTGAATGTAAGAAGAAAAAAAGACACACCTATTAAGAAAGTTGATTGACTGCATTTAAGTCATTATAAAAAATACCATTTCTCTAATTTTGCTCTTGTCTTGAAATCATTTTCTAGTAGTACATATTCAAACATTAATGATAGAAACATTTTATAAGGAAACATGACTTTTAAACTCCACCAATGGAAAATCTTTGAAAAGTGTTAAACATATGAATATGAAACAAATTTGATATTAAAGTCAACGAGGATAAATTGGAATAATGATATTTAATATGATGACTTTTGTATAATTTTGTTTACATTTAAGCCCACCAATTTTTTTTTGTTTCTTACATTCGAGATCGAAGAGAGTACACAACAAAGACTTACACGTTAGTGGTCATGTTAGAACGGTTCTCAATGGAAATTGAACTTTGTATTTTAAAGTTCCAATGTTAAACTTATACTCCCTCCGTTTCAAAATACATATCCATTTTGGAGAAATTTTTTGTTTTAAAATACATGTCTATTTGATAGTTTAAGGATATATTTTGTCTATTTTACCCTTGCCTACCAATTAATTGGATTCTAGATTTTATCCACAATAATTATTTTCTACTAATAAATTTTGACCCAATTTTAAGTGGATTTACTCGTGCACTCTCCCAAGAAATGACTACTGGACTCTCTAATCCATTGTGTGAACCAACCAAGGGTGTTTAAATGATGGACTAATTTGTTTAATTAATTTTGGTATTGGTTTTGGGAGTAATTATGAGATGGGGTAATAAATGTAAAATGGAGGAAATCAAAGACAAAGGTATAATAGGAACTTTTGTGTCAAACGAGTTTGTCCTTGGTTACTGTAATTTCTCTAAAATGGACATGTATTTTGAAACGGAGGGAGTATCACTAATCTAGCAGTTTAATTGTGCACTTCAAATGGCTTACACAATAAAGGCGCACGATGGTTGTGACTAAATTTCTCTTCCTATTCTTCAAAGCACCATCTCTCTTTAGAAGAGGCTTGATAATATTCTTTTGTCTTTCAAGAACTATTAGAATATTATTAGAATATATTTATATTTTATTAAAATATCTTTATATATTAATATCATTGTCATTATTAGAATATTATTAGAATATCGCTATATATTATTAGAATATTTTTATATATTATTAGAATATTCTAATAAGAACTTCATCATTATATGAGTTATAAAATACTACTCCGTCCCAAAATATAAGCAAAAATGAGTCAACATAAGTTGATGTATTTGGTACAAATTTTGAACCAAATACATTAACTTTTGTTGACCAATTTTTTCTTATATTTTGGGACGGAGGGAGTATGTGTTTCCATGTGAAACCCTTTCATTTACTGCACCTAAAAATTCATCTCCTATTATTTTTTCTGGTCCAAGCAATCAAGTAGTGACCAAATGCGAATCAACGCCACAATAATACAACATTGGCACACCATATCAACTTTGACTTTGACCTCATCAAAATCAAAAGGTGCCTCCAAATTAGAACCGAGTGATAAAGATGAAGGTTAAAATTGTTCATTTCATATGTGTGTTGGGGGATGGGTTTTAAGATCGCTAGATCGAGATAGTGGCAGGACAGAAGTGCAATTTAGTATAAATTTAAAAATATCACATTTTTTAAAATTAATTACGGGAATGTAGAAATATCACTCTAACAACCAAAATTTTAACCAGGTTGACGCCCCAAAATTTATTACAATGAATGACAAACTATATATATTTTTTTAAAATTACTTAGTGTTTACTATTCATCATTTTCACCCTCCGTTTGATAGACTTAAGGATCTGTTCGTGCATATGTAGCAGCTCGTTGTCATTGGATAATAATATATTGGTACCAAACAAAGGAAGAAATGATTTATATTTAAATAGTTTTACTTGAAAATTTAATTTGAAACAAGTAATTTTTTTCAATTGAACTAAAAGATGCTCTTCATTACTTATGAACGAATTTAAATTTAAATTTTTTGGATTGGGTTCAAATCCAACATAGATTGGAGTCACTTGGAGAATACATAGCAAGGCTTTGGTTCGCTGATGATCACACGATGACCTTTAGATCACAAGAGAATCACGTCGAGACGGGTATCATCATTCCTTCATTCATTGTTGAGAGAATCAAATATTAATAGTAAGCAAGGAAACCAAGAGAAAATGAGATAAAACACAGTGTGAATTGAATTGAATTTTCACATGATGAATCAATAATAAAGCTTACAAGTTACAATCACTTATGCTAGATTAACGATGGATCACATTAAGCTATCATATACGCAGGGGTATGTCATATCTACTCATCACAACTAACTTTTCTAAGATAATTAAGGAAGGTAGTTATTTATGTTTTACAACTAAAAATAACTCACTGTGTGTGAAAATTTGCGTCACAAGTCAATGAGGTGTATGATCTTCTTCTTTTATATGACTCTATCTTATCTTCACTTGTCTTCAATATTGATCACCCAAATCTCCACTTACAGGATGATCCACATCTTGAGCATGGACGGATGCA
Source organism: Medicago ruthenica (assembly GCA_018208015.1). NCBI lineage: Eukaryota > Viridiplantae > Streptophyta > Magnoliopsida > Fabales > Fabaceae > Medicago > Medicago ruthenica. The sequence continues at coordinate 79,646,246 of CM031373.1, read as the reverse complement.
AGCTTTGTTAATTGGGGACAATTCACAATTGCCCCCACTACTTAGCTTTATTTGTGTTGTTCACGATTGGATATTAAAATAGTGCATTGCCTCCACCATATAGAAGCCAAAGTCATGTAATAAGTTCATCTCTTATAAATTTGGTGAAAAATGAAATGCAGAAGTGTATAGAAGATGAATTTTTGAATAATTGTTTGGTGAAATATTTTTAATTGTGTTAAAAATGAAGAGAGAGAAAAATATCCTACATAACTTTTTTAAATAAACATTTATGGTATATAATTTTGCCTCTACTTGTTGAAATTTCTGGATCCGTCCGGAGTGAAAGGTATACACATTTTTTATTATAAACCTCTCACACTACTCTATCACATGTATATTGACTTGAGCATCAAAATTTTGAAGCTAAAACACCCCTTCTACGTGGAGCTCAAATCTTTAGATCCGGTTAGAATAAAAAAAATAATCGGTTTTATCATTAGCAATCATCCGGGTTTTACTAAAGTCCTGTTTACAATGAGATTTTTATGAAATTCCCTAACAGCCACACTTGCTAGAGGAACCGGAATTAAAAATGAAATTTGTTTATATTATCATCAAATATCAATGCTGGGCTATCCTAAATACTATATATAACTAAAACTTTGTAACTACAGCTTCATATGTACTCCTATGAAACTCCGCTGGTAGCTAGTTACACAATTGTGGATAACTCAAAACCAAGCTGCATATATGCATAATATAATGAAAAAAACTTAGGTACAATTATTTAAGTTCTTTTCGTATGGTTCTTAACTAAAAATACATCTTTGTTGGATATAACAAACTTTAAAAAAATTATGGATTTGAGAAAATCATGGTGAATTTAGTTAAGAACCATACGAAAAATACCTAAGGAATTGTACCTAAGTTTTTTCCTAATATAATTATATACTTACATAGTGACATAGTTAACATTTAACAAACAAATGAATCCTTAAAATATTTGGTCAATGGATTCCGGACAAATGAAAGCATATATGAATAAGAGCCTCTCAAATAAACAAATATTTAGTCGTGACTTTTTTGGATAATATCAATTCTATATGGTTGTGGTGTTAGCATACTCACGACTTGGTCGATCTTTGATCAAAATGATTTGTGTGGTGGGTGTGATTATTTTATTTTCTGCCTTTTCATAATGTGAACTAACCTGAGTCTTTAATCCTTAAGTTTGCTCTAATCATGTGCTTCCATTCAGGAAAGAAACATTTCAAAGCCGTGTGGATGACTTTTCACTCGGAAGGCCAAAGCTGAACGTAGTTTATGATTGTAGAGTATTTTTTATGCAGCACAAGTTACTTTGACTTAATTAACAAATATATTTACTCTAAACGAGATCTTTAACAGACATTTTAAAAAAATTATATACTTGAATATTTTTCTTCAACAAATTATACATGTTTTTTTATCCAAAAAACAAAACAAATATTACATATTTTGTTTTTGTTTTTGACAAAAAATATGGGTTATCTAAGAGTTGCATATTTTTTGTATAACTAGAGCAAAATATGACGGGGTTGTACAAATATGTTTATAGCATTATGGAGACCACTTGGTAGTAGTATATAAAACTCAAAGTGGATTATTCAAAAAATAACCATTGAAGTTGTTCTAAATATTAGTTTCACAATATATGTACATAAAAACTCATTGTTACAATAAGGTGTTCGCGCGCGGTGCAGTTTGGTTCGGTTTTGAGGTTAAAAGTCATCCGAACTACAAGATAACAAAACATGCGGTTTGATTTGGTTTGGTTTATTTTTAAAATAAAATCAGAACCATACCAATGCGGTTTGAGTTTGATCGGTTTGTGTAATTTTCTTTCCGAGAGAATACCATTTTTTTCAACATTAAAATCAAGTTAAAATGTTAAAACACAACATATTTTCAACAATATTTCTAACAATGTTTTAAATTTTATCCAACATTTCAATTTAATTTTCATCCAACAATGTTCTCAACACATAGACCAAATAAAAAATATAGACAAAAAGTAATCCTATTTTGTAAGAAATGTAAAAGACTAAGATTTTATCATTCTCTAAAAGTTCAAATAGCACATAGATACATTTTTGAAATAAAAAACAAAGAAGAAACTTAACAAAAGAAAAAAAAAGTCATTTTATAAAAGTTTCCGTTTAGAATCTATGAGTATTGATCTAGGTGACATATGTTTAATTAGCGTTTTTCTTATGTTGCAGTTTGGTTCGGTTGGTAAAATAAAAACCGCAAGCCGAACCAAATCATGCGGTTGAGTAAAAAATTATCCGAATATATCCAAACCAAAAAAATTGCGGTTTTGTTTTGGGTTGGTTCAGTTTGCGGTTTTTCTATTGAATTAGTTTGGTTTTGAACACCCCCAATTATAAGTCATTAGGACTGGTCTATTGGTGAGGAGTTTGGGTAGTATGCATGAAGTTTTAGGTTCAAACCTCATTACCTACATTGTACGCAAAAAAAAATTGTTCCCCTTTTAAAATAATTTTCATTAGTTTTTTTTTTGGTACAAAAGAGGTCAAAGCCCAAAGAGAAAAGAAAACTAAGAAATTAAACATACGTTCCTAAGCATGCAAGCCCCAGAAATATCATCAAACAAAAGACTCTGAAGCTCACTGCGGGGAGTCTCCAGAATATGAAAATCTAGAAAATTCATCGAAATGCTGAAATTAGCAAGTCAATCTGCACTTTTGTTGCCTTCACGCCAAGTATGGGTAATTTTGACAGTCCAACTTAAACTCAAAAGCTTTCGAATGCGCTTGACCAAAGTAGGAGGTGTTCCACTAAAATCACCATTTTTCAGTAATCACGTCGACCAAGATCTTTGAGTCACTCTCCACTATAAGATGAGTGGTGTTCTCCCTCCACACCATGTCCAAACCTAGGTACTTGCCCCACATTTCGGCATGAAAAGCATCGCACATTCCAATCTTCTTGAAGTAGTCTTTGATCCATCTGCAACCAGAGTCCCGAAGAAGCCCTCCACACCCTGCAAGAGTACCAGATCCCTTCCAAGCACCATCACAATTAAGCTTAACCCAACCAATTGGAGGTCGCATCCAACCAATGTATATAGTTTCCTTTTGATGAGTACTTTTATGCACCAGTTTCATATTGTCTTCTATCTCTCTAGTAAACTTTTGAATTACAAGTGTTGGATTGCTTGGTCGTTGAAATCCTATTTCAAAAATATATTTGTTTCGCCAATTCCACAAATATCAGCATGTTGTCACGAAATTAGTCTGCCAAGTAGCAAGATTATCTCCAATCCCTTTTTTATTGAGGTTGATAAAGATCCACTCCCTACAATCTAAAGAGAAGAAAATAGTTATATAATAGACGAGACAAGTCTGAGCCATACCTGAGTGGCGTGCACACAATCACGAAGGACATGAATGATGTTTCATCCTCTCTCGCACAATAAGGACACGTAGGGGAGATACCAACCCCCACTTGCTACGACTGTAACTGGTAAGGATCCTCCCATGAGCGGCGGACCAAATAAAGGTTTGGATACAATGAGGACCATTCCAGCTCCATAAGGTATTCCAATCACCTCCCACAACCAAAGAGGTCTCTTGCTGCAAATTGTAAGCACTTTGGACAGTAAACTAGAAAGTGTTAGTTCCTCCTCATCCTACAGTATCAGGACCATCAAAATCAGAAGGGGTTGGGAGGGCTAAAATATGGTTAACAATGTCCACAAGCAAGTTATCCATCAAAAAATTTAGGTTCCAATCCCCAGAAGTATTAAGAGCATCCCTAACTGAAATAGTAGTATCCACATAAGATTGATTAGCAGAAGAGAATATAGAAGTATTACTCGAGACCTACTTATAGAGCCAAAAGTTAATACTTCTCCCATCCCCAATTTGCCAAATAACATGACGCTTAAAATCATCTCAAATTCCTACAATCGCTTTCCACACGGGATAGTCATAAGGTTGGAAGCTAATAGTGTTATTAAGATCATTATTTCTACCGTACTTACTGTAAAGAACTCTACACCCTAGTTGCTTTATAAGATTCCATAACATCTTCATAAGGAATGCATCATTCATATTATGAGACCGCTTGAGACCAAGACCACCATGCATCTTAAGAAGACAACAAACACCCCCAACTCACCAAATGAGCTTTACGCCCCTGATCTGAGTCTCCCCACACAAATCCTCTTTGAATTTTTCAATCTCATCGCATATGGTTTTAGGGATCTTAGCATACTGCATGTGACAGTAAGGTATGGAGCCGATGACATATTTTGAGAGGGTGATTCTACCTGCCAAGCTTAAACACTGTTGCTTCCAACCACTTAACTTGTTTTGAATTTTGTTGATGATATGATTAAAATGACCTCTTAAAGTTTTACCTGGTGCTATATTCGCCCCGAGATATTTACCCAAACTGTTAACCTGATTAAACCCCGTATGTTGAATAATATCTTCCCGAAGTTGGTTGTCAACATTCTTGGAATAATACACTAGAGTTTTTTGTCTATTAATTTTTTACCCAGAAGATTGGCAGAACATATTCATTAGTTATTCAAAAACAAAAACTATATGTACATAAAAATAATCATATATAAAAACATATCCTATTCAATTTTCAAATATAGGACATTAACTACATTAATCAATATCATCCTTCTCTGTGTCAACGATCCACTTTGGTCTAAAATTCAACCTTTGAGTTAATGAAAAAACTGCCCTTCCCTCAACAAAAAAAACTATGCTAGTTTGCGTAGAATGTTTCTTTTAAATGGTCAATATTAATTTATTTATTTTGGACAAAACAATATTAACATTTTTTGTAGAGGAAAACAATATTATTATTTTTAGGAATTATTCCCTCCGCCAATTTTTATAGATATGTCTTTTATGAGTGAAAATGGTATTTACAAAAAGGGACGAAAGAAGTAGTTACTAGTATTATTTACGAGTGAAGATTAAATTTAGATTTTTTATCACTCCACTTTTTAACTTTGTCATTTAGACCATTAGACGTCATCCTTAAATCACTTTGCTTTTGTAGAATATATTACTATGCCTCCTGTTTAGATAACATAACTATAGAATTGACCCTGGCTATAATTTGATAGCCATCGAATAATAATCTGAATTCTAATGCTAACAACTTGTTTACACTTATATTTCAAGGATAAAGGGCACCCATGGTTGACCATAAGAGATATATGGTGTTTGAAGATCGAATTTTCACGTAAAAACTCACTTTGAACTCAACACCACAAACGACTATCGGAGTTAAACTAATATGAAGTAAATAAATATATGTTTACTTACAGAACGATGATATTTAGACACCTCATTCACCACATATATCTCGAATAGACCCCATATTTTAATCGACGTTGTTTATATTAAATTAGACGACTCACTTCAACAAGTTAATCTCAACCGTTCAAACCCTATAAACCGTACCGATTGCAATCCATTTCCCCCTCATTGGGATGATTTCACAAGGTTAAGTGAATTATTTTATTTTATTAAAAAACAAAATTGGTTACGTGGATTATATGAGGACTTGCGCGTGAAACATTAAAAATGGAAGAAACCCAACGTGAAAAACAAGACCTAGGAAAGGCTCGATGAGGGTATAAAAGAGAGCACCACCCACTCGCTTTGGCTCAGAATTCAATCACCATTATATACCTCAATTTCTTTCACTCCCATTTCCATTTTAATTTTCCCTAGGACTAGGACCAAGCCAACAAACAAACACCGTCAAATTGACAAAACTTAGACTTCAAAATTCCAATTTCCAAATTATTCAAACCTCATTTTCAATTCCAACATCAAAATCAACACTCTACAAATTCACACGCTTCTTTCCTTCACATCACTCGTTTTACCACCACACTTTATATTTGGCCTCTAGATTCCCCAAAACTCATTTTTCAATTAATCTATTCCAAACAATTCTCCAACACAAACACAACACCTAACATAACCAAAACCACTCTAATTGGTTCATTCCTATTCCTATTTCTTCTTCATAAAAACAAAACCCTCTTCTTCTTATCTTCTTTCTACCCTTCATGTCTTAATCAAACACCCCATATCTTTTTGTCTTCCTCTTCCTCTTCCTCTTATTTTTCACCAATTTTGTCATCTTTTTAATTTATTCTTCTCCTCAAATATTCCACAGCTCCTTCTTCAACCACAAACCCCTTTTAACTTTTTCTTCTTAGTTTCCTCAGAACGCATTCTATAACAAAAAAAATCAAATTTTGAGGGTAGCCTTTAGTTTATTTCATCCTCTTAAAGGGTTTTGAAACTTTTTTTTCCTCTTTTATTGTTACAATGGAAAACCCTGCAATTTGGGGTTTTTATGCAACGATGTTTATGAGTCCTATGTTGTTAGTGTTTTTCTTAGGCGTTATTGTTGGTTGGTTATGGAAACCGAAATGTATTAGTTCATTGGCTAAGTCTTTTGATTTAGCTTCACCAATTTCGGATTCTCCTATATTTTCGCCATTGAAATTCTATTCTTCTTTGTCTCCTTGTGTTAATTCTTCTATTACAATGCAAACTCCAAACCGTGATTCATTGTGCATCAATAAAGAGATGAATAAAAAGGGTTCATCTTCTTCTTCTTCACCCAGCAGATTTGATAGTTCCACAAGGTAATTTTCCATTAATTAAATAAATAAGTTAATTGTATATATTTAAAGTTTATGTTTTTCTGTTATTGAGGAATTAGGTAGATGCTTTTTGATATGTTAATTGCTACCCTTTGGAATTTTATATGTTGAATACTAGTTAATTTACTAAATAAAAATTGAATTAATCCATAATTGGTCTATGATGGTGCTTTATAGTTGTTTTTTATTCTTAACTATAATGAAATTGGGAATGGAAGATAGAAGGATAAAACTAATTTGGATATTTTGTTAACCAATTTTGGATAAGTTTGAAAATTTGGGTTGAATGGGTGGTTTCATAAGTTTGAAAATTTTAGTGTTGTTTGAATGTTTAATTGGCTATGGTATGTTATTGACTTATTTTTGACTTTGTTTAACTATGCAGTTCTCCCAACTCCGGTGAAGATACCTCTAATGGTGTTACAATCGATGATTTACATCATTTATACAAGCTTGTTGAAGAGAAAGATGGAGGTCTTCCTTGGATACATATGATGGATAAATCTACTCCGACTATGAGTTACCAGGCATGGCGTAGAGAACCAAAGGTATGTTAAGACAGAAGGTTTCTAATTCCTTAAATTGAATTTCTAATTAGTTATCTGTAAAATCTGTTGATCTATTCAAATTACTAAATTTTGTCTTGTTGATTCAATAGGATGGCCCTCCCCAATATCGAAGCAGTACTATTTTTGAAGATGCAACTCCTGAGATGGTGAGGGATTTATTCTGGGATGATCAATTCCGACCTAAATGGGATGATATGCATGTGAACTCGACAACATTAGAAGAGTGTCCTACTACTGGAACCATGAAAGTGCAATGGATACGAAAGGTGTGAAACCTCTTTGCTTGATTTGATTTATACATTTGAAGTGTCATTCTTTGCTGTCTTTTTATCTGTTTTCACGTGCTTATGGCTGTTATTTGTCTGTGGTACAGTTCCCCTTCTTCTGTAAAGACAGAGAATACATTATCGGGCGAAGAATATGGGAATGCGGGAGGTCCTACTATTGTGTGACAAAGGTACTTGAAGAATGTTCACATTTTTTTCTTCAATAGTTGAAGTCAATGATTGAGGATGGTTAAGTTTTGCACTAATATTTAGTGTTTTGTTCTAATATTTACTTTTCTTCCTTTCAGGGGGTAGATTGTCCTTCAATCCCAAGACAAGACAAACCTAGACGTGTAGATGTGTATTACTCTAGCTGGTGCATTCGAGCAGGTTTGTTTTGATAACTTTATCAATTAAGGTGTAATTTGTGTAAGAGCTTAATTTTGATAAACTCTTAAGAGTACAAAGTTTTACATTGTTAATAAATCACAATCGATCATATGTGTAATTTTAGGAGTAATTATGATCAAGTCAGATGATTTAACATTACAATTGACAGACAGTGTAAAATTGTTTTGAGCTGATCATTCATTCACCATTGGACATGTTATATAGGCTTATGGCTGATCAATGATCATATGCTGTTTTTTTTTACAGTTGAATCAAAGAGAGATAATGGTCAACTGACTGCATGTGAAGTTTTACTCTTCCATCATGAAGAAATGGGAATTCCATGGGAAATTGCAAAGCTTGGAGTGCGAAAAGGCATGTGGGGAATGGTGCAAAAGATTGAGCCCGGTTTGCGCGCTTATCAAGAAGCAAAAGCATCTGGAGCTCCACTCTCTCGTTCTGCTTTCATGGCCGGTGTCAATTCAAAAATAAGTCCCGAGTACTTGCAATCCATCGGATCCTCTGATGATGAATCATTACAAACCGAAAGTGCGATCACTTCTGACAAACCAAAGGGCATGACTGTACCGAAGATGCTAGTCATTGGTGGTGCTGTTGCTCTTGCTTGCAGTCTTGATAAAGGACTGGTGACCAAGGCTGTTATATTTGGTGTTGCTAAAAGATTTGGATTTGCTAATATGGGTAAAAGATAGTAGAACTAAAGGTGGAACCAATCTCTTGAAGGGATTTTGATTTGTTGTCGACACAAATTTTTGCATCCACATACTCAATACATTGGTTGATGTTGGATCAAGATTGGGTGGTGCAGAAAGCAAGAGATTTGGATTATATTTTTAAACTATACTATCAAGTTTGAAATTTAGACCATCGGATCTTGATCTATTGATGTGCTGATTACGTGAATGCGTTTGATTTGTGACTACGTGCAATCCAAATCCCTCTTGAAGCCATTGTTTTGGATGATCCACGTTATCCATTATAGTTTCCTTTTTATTACTTGAAAATTTGGAGGCTCTTTTTTTGGCTAAATGATCTATAATTATAGAAAAACCAAATCTAGTGGAATGAGAAAGTCTCGGCTTGTTGATTTGGGAGAGAGGGTAGTCCATTTTATTTAACTTTGTTTTTTTCATTCTTAGACCATGAGTAGGTCAAAACCACAGAATTTCTAAACTCTGTGGTTGTACAAAACTCCGTAGCAATAAAAGTAATCTATTTTTGTTACCTCACATCATGTATTGTAAACATTCACATGGTAAAGTTGGCTCAATACGTGTATGCTATAATTGCAATAATCAATAAATTTTACGTTGTTCTATTTACTGAATTTATCTTGCTTTCTCAAACTGAGGAAACTCTTGCTTGTTAGATTGTTGTTTAAATGTGGAAACACTTTATCACTTTTGTCATGTAGGACATATCGTTTGGGGTAACTGTGGTCATGTATTTGACGTGACATATTCATATGATACGTGTTTAATTGTTTAGCCATATGGTTTGATGTTAAGTTGAAACATAAAATATTGACACGTTCTGGAAATGAAATAAGAATAAACACGCAAAAAATGGATCTATATCAAACTTAAAAGCAATTTCAATGATCATTGAAGTCCAAGTTCCCAACTCAATTCGGATTCGTGTGATATATTTAGCATCTACCTTAGAGTAAAGATAAACACTTTCTCAGCCACACACACTCTTGGTACGATCTACAATAGGGACACCTTGCATGTGACTCCATAAGTTTGATTGTACTCATCAGTTATGTGACCTAGAAGAGCTCCAAGCGAGTGATGGAATTGGGTACTAACTTGAGGCAATCATATATTGACAAGAATGGGGACATCACTATCATTTTTCTTCTTTTTGAATTCTTCCTTGAGATATGATTTTTTTTTTTAAATCTTCGTATGATCGATTGTTTTGCGAGTGAATAGGCATTTTCGTCCTTCAATTTGCATGCATCGATCAATTTTGTCCTCAAATAATTTGAAATAACTAAAACGTCCTTGAATTTTACAAATGTCAATCAATTTCGTCCCTCTGTCAAGTCTCACCGTAAACGGTGATGACGTGTGACGTTAAGCGCTGATGTGGATTGCCAACTCAAATGTCACATATTCAGGGACGAAATTGATCGAAAATTTAATTTTTTTGGATTTTTTTAAATGAAGTTATTATAAATTGTTACATTGTCAAATTCATCCCTGAATTATTCATTAAAAATAAAGATGGTCCCCGAATTATGTAACTCCTTATCAAATCGATTCATAGATTATTTATCTTAACTATCAAATTGATCCCTGATACTAATGTTAAAAACTAAAAGAATTGTTATTTATTACCTTTTACATGTTTGAAATGAAGTTTCATCCATGAATTATTATAACAATCTAATTAGTAGATTTCACACGAAGTGCATTTCAAGGAAGTAAGTTTGAAACATGGACCATGCTTAGAAACTCTGTTAATTTGATGGTGAGGCTGGAGGCAAACTTCCATAGAGGAATGTAGAGATCACTGTCAAAGCTCATTCATGTTGCTAGCTTAGGAACTTTCTGCTTATGGCTTATTTATGCCCCTAGTTGGGTTGCTTTTGGCTATGTAATATTAAAGAACTTCATTTTATGACTTATGACTTATTAATGCCCATAGTTGGATTGTTTTTGGATATGTAATATTTCTGCAATTGTTTTGCAATGGTTGCCTTAAGTTTGGGTCCACCATTATGACTTTATTAAGGGTGTTTAGGAACCATTATTTTGGGTATGTAAGGACTTGTAGTACAATGACTAAATTATGGAACAAGTTGAATATTATGCACTCAAATTGTGTCTCTTTCTTTTTACTTTGTTCTGAACATATATGCACCAATGATCAATTTAATAACTAAATATAATTCAAGGACTTATTTTATAGTTTCGCATATAATGTAGGGATCGATTTAATGTTTTCACGATAATTCAGGGACCAATTTGCTTATATTATTATCACAGAAATGTTACATTCTTCTTCAACCTCTTTTCATTGAGGGTATTACATATAACACCCTAACCCTTAACCGCCGATTATTAACTTTAATAAAGAAAACGTTAAGGACATAGGAAGTTACAACATGATGAAATCTCTTTTTCATAAACATCAACAGAAATCAAAACATATTTGATTCACAAATAGCAGCGGAAAAATAACAAACACAGCTTATAACCAAGCATGCATTTAATATACAAATATATATACATAAGATTTTCAAAAGAGGCAATTCTACAACAGAGACCATTGCCAAATCTATACATAACGTTCAGATACCCAAAATGGTGTTACAAATATCAGAGCCCTAGACTCTAACTAGGATACAACACCTAGTACCAAAAATGTAAGGATAGCTAAGCTATGCCCTCACCACTAAGCAGCTTCTAACAGCAAAGGGCTATTCCTCAACGATAGCCTCGCCAACCTGATAATCTGGATCCCCAAAGATCCAGCAAATAACACATAACAGAGAGTGTTAGTATCACAAACAATAAACATGTATAAATATCACATAATTATACATAATCAAAACACAAACACATAATCGACAAAGCACGACACTTATCAATAACAATTATCACTTAACAACCATTATGCACACATAGTTTCCAAATGATCACTAATGTCACAAAGGATGCATGTTCTTACAATGCACTCTAATGCATGTGGTACCAATTCTTGCTCAGCTTTAGAGTCATGGCGGACTGTTGGATAAACTTATATCCCTTCTTTCATCGACTGCACCTCTCATTCGCCATAAAAGGACGGTCGTGCATATGACCAATAATAATTGGATTTCATTCTTACTCATAAAGAGCATACATACCATCATGAAATGCATGTATGTTCACTTAGCAATTATTGATATTTACACCTACATATGCTCAAATATGTGTGTACACTACCAATACTCATGCTAACTTCAACAAGAAGGCACTCATGGCCAATCATAATACAAATATGTATATACTCAACCATATTCACAATCTCAAATAACCAATCAAATCATATCAAAATCTCACCCATAAGGGTTTTCAAATAAAGACCCACACACTTTGATAATCCCACACACATGCTAGGGTTTTACTCAAGCTTTTCTTGAAACAAATAATCTTTAGAAAAACATTAAGAATAAGTTAAAATGGTGGGCAAGGTTTCCAAAACATATTTTGAGAATACAGTAGCAAAAAGCCATCCCCGCGCGTACCAGGACCCTCATAGCAGCTCAACGAAGTTGGCATGTACAGGGCTGGTCGCTACAAGCGAGCCCATGGTCGCTACAAGCGAGCCTGGTCGCTACAAGCGCCAGTGTGGTCGCTACAAGCGCGGATAGGCAGGGAATTATCCTGTCTGGTCGCTACAAGCGACCATCCGTCGCTACAGCGACCATATCAGTACACAGTCATGTAAAAATGTGATTTTCCACCATTTTAGCCCATTCAAGATTACCCAAAGTTCCAGAACATGTTAAAAACAATTTTCCTTCATAAAACATCATTTAAAACCCATCACAAGCAAGGATTACATCTAACAAAGAAATTAGGGTTTAAAACACTAATCTTCCATAACTTTTCCTTTGCATTCAAAACACTAGCAACATCAAATAAACATACCAGCAACATCACTTAGCATTAAGCAAGCAAAACATGATCTTTTAACATCTTTAAACCATAAAAACTTCTATCAAAACCTAGACAAAGTGAAGGAGAAGTTTGGGATGGAGAAATAGACATTCTCCCCTTCTCTTAATCACTTATGATCAAGTAATACTAACTCTCTTACCTTCTCAAAATCTCTAGCAACTCAAGCTTTCTCCTTGTTCACTTGCCCTAGCTTTTCTCTTCCTCTCCTCCTTCTCTTCTTCCACGTTTTCTTCTTCTCCAAAAAGAAATGAATAGTGATTCAAAAAGTCTTGGTGTTAATCTCTTATAATCCAATCCAATTAATCATGGCCATCCATTCCTACTAACTCTCAAGGACCAATCCTAGCCTTTCAATCCAATCCAAGCTCACTACTATCATATCCACTTGATCATTTCTACTCATAAACTTAAAAGCCCAATACTATTCACACCCTAGGCCCAAAACTCTAGAAACTCGATTACGAACTTATCTTCGCGCTAAATAATTATTCCTCGATTACTAGAAAATATTTTTAAATGCAAATCCATAAAATAAAATATATAAAAATATAACATACGAAAATAGGGTCGTTACAACTCTACCCCCCTAAAAAGAATTTTCGCCCTCGAAAATACCTGAAAACAACTCTGGATAGGAGTCCCGCATCTTGCTCTCGAGCTCCCACGTAGCATATTCACCGGCTGGGCCTCCCCAAACGACTTTCACCGATGAAATCTCTTTGTTTCTGAGCCTCTTCATCTCTTGTCCTTCAATCCTTAAGGGTACCGTTGTAACCGTTAAATTCTCTCTCACTTGTACTTCGTCCGACTCAATCACATGTGACGGATCCGATACGTAATTCCTTAATTGAGACACGTGAAAAACATCATGTAGATTTGACAACGACAGAGGTAACGCAATCCTATACGCCACCTTCCCAATCCTCTTCAAAATCTGATACGGACCAATGAACCTCGATGCTAACTTCTTCGATTTCAAAGCCCGTCCAATACCCGTAGTCGATGTAACTCTTAGAAACACATGATCTCCTTCTTGAAATTCTATATCCTTCCTTCTCTTGTCGGCATAGCTTTTCTGGCGACTCTGCGACGCTCTCATCTTTTCTTGGATCATCTTGATCTTCTCGGTCGTTTGTTGCACAATCTCAGGTCCAAGCATTACACTTTCTCCCGATTCAAACCAACACAAAGGTGTTCTACATCTTCTCCCATACAACGCTTCAAAAGGTGCCATACCAATGCTTGAATGAAAACTGTTGTTATATGTAAACTCAATCAATGGTAAGCAAGCTTCCCAACTCACTCCTTGTTCCAAAATGCACGATCTTAATAAATCTTCCAATGATTGAATCGTCCTCTCCGACTGACCATCCGTCTGCGGGTGATAAGCAGAACTCATCCGCAACTTAGTCCCCAACGCCTCTTGCAAACTCTCCCAAAACCTTGAAGTAAAACGGGGATCTCGATCTGATACAATACTCGACGGAATCCCATGCAATCTCACGATTTGCTCAACATAAATCTCAGCCAACTTCGGTACTAGCATACCGATCTTGATAGCTATGAAATGAGCAGACTTTGTTAACCTGTCGACAACTACCCAAATCATATTGTTACCTTTCGACGTCTTCGGCAAACCGCTTACAAAATCCATCGCAATACTATCCCATTTCCACTCTGGAATAAACATAGGTTGCAATAGCCCCGACGGCTTCTGATGCTCCACCTTGGACTTCTGACAAGTCAAACACGCGAACACAAACTCGGCGATCTCTTTTTTCATCCCTTGCCACCAAAACATTTTACTCAGATCTTGATACATCTTAGTAACACCAGGATGAATACTTAAGTTGCTTCTGTGACCTTCCTCCAAAATCATCCGCTTCAATTCAGGCACATCAGGTACACATAACCTTCCTTGACACCTCATCACACCTTTCTCATCGATCTCAACGTTTACCTTTTTCCCTTGTTCGATGAGCGTCTTAAGCTTCATCAATCTCACATCAGACTTTTGCTTTTCCACTACCTCTTCAAGAAAATCATTTGTCAATCTCAACATCCCTAGCTTCACGCTTCTGGTTGTCCTTTCACAAACCAAACTGAGGTCTCTAAACTCTTCAATCAATCTCAGTTCCTTCGCCATTAGAGACGACATATGCAAGGACTTCCTACTCAACGCATCGGCTACCACATTAGCCTTACCCGGGTGATAACTCAACTCGAAATCATAATCCTTAAGAAACTCTAACCATCTTCTTTGCCTCATATTGAGCTCCTTCTGATCAAACAAGTATTTCAGACTCTTGTGATCGCTGAAAACCTCGAACCTTGACCCATACAAGTAGTGCCTCCAAATCTTGAGAACAACACAACAGCAGCTAGCTCCAAATCATGCGTAGGATAGTTCCTTTCATGAATCTTCAGCTGTCTTGATGCATAAGCAACGACTTGTCCCCTCTGCATCAACACACCACCTAGACCCATCTTCGACGCATCACAATAAACCACGAACGGTTCCTTCGGATTTGGCAGAATTAACACAGGTGCAGATGTCAACCTCCTCTTCAGCTCTTGGAAACTTTGCTCACACTTGTCATCCCAAATGAAAGCTTGACCCTTCCTAGTCAACTGTGTCAACGACAACGCCAACTTTGAAAATCCTTCGATGAACCTCCGATAGTAACCGGCCAAACCAAGAAAACTTCGGATCTCAGTAACAGATTCCGGCGTTCCCCAATCTTGCACTGCTTCTACCTTAGCAGGATCCACTGCTATACCACCACTTGAAATGACGTGACCCAAAAAGCTAACTTTATGCAACCAAAATTCACACTTAGAAAATTTTGCATAAAGCTTCTTTTCACGCAACACCTCCAACACAATCCTCAAATGCTCGGCATGTTCCTCTTCCGTCTTCGAGTATACCAAAATATCGTCTATGAAGACCACCACGAATCGATCCAAAAAGGAATGAAATATACGATTCATATATTCCATAAACACTCCAGGTGCATTAGTAACTCCAAAAGGCATAACAGCGTACTCGTAGTGACCATACCTTGTCCGGAAAGCAGTCTTTGGTATATCCTCCGCCTTAACTCTTATCTGATGATATCCCGATCTCAAATCAATCTTGCTGAACACACAGGCTCCCACTAACTGATCCATCAAATCATCTATCCTCGGAAGTGGATACTTATTCTTGATAGTTGCTTTATTCAACTGACGATAATCGATGCACAGACGCATACTACCATCTTTCTTCTTTACCAACAGAACCGGCGCACCCCACGGCGATACACTCGGTCTTACAAACTTTTTCTCTAACAATTCCTCCAATTGTTCCTTCAACTTCTCTAGCTCAGCAGCTGACATACGATACGGTGCCATCGAAATTGGACTAGTACCAGGTACTATGTCAATTGCGAATTCAACCTCTCTCTCGGGTGGTAAATCCAAAATGTCATCTGGAAAAACATCTGTGAAATCACGCACCACCGGCAACGCATCAACCTCAATCTTCTCTTCCACTCTCAACGAAGCAAACATAACAAACACGTCCTCATGAGCCTTCACTGATCTTACCACTTCTCGACAACACATAAGCTTCGAACACAACTCTGGCTCCAGTCTTGGAAACATAACCGTCCTCTTACCACAGTTGATATGAACCCGATTAAATTCTAACCAGTTCATACCAAAGATAACGTCTATTCCGCTCAACGGAATGCAGACTAAGTCCATACCAAAGTGTCGACCATACATAGTGACTGGACAATCAACACATACTAGAGTAGTCGATACTGAACCACTTGCAGGCGTTTCAATAACCATGCGTCCCATCATATTTTCTACTCTAAGACCCAACCTCTCAACGCAATCCACAGAAATAAACGAATGGGTAGCACCCGTATCAATAATAGCAGACAAAGGAGTATTATTGATAAAGCATGTACCTCTGATCAAGTTGTCCGCCTTCGCATCACCACCATCTAAAGCAAACACTTTTCCTCCAGCCGCTCTAGGCTTCTTACACACGTTGCTCTTATGACCCGCTTCCTTGCAGTTGAAGCACACAATACCCTTCTTGCACTGATCAGCTTTGTGGTTAGGATCACCACACTTGAAACATTTCCCATCATACTTCGGGCATTCAAAGAAACGATGTCCCGGTTGTCCACACTTAAAACAATTCCTATTACCTCCAAACTTGCCACCACTACTCCCACCTTCATCTGGTTTCTTCCCACCTCTGCTATAAGGTTTACCTCTAGCCATGTCCTTTCCCCTCTTCTCATTCGCGGCTTTGTAGTAATTAGCTTTAGCTTTACCATCCTTATCACATATTCGGCTCTTATTCACCAACATCGGAAAATTCCTGATCTCGCTAAACCCAATCAACTGCTTGATGTCTGGCCTCAACCCATTTTCAAACTTTACACACTTGTCTTCCTCAGCTTCCACCGTGTTGTAATGAGGAGCAAAACGACACAAATCTTCAAACTTGGCCGCATATTCAGAAACAGATAAACTCCCCTGCTTGAGCTCCATGAACTCAATCACCTTACGGTTCCTCTCGTCTGCCGGAAAATACTTGGTTAAGAACTCCCTCCGGAAACGAGCCCAAGTAACTAAAGCTCCACCAGCTCCTAACCTCTGGCTAGCGTTTCCCCACCAATGATCAGCCTCATCATGGAGAACATACGCTCCCAGCAATACCTTATGCGCATCCAGACAACGCATAGCCCCAAAAATTCTCTCAACTCCTTCCAACCAAGTCTGAGCTCCATCTGGATCGTATCCTCCCTTGAAGATAGGCGGTTTGTTGTTCATAAACCTCTCGAGTCTCAGCTCATCTTCTCCGCCTCCTCTAGCTTGTTGTGCGGCTCTATCCGCAGTCCTACTAGCAGCATCCTGAGCCATGGCATCCGCCATTCGCTCCATCGCGTCCGCAAGTGCTCGTTGCGCCATATCTACACACACACTACCAACCACCACATAACACAAGTGAGAACAAAGTGTTTAAGAAAACACATGTTACACAAAGGGTATGCTAAACTTAATTGATCCAATGGATCGACCTGCTCTGATACCAACTATTATAACACCCTAACCCTTAACCGCCGATTATTAACTTTAATAAAGAAAACGTTAAGGACATAGGAAGTTACAACATGATGAAATCTCTTTTTCATAAACATCAACAGAAATCAAAACATATTTGATTCACAAATAGCAGCGGAAAAATAACAAACACAGCTTATAACCAAGCATGCATTTAATATACAAATATATATACATAAGATTTTCAAAAGAGGCAATTCTACAACAGAGACCATTGCCAAATCTATACATAACGTTCAGATACCCAAAATGGTGTTACAAATATCAGAGCCCTAGACTCTAACTAGGATACAACACCTAGTACCAAAAATGTAAGGATAGCTAAGCTATGCCCTCACCACTAAGCAGCTTCTAACAGCAAAGGGCTATTCCTCAACGATAGCCTCGCCAACCTGATAATCTGGATCCCCAAAGATCCAGCAAATAACACATAACAGAGAGTGTTAGTATCACAAACAATAAACATGTATAAATATCACATAATTATACATAATCAAAACACAAACACATAATCGACAAAGCACGACACTTATCAATAACAATTATCACTTAACAACCATTATGCACACATAGTTTCCAAATGATCACTAATGTCACAAAGGATGCATGTTCTTACAATGCACTCTAATGCATGTGGTACCAATTCTTGCTCAGCTTTAGAGTCATGGCGGACTGTTGGATAAACTTATATCCCTTCTTTCATCGACTGCACCTCTCATTCGCCATAAAAGGACGGTCGTGCATATGACCAATAATAATTGGATTTCATTCTTACTCATAAAGAGCATACATACCATCATGAAATGCATGTATGTTCACTTAGCAATTATTGATATTTACACCTACATATGCTCAAATATGTGTGTACACTACCAATACTCATGCTAACTTCAACAAGAAGGCACTCATGGCCAATCATAATACAAATATGTATATACTCAACCATATTCACAATCTCAAATAACCAATCAAATCATATCAAAATCTCACCCATAAGGGTTTTCAAATAAAGACCCACACACTTTGATAATCCCACACACATGCTAGGGTTTTACTCAAGCTTTTCTTGAAACAAATAATCTTTAGAAAAACATTAAGAATAAGTTAAAATGGTGGGCAAGGTTTCCAAGACATATTTTGAGAATACAGTAGCAAAAAGCCATCCCCGCGCGTACCAGGACCCTCATAGCAGCTCAACGAAGTTGGCATGTACAGGGCTGGTCGCTACAAGCGAGCCCATGGTCGCTACAAGCGAGCCTGGTCGCTACAAGCGCCAGTGTGGTCACTACAAGCGCGGATAGGCAGGGAATTATCCTGTCTGGTCGCTACAAGCGACCATCCGTCGCTACAGCGACCATATCAGTACACAGTCATGTAAAAATGTGATTTTCCACCATTTTAGCCCATTCAAGATTACCCAAAGTTCCAGAACATGTTAAAAACAATTTTCCTTCATAAAACATCATTTAAAACCCATCACAAGCAAGGATTACATCTAACAAAGAAATTAGGGTTTAAAACACTAATCTTCCATAACTTTTCCTTTGCATTCAAAACACTAGCAACATCAAATAAACATACCAGCAACATCACTTAGCATTAAGCAAGCAAAACATGATCTTTTAACATCTTTAAACCATAAAAACTTCTATCAAAACCTAGACAAAGTGAAGGAGAAGTTTGGGATGGAGAAATAGACATTCTCCCCTTCTCTTAATCACTTATGATCAAGTAATACTAACTCTCTTACCTTCTCAAAATCTCTAGCAACTCAAGCTTTCTCCTTGTTCACTTGCCCTAGCTTTTCTCTTCCTCTCCTCCTTCTCTTCTTCCACGTTTTCTTCTTCTCCAAAAAGAAATGAATAGTGATTCAAAAAGTCTTGGTGTTAATCTCTTATAATCCAATCCAATTAATCATGGCCATCCATTCCTACTAACTCTCAAGGACCAATCCTAGCCTTTCAATCCAATCCAAGCTCACTACTATCATATCCACTTGATCATTTCTACTCATAAACTTAAAAGCCCAATACTATTCACACCCTAGGCCCAAAACTCTAGAAACTCGATTACGAACTTATCTTCGCGCTAAATAATTATTCCTCGATTACTAGAAAATATTTTTAAATGCAAATCCATAAAATAAAATATATAAAAATATAACATACGAAAATAGGGTCGTTACATTACACACGCACAATACAGTAACATGTTAAAAAATTCAAACAAGCAAATTATGCATATCAAATACTTAATCAATCTAAGCTCACTTCCTACACAATCAACTTTGTTCATCAACATTTCCCTCCAAGCCTCTTCAATGCCACTTTCCTTAGCCTTAACCATAGTCTAAACCTTCTCCATCAATCTTGCATTTCTTCCCTGACCAGCACCAATTCCATTGTTTTAAAAGTATCCTAGTTCTTCAGCTTCATCAACCAAGACAAAAAATTCGCAATTATCATCATCGTCTTGTACAAAGGAAAATCAAAATCAATCAAGAACAAAAATGCATAACATTAAACAACACAAAAGCATTGTTAAACAAACATTTGGCAAAGGGCAAGCATAGAAAGGCCTTTCTATGTCTTTGAGACTATTGGCTTTTCTTACATCACAAATTCTAGGACACCAACATTCAAGCATTCTGACATCACCATTAAACATGGAGCTTGAAGACGAAGCTTGAGTTTAAGAGCTGTTTTTGGCCATACGACCACCACTCATCATTTCAGATTCAATTTGAACAAGTTTTATTGAAGAAATTTTGGGGATTTTGGATTGTAAATGTGAGATTGAAAAATAAGGGTTTGAAGTTTTTAGAATTGGGGAAGAAAGAGTCGTTAACTAATGGAAGAAATTTTGGACTGTAAATGAGAGATTAAAAAATTAGGGTTCCAAGTTTATAGAATTGGGGAAGAAATAGTCGTTATACAACAATATTAAAGAAGACAATGATTTTGTGGATTTCAATCAAATTCGTCCTTGGCAATTTTCACTTTCGTTTGTATTAGTCTATGGTTGTGCGGCATATGACTTGGCACGCCACGTGAGCGGTTAACGTCCCACGTCAGCACTGTTAACGATCCAACTTGACGGAGGGACGAAATTAATTGACATTTATAAAATTCAGGGACTAATTGGCTATTTCGAAAAATTGGAGAATGAAATTGATTGATCCTTGCAAATTTAAGGACGAAAATGCCTATTCACTCATTGTTTTGCTCTCCATACAACATACATTTACCTGTGTTAGTTCTTGCTCTCCATACATTTAACTCTCCACGTTTAGTGCTATGCATTATGCATAGATCGAAAATTAAACAAGGAACGTTGTTCGAGTGTTAATGTTTGGTTTTGTGCTTATAAAAATTGATTTTAATTAAAAATAGGTTGAAAATAAAATAATTTAACTTTGTATCTTCATGCAAACATAAGTTAAACGATAAACCTGGGTTTGACAATCAATTTTAGAGTCAAAAACACAAAATTCTAACTTCAAAATAGAAACAAGTCAGAAAGCAAAATCATTTTAATGGAGCACAATCAAGCATGCAATTTACATCTTTAGAATCAATTTAACTCTTCTAAAATTGAAATCAAACATACACAAGTCATATTGGTTATTAGTTAAAAGATTAATCGCTTTTTTACTTTGAATCAATCATCATATTTATCTTTTTAGACCCAAACTCACTTGATGACCCGGTCATTTCTTTTCATTTTTAAACTTTTGATTTTAATATGAAATAGTAGTACTTTGAACTCTTCCATACTTTTCTTTTGACAGAACTATTCCTTCCACAATTGCCACTTTTTTACTCATTTTGATATTTATACTTAGTGTTACCAATTATTTGTGGTTATATTTACTATCCAACAGCGTTATTTTACTTTATATAATAAAATTTAAAATTGATTTAATTATTGTTTTGAATCATTAAAGAATGGACCTCTTTAGCTTAACGAGAGTTTGACCTACTATTTTGGGTTTTACGTGGGAATTTAGAACATGACGACATTAATTGTTTAATTTTTTTTTAAGAAGATAAAATGGAATATATTAGACCGTAAACACCTGATTTTTTCTAGTATAAGGTATGCTTTAAAGAAGCCGGGACAAGTATTAAGGGTCCGTTTGGATTGACTTATTTTAGAGCTTATGCAAATAAATAAGCATTAATGTATTATTTATAAACTTGTTAAGGTAGTTTATGAAAAAACAACTTATGAATATACAATTTTCGTTAGTAAGATCTTAGAATTAACATAAAAGTTTATTTATTTGCGTAAACTCTTTTTCTTAAGCTCAATCTAAACATGCCCTAAATTACAACTAAAATTGCCAAAACAAAACGAAAGAGAAACAAAACGAAGAAATTACATCATGATATGTGGTAACTTAATTGAAGATAAAAAACGAGGCTATTTACGTGGGGAGGAAATACAACAGTATCACTGACAAACATACAATTAAATTAACCATGCTCCAACGAAATCAATTCATCACAAAGGTTTCAAAACAATGCAAACCATCAAGCTGTGGTGCGAATTTTGGATTTTGAGTGCTCTTCCCTTGATCTTTCACTTGTGGCATCATTTTTTCATTGGACACCGAAAACCCTTTTTTGATTTCCTACAGATGAAACATGATGAAATTCAGGTATATGTAAAACAATGCGTACATAATTATTTCCTTGACACACCGTAATGTTGTTTAATAAGCGGTATAGAGCAATACACATAACCATTTCATACCTTAACATGGTTTCTGTCTAAGAAATAAAATCCAACAGCAGCAGCAAGAGTAGGCACAGCTACATAAATACTTCCCATAGCCATATTGTTCCCCTTAAGTTAAATTAACATTTAACCATTTAGCAACATTGATTGTATTTGTATGTATGGCAAGGGTAGACAGAGAGAATATGCCTTGGCAATGAAGAGAAGCAAACATACAAAAATGGATAAAATGGCTAGTAAAGTTGGGTTAGCATTGCCTTGAACCATGAGAAAGGGAAACTTGAAATGAAAGTAACGTAGGAACTAATACCAAAGAAAACCTTTATTTCTATGTTACTGTACAAAGCCACTATTTTTCCCAAGCCTTAAGAAATCACATTATTACTTTCTATTTAATATGAATTTAAGTCCATCCATTACACTAACATCTAGAATATAAGCTATGCACCTTTTGAAAACAGTCTTGTCATGTCTGAGTCAAATGGGTGGATATAATTTCTTTTGTGGTATGGTGGTGTCTAGAAGTGATGAGATAAAAATTCAAGATGACCTACATCATTGGCCGGAATGCTATTATAGTATGCGTGTGGTAGTCACGTCAAATGGGTTATGAAAAAATAATTAGTGGGCATCGCTACACAGTACACACAGTTTGGCAGCAATCAAAACACATACATACATTGCATGTGATTAGTTGAAAAAATGACTGAAAAAATGCTTCAGCACATTATTCGTATGTTACGCGCTATGGGTTGGTTTGGTGCGTAGGATATGATAAATTATCATATCCTCCTTAAATCTTTTGTTTGGTGCACCCTGATATTCTTATTCTTAGATTTTGGTGGGTTAGCAACCTGATAAGAAAAATATAAACTATTTACTAATTTATCTCTCTCACCAAACCGAATAGTTTCTCTCTTCTTCATTTCTGTCATTGCTGCCACTTCTAATTCATCTTTTCAAATTTAATTATCTTTCAGATTCACGAAACCATGAAAGCCTCTCGATTTCATCTTTTCTGATTGTTTTTTTTTTCAAAGCTTGTTAATTTTCAATTTTGATTAGGATTCGAATTTCATCTTTTCTGATTGTTTTTTTCAAAGCTTGTTAATTTTCCATTTTGATTAGGATTCAAATTATCACGAGTAAATTTATCCCTGATCTTCCACAGTTTTCTGGTAGAATCATAGTTATCCTTGAATTGTTTTTGTCGTACTCCACTTCATAAAAGGATCAAATTCTTCCAAGCCTCCTTTGGTAAAGCCACGCCCCCGGCTCGTTCCCCTTCAATTGGCTTTTGAAGGATTTTCCTTTTTCACCATTTTTTATTATTCTCTAAAAAAACTTTTTTTTTAATTATTGTTATCTTGTTTCTTATCACGTGCGTACCAAACACATGATAGGATAATTGTCTATCATGTTACTATCATATCTTATCCTTATCCATCACCTTAACATATCATGTCTCTATCATATCCAGCGCACCAAACGGGTCCTATCAGTATCAAATATAGTAAGAAATTTTCATAAAAAATTAACATTGAATTGAGAAACTGTCTCGATTGCAAGCAATCAAGAACCCTAATCCCATTTTTTATAAATTTGTGAAATTAGCATAAATTAAGGAAATCAAAGACACCAAATTTATTAACCCAGAGCAATGTACTCCTACGTCTGGAGGTCAAAATCCAAGCAAAAAATTCCACTATGAATCAATGTTCACAATGGTGTGGAATCACAAAGCTTTGAGACTCACAAGCTACCACATTTTCCGGTCTTTTTCACTCTCCTCTCTATGTTTGTTCAATAAGAATGTACAACACTTTGACTATCACATTGAATGCATGGTGTGAAGCGATCAACTAGTCCCAATTCAGATGCCAGTCCCTTGATCCATAGACCTTGTTTTACAGCTTCAACGAGGGACATGTATGAGTGGTGATTGGTGGTGGTCAGAGTGACAGTCGATGGTGGTCAGATTGATGATCTGAGGTGAATGGAGTGGTGATCGACGGTGGTTGAAGTGGTAGATGACCACCGTTGAAAATGGTGATTGACAGTGGTTAGAGCGGTGGTCATAGTGGTAGTTGTTGGTGGTCATATTTGAGATCTGAGGTGGACAGAGTGGTGATCAATGATTAGTGGTGGATATTGAAATTTTGAATGATTAGGAGGGTGTATTGGATTAGGATTTTAAGAGATTTTAAAAGACTTTTTTATTATGAAAAAGTCATGTGGTATTTAATCAAGACTTTTTGTCATTTAAAAAAAGTCTTGTGGTATTTAAAATCATTCAAATTTTAAAGGATTGTTTAATTAATTGGATTTTGTGGGATTTTCTAGTGAAATTTTAGCATGAAAAAGTATTTCATGAAAATATGAGATTTCTTAGGATTGTTTTTTCCTTTAAGATTTTATTATCTCCTCTCTCCTTCTCTCTCTCCCCCTTCTCTCTTCCTCTCTCTCCCTTCTCTCTTCCCCTCTCTCT
Source organism: Medicago ruthenica (assembly GCA_018208015.1). NCBI lineage: Eukaryota > Viridiplantae > Streptophyta > Magnoliopsida > Fabales > Fabaceae > Medicago > Medicago ruthenica. The sequence continues at coordinate 79,621,266 of CM031373.1, read as the reverse complement.
CATCTCTCTCTCTCTCTCTTCCATCTCTCTCTTTTTTATAAATCAAGAGCACAATGATTTAAAAAAGGAATAGAAGACATTCAAACTAAGTTGGGATGTCTTGCAGATTTCAGTCATTGCCAGGTATATATTATTTAAAAAAAGGAAAAAAGAAATAAAAAAAAGACATTAACCTAACTAACTAAGTAAATCCACACAAAGTGTATGTCAACCCAATCAAGTGATACGAAAAAAATAAAAACAACATCAATGAATGTCTAAAGTGCGGTGTATGGACAAACCGTCAACACGAAACGAATCCAAGAACCAACAACTCTTTGCAACACCAACAAGGATAATGTCTTTTTCGAGTCAAACAGTCCAACATCATACAGGTAGGCTGATGAAGATTTTGAAATTTCCCCCAATTTAAATAGTACTTGAAGGTGAGAGATTCGACCGCCAACACGGATACAAAATATTGTAAAATAAAATATACTCCCTCCGTCCCAAATTGTATGTCGCTTTGGAACAAAAAATTTGTCTCAAATTGTATGTCGTTTTACAATATCAATGAAACATTAATGTTACTTTTCCTATTATATCCTAACTATTTATTACTCTCTCTTCTTTAAATTCTTTTATTTATCTTTCTCATACCATTTATTAAGGACAATTTTGTAAAATAACTCATAATATCTCTTTTCCACACAAAATTAATTATATTTCTTAATACGTGTGAAATGTCCAAAACGTCATACAATTTGGGACGGAGGGAGTAATAAATAAAAGAGTTTGTGCTAAGAATCTTGTGAAAGAGAGTGTGTTATAATCATTTATTTTTAACAAATCCTTAAAATTCATAAAATCTTATAAAATCTCTAAAATCATTTCAAATCCTTTAAAATATTATGATGTAAATTCATTAAAATCCAAATTGTAAATTTTGATAGAAAATCATGCAAATCTTTTAAAATTCTCAAGACTTTTTTAAACAAAAATTATCCTTTAAAATCTTAATCCAATAATTTAGTTTTTAAATTCGTGATTACACCGCATTAACACATGGCTCACAAAAACAGGAGGAGAAGAACTACAAGCACTATAATAGTTAACAAAAAGAATGCTATATTGTTTCAGTTTTTCAACTTGCAATTATACATGCTATTGCTAAACATAATTTGAAGTCTCGAATACATTACAGTTCATAGCTTAATTTTTCAACACTGTTGATATGCTACACAGTAAAAATAAATGAATCAAATTACACATTCCGTCACTCGGAAGATACTATGAATTCAAAACAGTGTAGGCCATCCAACTCCGGCGCAAACCTTTGTCTCGAAGGGGCCGGGATTTGCTTGTCTCCACTGGGTGTTGATGTTTTTGGATTTTTCCCTGTGGTTTTGGATTCGGCGACTTCTTTATTGGGCTTTGAATTTACATCCTTTGCCGGGGCAAAACCCAAGGAGAAGCTCCACTTCTGGGCCTGTGAGATCTCGAAGTGGCTGAACATAGACATAAACATGTTTGTTATGCTGTGTCTGGAAAATAATGAGAGAATTTATAGTTGCTTTTGAATAGTTGAATAGATGTTGTAGTTGTGTTTAGTTGTGTGTTGGATATGCATAAATGATGAGAGAATTTATAGTATTAATTAGATGAAGATGAAGATGAAGAAAGTGGAAGAGTCGTGAAAGGAAGACTAATTTGGAATTTTCATGAAGTTTCTAAGCGGTGTTCTCCTTGTTATGTTTTGACTTTTGGACTCGAGAAGTTTCTTTCCATTGACGCGTGATTCAACAACCACTTACGCGTTCAACCCTTTGGTTTGGTTTTTAAGTTTTTTTATTTGCACTGGACTAATGGTAAGCCAAATTTGATTCATTCAATTGAATAGTCAACAGCTTTCTTGTTGACCCTATACACACCTTTATAACCAAAAGGGAATGGCTTTAAAGTTTACATGTGTTTTTTAATTACATATTACTGACTTGTTACATGTTAAATAATTTAAAAGTACTCCCTCTGTTCCTTTTTAAGTGTCTATTTTGAAGAAATTTTTTGTTTCTATTTAACTGTCACTTTCAAAGTTCAATACAACAATAAATGCTGTTTTACCAACATTACCCTTAGTTATTTATTGTGGCGAGAGAAATATATAAAATGAGACATTAAATGAATAAGGTTATTCTAGTAAAAATATAAATTATTGTATTGATAGTAGTAACATTTATTGATTGTCTTGGTTTGTGTAAAATGTTAAAAAGTGACAATTAAAAAGGAACAGAGGTAGTATAAATATTGTATTGAAAACAACAAAACTATTATGTGTATAAAAATTTGAATATACGACTTTAACAAAATTATTATGTGTATATAGATCATTAAGCATTAAGACACGTGTAAGCATTTATATTTCATTTATGTCATGATGAACTCCACTTTTCATGAAAAAATTGTTCACTCCTGAAAATAAATGATATGGTAGTCGAGATTGGTAAACGGATGATTTTATGGTGAGACTAATCATTTTCAGTCGATTAGAGGTGAAAGTGTAAATACAACTGAATGCGAGTTGGTTCGGTTTTTTTTTCAAGTCTCCTAAGGTCCAAAAAGGTTATGGGAATGTGGATGTTAGAAACAATCAAAACTCGGTGGAACTTGACAATTCAGCATTTTATTTGTGTTTCGTGTTTTTAGCTACAATAATCAAAGAAGTTATGAGCACGAAAATACATTTTAAGGGAGTTGTACCCACCTGGATATAAGAAACGACAAATGCCACAAAACTTGAAAGATCAAGTCAAATGTGGGTATTCTAATGTGTGTAAAAATATCAAATGAAGTTAATTTTGGAATGAATGAAGTATGTTTTTTTGTTTTTATAAAATAATATCTCTGTACTAAATTACATGTCATTTTGACAAATTCAAATAAATTAGTTAGTTTTTCATGACAAAGAGAGATTTTGAATTAATTTACAAAATTATCCTTCATTAACTACATGAAAAAGAAAATTTTAAATAAAAAAATGTGAGCATGTATCCTTAGCTTTTGTCTTATTTGAGAGATTAAGAAATAAAGAGTTAGAAAAGAGAGAAGTAGAAGAGAAATAACAAACTTCTCTTGTTTTGGTTAAAAAGAAGTTGGGAAGGGGGAATAAAAATTGTGGGTCCGATATCTTTATGCTTTCGCCTCTAACTAGAGAAGACATTGTGCTAGAGTGGTAGATGAGTTTCACCATGAACGAATCGTTCAGGTGAACTCGAATTCGATTCCTGGATGAAAAAATTATTGACCAGACTTTTCTTATTTTACGGTCGAACTCTGAATTACTACGACGGAACTCCAGCTTGCACAATTTTCACTTTTTCCTATTAAAAGTCACTTTTGCCATTCTATGTCTAATACTTGTCTCGTGGTACGTTTTATATATCGAGCAAAAAAGTGTTGGCTTTAAAAAAAGTTTTTTTTTTTTATAAATAAAATAAAGAAACTGACATTTAAAGAAATATTATAAAATTCTCGCATGCTTGTAGCATTGTTTGTCATCCCTCAATTGCTTAAGTTGTAATAATTAGGTACAAGTTTACATCTAAACAATAAGAACAAAATTCAAACGCATGTGCAAGCATTGAACAAAGTTCAAAATCAATAGATCACCAACCTAGGTTTCAAGTTAAAATCTTAAGCTCTCTAAGTCACAGGTTCTCATCAAATTGGTCACTCACCTCACAAGATCACTCATTTGGGGATAAAGTGATATGATTCCACTCAGGGGCGGCAGCACCCCCCAGCAAGCCCGGGCACATGCCCGGGCTCAACCCATATTTTTTTTTTGTATTTTGGCCCAACTCAATAACTCATTAACCCACTTGGAAAAAAAAAAGGCAATTGGAATAATTTTATTCATTCTCCCTCATACACTCACCACAAAACAATCAGCCATCAAAAAAGAAAGCATATGCGTTTCTTCTCTCAACTAGTAAAAGACCCGTGCGAAAATGCACGGTTCACGTAACATTGCGATAATTATATATATTTTTTTTAAGGATTGCGACAGTTATATAAAAACTAATTAGATTGTTAATATCGTAGAATATTTATAGATATTAAATGAAAATTATGACTATTAATGTAATGTTTCTATTAAATATTTTTTTCTTATATATACATAAATTTGTTAAATAGTTGAGTCACACTAGTTATGAATTTTAGTTGCTTATATATGCGAAAACAATTTTTTATGTAGATATATGAGAAAATTGATATGATAAAATTTTGAAAACTCATGACTATTTTCAAAATCAAAATTAATATGATATTTCTATTAAATATCTTTTTATTTTATATGCAAAAAACTATTCAATATTTGCACCGCACCCGTTGCAGATTTTATATACTTATATCTGCATAAACAAATTTTTATATACATATATGAGAAAGTCGATATGATAAAATTTTGATAACTCATGACTATTTTCAAAATCAAAATTAATGTTGTGTTTCTATTAAACAACTTTTTATTTTATATGCAAAAGACTGTTCAATGTTTGCACCGCACCCGTTGCAGATTTTATGTACTTATATCTTTATAAACAAATTTTTAGATACATATACGAGAAAGCCAATATGATGGAAATTCGTTACTATTTTGAAAATATCAACATTAATGTAGCATGTCTATTAAATAAATTTTTATTTTATATTTAAAAAACTGTTAAATATTTAAACCGTTAAAATGACAATTATGCACATAAAATTAAGAAGATCATGAGTTTTAATAAAGATAATTATGAAACTTGGTTGAACTTCGATTTTTATATATTATTAGTAGATATGACCATTATACAATGTGAATTTGCGGTTAAAATTTTGCCCAGACTATATAAAATTCCTGGCTCCGCCACTTATTCCACTCAATTGCTCATTAAAAACTAAATCCTGCCATAGACTTGACTATAAACCTACATCTTTTGTGAAAGCCAACATGAATCAAAAAGCACTTTTCACGAGGTTGTAATATGGGATCGTGTGTTAGGGTTCAAGGTGGGATACATCAAACAATATAATATTTCTTTCTAGTGTGTTGAAATAATATATATATATATATATATATATATATATATATAAGTAAAATATCGTATTTTACTGCTCTCTGGCATAGACCAGTTCATTAATCTGTTTTCCATTTCTTGAATTTATAATTCACTATTTTGATAAATCTTGATCTATAGTAGATTGATTACTATATATATATATATATATATATATATATATATATATATACACACACATTCTTCTTTTCATTCTTTTGAGCTAAAGATGATTTTTTTTTAATTTTCGCTTGCCTAGATTTATACTTTAAAGATACTCAAATTGACAAATTTCAAGCAAATTATGGGACCAAGAAAATACTTTCTTTTTTATGTCTCAATGGGACAGCTAATGGATAACAGCAAATTAAAAGACAAAAAATATTTGAGAAACTAATATAGTCAATGATTACGAGTCAATTTCTATACAGAAACATGAATCTTTGAGAATTTTCATTTAGGTTTTAAGGTGGGACACGAGCTTCCTTTACGAGCTCATTCTTTTCAAAGTCCTCTTCTTCCATATGTTTTCATTTAGAGCTCTTCACCTTAGTGACCCCAAGAATGTTATCCCAAATTTCTATATAGTTTAATTTGCAAATCCTATGAACTTTAAAAGGATTATACCACTTTCTCTTAGATTAACAATTTTATAGAATAAGTTTGGGAATTTGAAAAAAATCGAACCTTTTACAAATTGAGAAATCCATTTTTTTTTTCACATTTTCTAACTAAAATGAAACATTAGGTGATTTGGTTGTTGAAATTTGGGAGAGGTCATCGCCTTAAGTAAATCTTCTACATCTCAAATGACTAATCATACTTTCATTGAAGAACGAAAATACTTTGGAAAAAATAGAAGAATGTTGGTTGTTTGAGGGATATGTGAGGAGGTAGGGAGTATATTCACTCTTTTGTCCCTCTAAAAATGTGCAAATTGTTTGAAAAATAACTCCCAAATGTCATTTTTTATATTTTTGAAGGCATTGGGAGATAATTTTTAAAGTAGTTTTACGGGATAAAAGCAAATAGGGGGTAAAAAAGCAACCATCGTATTCTTCTATGAATCACGGGCTTAAATTATTTGAGGAAAAAAGGCCCGTGTTATTTTTAAAGGCCCAAGCGATTAACCCTAGGTTTCTGATAACACGCCACTATATATATATATATCGAAACTCACATTTTGCTGCTCTGGAATTCGTAAACCCTAGTTTGTGTGGCAGAACAATCACAATTCACAAAATGAGTTCCGGCGAGTTGGGTTGCATTTACGCCACCTTGATCCTCCACGACGATGGAATCCCAATCACCGTGAGTCTGTTATCTCTCTTCAATTAGATTTCAATAATCTCCAAATCGCTCATAGATCTCTTTTTTTTTGTTACTTTTTGGGTTTGTGTAGGCGGAGAAGATCGGCACTTTGTTGAAGGCTGCTAACGTCACCGTTGAATCCTACTGGCCAAGCCTATTCGCTAAGCTTGCTCAGAGCAAGAACGTTGATGATCTCGTTTTGAACTCCGGCGCTGTTGGTGGTGCCGCCGTTGCCGCATCTGCACCTGCTGCTGGTGGCGGAGCCGCAGCAGCCGCTGAACCCGCCGCCGTGGAAAAGAAGGTATTGTTTTTAATTCTTTCTTTTATGATTCTGATTTTTGTATGAAATTGTGTGATGATGATTTCCTGATTGGTGAAGTGAACTAATACCATTGAAATTAGAAACGGATAAAAAATTAGTTGTATAATAATAGTATTGCAATTTTCCTAAGGATAAAAACTTAGAATTGATTCTCTCGACATTGTTTGTTTTGTTGAATTTGCTTTTCTATGCTTTTGTTTGTGTCTTGTAATGCAAATTGATGATTTTGTGATTGGCTTGAGTGTTGTGATCAAGTTTTGGTTATACCTTTTTTGTAGAACTTGCATCTGGGTATAAAAGATATAATTCTTCTAGCTCTTATCGTGATAAGCCCAACTATGCATAATCTTACATAAGCTAAGATAAAATAGTTACCTTGTTAGCTTAGTATAATTGTCTTAAGTTGATTTGAAAAATTCTCCCAAACAGTCTCACAAAACTTATGTAAGCTTAAATAGGCCAATCGCAACAGGCCCTATATCCACATTTTCTACGTTTGGGTGTTTTTTTTACTCTTTCACAATAATTGAACGTTTAATGTTGTATTAAAGCTATGATGCAGTCAATTTGTTTTGATTATGTTGTATATAGCGAACTTAATGCATTTCTTACTGTGTTTGTAGGAGGAAGCCAAGGAAGAAAGTGACGATGACATGGGCTTTAGTTTGTTTGACTAAGTTTCTCTTTATAGTTTGTTGTAGCCAGATTAGGGTTCCTTTCAAGGAGTGGCTGAATCCAAAACTTGTTTTGTTTTATAAATTGTTTATCTAAGTGAGTTTTAGCAATCTACTATCTCATTTTATTGTTAAATTTTTGTGACATTGTTAAATTTTGGGAGTTTTTTTATATATCTGTGACAATTGAATCTGAATGAGATGTTTATTTTCTTATTCCATTTGATGACATCTGGTGCGGGAATATATCATACCAATGTTAATTTTGAAAGATTTTACTAACTATACTTTTCTAAAACTGTCATTGAATTAGTTTTTATGACCAATCTATAATGGTCGTTGGTGGGAAATTGTACAATATTACTTCTTTTTTTCATCTCAAAACGAATACAAACCATCCGTTTGTGCCTGGGTACTTGCATGTTATTTTGTATTTGAAATGAGAGCAATGCACTTTGTAGTCTATGCAATATTTTTTAAGTAAACCTGAATACTTACTGAAGTTCAGTAGTTGTTTTCTACAACCATTTTTTTTTTTGCAATATTCTTGTTTATGAGAAAAACTTAGGTGAGGGAACCCTTTGTTCAATAAGCACTTAGTAAAGATTTATATTTACCTGCTTTTAAGGGCACCAATGATGAGGGAAACCTCTATTTTAGGGCACTGATGCCAAAACTAGAAACCAAGTTTAAGGTCAATTTCATTTGAGATCCCTACTAGATTATTCATTTATATTGTGCTTGTTTTAGCCGTGTTATTAGGACCTGCGATAGTCGTCTCCAATTAGATTTCTCCAACCAGTTTTTTTTAGGGTCCGTTTGGTTCGAGGGGAGGGGAGGGGAGATCTCTTTAAAATTTTATTACATTGCCAAAATTATCCTTGTAACAATTTTTATTATTATTAGGTTATATTATTGTTGTAACAACTTTTATTTTCATGTTATCTATCACTCTTATTTGTTATATATAAAAACAAATATTATCGTATATTTAATTAAGTTTAAGGGGAAAACAGTAAATTAATTTTAAAATCCCTCCCCACGTATTTTTAATTAAAATTCCTCCCGTCCCCTTCCCTCCTCTCCCTTTCTCTCCCCTTTGTTGAACCAAACAGACCCTTATTATATGTTTTCTGCTAGTTTGATCTTAATATATGTTTTCTGCTAGCTTGATGTTATCTACCCAAAATCTTAAGGTTGCTAGAACCTTTTTTCTCCTAACATTATTATGAACATTTTTTTTTAGGTTTATAATGAAATATTTGCTTATAATTTTTAGGTTTATAATGAAATATTTGCTTATAATTGTGACTAGTGTGTTGAATACTACTTTTGTTGACCGTAGTGGAGCTTTATCCTCATCGATCGGGTTATCTTATGCATAAAATCATGCCATTGGTGTTAGTTCGCCCCAAGTTTTTGGTTTCACCCTTCATTTATATATGAGTTTGTGGTTTCATCCTTCATTTAACTGTGAAATATTAATTTTACAATTAGTTCAATAACTTACATTTCTGTTTGCTCTCTTAAACATATCTTTTCCTTTTTTTTTTGGTGAACAAACATATCTTTTCTTTTAAAGTATCAAATGTATTTTTTCTCCACACTTCTTTTAGTTTCGAATAGTCGTGTTTTATAAAGGGGGTGCTACATTGCTAATTTCACTATTGGTAATGTTTGTGTTAACCTTAAAAAACACACCCTAAGACTATATATAACTTTACATGGAAATTTTGTTTACACAATAATTTAATAAAATTATATCGTGAACTCATTTATTATTTATTTTCGATAGTATCTAAACAATTATCTGCATGACAATATCTAATTGGATTACTTCAATAAAGTTTACACTGTAATCTTTTTAAAAAAAAAAAAAAGTTTACACTGTAATTTTTTTTTTAAAAAAAAAGTTTACACTGTAAGGTTATGGATTTTAAACTTATTTAATACTGTAATGTTTTTTCGGCCGGCGTAAATAAAGTCTTGCACAAAATTGTATCATTAAGGAATCAAACTTAGATTTTTTAGAATAATTTGTCATTGATGGAGCTCATTAACCACTTACTTTGTTATACTTTTAGTATGTTTGGATGGATATAAAATGATAGAGGAAAAAATAATAAAATTTCTCTATTTGATTGAATAGAGAGATAAAATGGAAGAAAGCAAAATGATTGAATAAAAATAAATTATTTTGGCTCTAGTTCTTGAATCATTATTATTTTTCACCACAAAAATTATGATTTTTCCAACTAAATTTAATATTATTTGTTAAAAATCAAATGTAAAATGATGTGAGAGATGCATCATTAGAGAAATAATGTAATGTTAAAAATCAAAAATTATGAATAGCAATTGCCATTGGAGGGATGTGATTTGGTGTCACAATAAATTTTGATCATTTCTCTTGCAAAAAAATAAATAATGTGGACATCTAAAAACTTATTTCAAATATAGAACATTCACAAGTATTATTTTAAACTATAATTTATCTTGAACGTCATTCCATGTTATATAATTTTGAAAACTTATTTCAAATACAAGTATTATTTTAAAATATAACTTTGAAAACGTTCACAAGAAAAGAAAAAACATTGAAAACTTCTTCCATGTTATAATTTAGCTAAATTAGTTTCAGAAGGTAATTGAGATTATTTTATGCTTTTTAGGTAATATAATTTTAGAAGGGTAATTTAAAGTTAAATAATTTTTAAAATAAAGTGATCTTATGACGTTTTTTTATCAAAAATTTGATGTAAGAGATTAATTTCCATGCACCAATAATGTGATTTTTTTTATACCTCTCAAAAAAATAAAAAACTTTTTTTATTGCAGATATTTAAGGAACTAATATTAATCAATTTCTTTAAGTTAATCAATATAATTACCAAATCAATTTCTTTAAGTTAATCAATTTCAAAATATAATTACCGAAAAAACAATAATCAATTTCTATATAAATACCTAGTGGGTGTATTGAGATTCAATTCATCTAAATTTTATTTTTCAAAATAATTTATAGAATAAAAAAATGAAGTTAATTTTTTATGAAAACGCGTTCAATTTTTTGATGCAATCTCCACATTAATTTTTTTACCAAAAGTTGAATGAAAATTGATTTTATTTTAGGAAAGAAATATCACCATCTATCGTAGGTAAATATTCAATTTCTAAATATGCTTATTGACATTTGATTCGGTTGATTCATCGACATCAACATCTCACAACAGTAAATCAGTAATGTTGAAGTTAATTCGAGAAAAGAAGAGAAAAGAAAGAGTGTAGTTGAATAAAGATCCACGTGATTTTGATCGTGATTCTGAGGCTCATCGCTGAAGCAAACCAAGCCGCGACTGTGAAACGCGATTTTGGATCTTTAAGAAGAAGAATCCGCATTCACAAAAAAAAAAAAAATTCAATCATCGTCATAATTATAATTATAATTATTTTCCACAATCCAAACACTCCTTTGCCCCATTCACGGGACTAGGAGAAAAGCAAAAGTGAATAATCCAATCTCGTTGCCTCAGAGATCCAATCGGAATCGCTTATAATTGATTAAGCTTCCAGCTGAGAACGCCAAACACTACTCGCTGGCTGGGTGCTCTACCCCTTGAAATTGCACCCTTCCAGAAGAACCCTAGGTATTCAAATCCCTTCTTATCTTATTACTCTATGCATCGATGAATAACTGAAAGACCAATGACGCGTAATTCTGTGTCTTACTCTGTTCCGTTAGTTTCAGTTTCATCTATATCTTATGCATAATTCTCTTGATCTAACTAATCAAACAGTTTATCTTTTCTGTAAAATTGTTAAATTTTTTTTCTTCTTTCTAACAGTCACCGTAATGTATGTGGCAGTGGTGCTGCATGTGTAATTTATGGTATTAGTAAGTATTAACCCCTAATGGAAGGCTGATTAGGATTATTATGAAAATTGCCTACTAACCACACCACAGGCACTGACAAGAATAAATAATTTAATGTAATCATGTGTGTCGGTGTCAATCACTGACGCATTTCTGACACCAGGACAAGCCTAATCCAAAGAGTGTCCATGCTTTATAAGAAAATGTAAAAAATTCTTGTGAGAATCCCGATCGGAATGGTGAAAACCTATGATTTTTAGTAAAATCCCTGCAAAATCGGATTTCATATGATTCTAACGATTCTGGTTTTGAGTCGTTTATGTTTAAGCTTTGTGACTAGTTTGTTTTATGTTTAAGGTTTGAGACTTTGAGTCTTTTATGTTTAAGATTTGAGGCATGGTTGTTTTATGTTTGTGTAAGATTTGAAACTTTTAGTAGTTTATGCACTATATAATATATATTTAGTATTATTTTTGTTTTGGTAGGATCCTTTGATCTTGGTTGTGATTTTATGTTTTATGAGCTTGCTATCCCCTTTCGATTTGATGCAAATTCTTGATTCTGACAACCTTGAAATGCTGTTATTTAAGTATGCAATTATGTTAGTGAATATAGTATGTGACGTGAGGAATCTGGTAATTCGGTGGAGTTTTACAGATGTGGAGCATTCTTTTTGTATGTTATAGTTATTTTGTTAACTCGTAGCACTGTGTTGTGTGCTTCTTTGACGAACCTTTTTTTTTGTATATACTTTTCTTGTAGATGTTGCAGCTAAGTTCAAAATCGGCCGTTCGGCATTGGTGATGTAGAGTCACAGAGCCAATATGGCATTTGTAACTAAGATCAAATGGGTTGTTCTTTCTGTAATCTCTTTATCTGTGGCGTCTATCATTATTCATCTGTCTTTGGCAAAGTTGTGGACTGTTAACATAGCGCCATATAGAGCAATTGCAAGTCTTCATGATGATTTTTCTTCTGTGGTGGTAAGGCAGGTTGGTTCTTACTATATACATGTATATGTTGCTTGTATAAGGTCAAATGTTTTGCCTTTCACTTAAGCACATCTTTGGATGGGCGGAAAGGAAAGGAAAAGAGCGTGTAATCTTTCACTTTTGAATTAAGAGTTACATAAAAGTTTATAAAAGTGAATAAGGGCTTAGAACATTAAGTTTTATGCCAATATGTGATTTTTCCTTTCATTTTAAATTTATTAAATTACAGAATATATGTTCAAAATAAAAGCCCCCTTCCTTTCCCTCCAAAACCCTCTATCGAAACACACCCTAATGTATTGAGTTTATTTGCTTCAAACGCTACAGGGTGTAAAGAATAAGAAGCTATGGGGTTCCATAAAGTCTTTGGAATCACTGCAGCCTAGTTTCGACGCTAGAAGCAATTATACTGGTAATATATTTTGACTTAAATTTCTTAGCTTTCTATTAGGGAGACATGTGACGACCAGAAGTGTGCTATTTAGGCTTGTAATTTTGTCGGTGTGGCATTAAAAGTAAAAGTTTGTCGAAGTGTTCCTATTTTACATCTTGGTGATTAGCCTTTTTTTCTTTTGAATTTATAAATTTCATTTTAAATGAAGTCATATATTTAGTCATCATTGCCAATATCTTACCTAGTAATCAGATTCTAGATTGTTGTGACAAAAAGGTATCATGGAGAGGAATAACAGAAGCTATTAGTTTGTGTATTGAATTACAAATTGAGAGGAATCATGGATATCGTATAAAAATGCTAAACAACATTCAAGACGGAAGTTATGCTATAGATGCTGCATTCATGACAGTTTAAAGTGCAATTCATAGTATTCGTTCTTATTTGAATGTGAATGATAAACAAGAGATACTCTTTTTGAAAAATAGACAAATGGAAGTTTTTTTCCTCCATTGAAATTACTTTCATATATGAAATGATTTTGGCTGTAACTGCTGCCTTTTCTCTAGTTTGATGTACATAACTGAGCTACTATTATTTGGTGATCATGATGTTTGACAATTTTTTACAAACCGTATTAAATATTATGTATATTTCCTCATTGTGCCATTTTCGTTCGTCCTTTACATTTTCCATTTCAAGTTTGTGTTTCTTTCCTTCCCAGATCCAAAGGAACAGAATAATGGTTTCATCTATGCAAAAGTTTTTGGTGGATTTGCAAACATAAGATCATCGGTATGATCCATCAGATGTGCAGAAGTCCTTTTTTATTTAATTTTATTTTCAAGTCATTCCTATTTCTTTTGCAATTTAACAACAGCTTTTTTTATTTTATAGATCCCTGATCTGGTCGCTATATCCAGGCTTTTAAATGCTACTCTTGTCATTCCAGAATTTCAAGAGAGTCTTCGCTCAAAAGGAGTAAGGTATGTGCTGCAAGTTTTGTGCAGTCATTAGCATGCCACTGTGCTTTATGCTACTAATATTTTCTTTCTGTGATGCCTTTATATAATTTATTCATGTTTTTTAAATTTTTATTCAGCCCAATGTTCAAGAGTTTTTCCTATCTTTATGATGAGGAGCAGTTCATAGCATATCTAAAAAAAGATGTAATTATTGCAAAGACCCTGCCTGGAAGTTTGATGGAAAGGAGAAAAAGAAATGAATTTCCTACATTTAGGCCCAAAAGTTCATCTTCTCCAAACTTCTACATTCAAGAAATTTTACCGAAGCTAAAGAAATCTAAGGTTATTGGATTAATTATTGCCAATGGTGGAGCGCTGCAGGTATTTCGGTATCCTGAAATTGTCAACTAATGCTTCTGTTTTGTGTGGATACAATATTTTATTGGAAGAAAGATAGTAAAATATTTCATCTCTATATCAAAAATATTTCATTAATGACTTCAGACTTCCATGTATATGCTTGATCTGCTTAGCTTCATTCTTATGCAAAAAAATCAATGTCTGAATATGATAACAAATGCACATAGTAAGTGGCGGACTTACACTCGATCAAATGCTTTATGCTAAAAGTTTCTTAGATTCCTGCATCATATATTTTTTACTTTGCTTGTCGATTATATGTCAATTTTTTCTTTAGGTTCCTTTGAAGGTAATCCTATTTGAGGAATTACAATATCTTTTTATTTCCGACATTTTGATAATTTAAAATATTAAACATTGGTTGTGATTCCTTCTACATTTTTCCATCACCTAAACCTTCCCATGCATTTTCCCTTGTTCAAATGCTTGCTTATGTTCTTTTTTTTTTTTTTGTAGCAAGAGAATTGCTTCTTTTCTGTTTTCATTTTTTTTCTGTTCAAATCTATGAAAACAGGAAACAAGTGAAAAACTCCGACAGATTCGTAATAAATGTGAAAACAGAATATTTTCTGAAACTAATCAGGCCCTAGAATTTCCTTTCTTACACATTTTGTTTCTGCAGTCCATACTTCCACCTACCATGGCAGAGATTCAGAGGCTGAGATGCAGAGTTTCTTTCCAGGCCCTTCAATTTCGTCCAGAAATTCAAATGCTTGGCCATCGTATGGTTAACAAGTATGAATGCCTTTTATGTAAACTAATTGATGTCAACATGCTTTACTATCACATATTACTTCCTTATTATTTGAAATTGCTTTTTTTTTTTAGGGTGGGGGGGGGGGGTCTTTAAAAGTCATAATTTAGTGTTTCTGTTATCCAATATAACAATGAAAATGTAGTTTGTTAGCTACGGGGATTATATTAGGACAGAGTAGTTACCTAGTTAGTCAGAGGGAATTAGTTACATAATAAATAGGAAGATACAAGGGTATAGAGGAATCATTTAGATTTATTTATAGAGTAAACACAGCCATGGCTCAGTAGTTAGTGGAAACCCAAGAAATAAAATAATTCCTTTCGTTTTCTATTTCTATTGTGAGCTCCTAACAATTTAGGTTTCCAGTAGAGTTTCATATGGATTTTCTCTATGGTGGTCGGTGGTCACACTTTGCTCATCAGAAAACAACTATTTCTGGAGTTGATGACTGGATGTATAAGAAATTTATGCTGTCTTTTTAGGTTGAGATCGTTGGGGCAACCCTTCTTAGCATACCATCCTGGCCTACTGAGAGAAACCTTGGCATACAATGGTTGTGCAGAACTTTTTCAGGTTTGTTGTGTTTCTCTTCCTTACCATTACTAATTGAAATATTGTTCTACTTTAACAGTATATAAATCTTTCTGTGGTACACCACTTCTGATTTTTTTAGTATAGTGGGTACATTAGAAACTTGTAATATTTCAGTTCGCAGACATTGTTTATCCTTACGCTTGCCTTGCGTTTCTTTTTTTCTCTTTGCTTATTTTGTTGAGGTTTTGTTTTGTTAGGATGTACACACTGAACTCATACAACATCAAAGGGCTCAAATGATAAAGGATAAAATTCTTAATGAGGATTTGAATGTGGATTCACACTTGCGAAGAGATAAAGGTCTATGTCCCCTCATGCCTGAAGAGGTATGGTAAATTTTCCAGTAGGGTTTCCTGGTAGAATTTCGTGGTTTTTGTCCTATTTTCAGTTATAACCTTTTGTACTTCTAAAAAAAAAGTAACCTTTTGTCCTATTTTCAGTTATAACCTTATGTCCTATTTCCTGGTAGAATTTCGTGGATTCACACTTCTAAAAAAAATCTTAAAAGTAACCTTTTGTACTTGGAGACAATGACAAATGTAATCCCTGACTCCATTTGACACTGATCCTGGATGGATGCCAAGTTTAGATGTCAAGTCTTACCGTCTCTATATAATATTTTATGAACTTATAATCAAAATAGACCCCCCCACTCCCAAGAATTTGTTGGCTTGGGTATGATTTATTTTGCAACAACTGTAAAAGGTGAATATCCTTAAGACAGTTCCGAAAGAATGGGATATTCAATTTGCTTGTAGTAGACGCCAATAGTTGCAGGAGAGGGATGTTCATTTTATTTTATGATTATACATACTTTTCTTAGAAGTAGACTAAGATCCCTGCTGAACATATTTAGAAATTGTATGTTTTCACTAAAGTATATGTACTGTGAAACAGAGTTATTCTCTTGCTTTTAATGTTTACTACTCTTGGGGGAAGTTACGAATCATTCTATAAGAACGTATAAATTTATTCTGAGTCATTCGAAGATCTTTTAACATTTGTTTTGCTGGTTTTCATTTTTATGCTGTTTGCACCAAAACATGTGATAAAAGTTGGGTTATCATGATTCCTTATCAATTTTCTTTGTTGCTAGGCTACAAGTAATATAATATGATTGGACTAAAAGATTTGATGAACAAATTTATTAATGATAATGATAGAATTGAAGTAATTTTGGGGGAGAGAAAAGACGGGATGTGTTTGAAGGTTTCGGGGGTAGTAGTAATGCTAAATCAATTATGATGTAATGACAGTAATTAGTATTTTCTACATTGAACCCAATGTGACCTTGAGTCACATGATTGAAATCTAGGAAGCGTTGGACCCACTATACGGGCATGTACTCTGTAGTCGGTAAGTGCAAGATACTGTTTCCTACAACTTGAACATGTGACCTCAAGTCACATGGTGTGAACTGTGAATTCCAATGGCTGTGCTTTGGCTTTCCTACTCACCCTTCCCTTGATACCTAACTTTGTGGTTGGATTATGCAAATTAGGAAGTCAACACTAAATACTTTAAAAGGATAAACTGGTGCTATCAAGCTCCTGCAATGGGAAGATCTAGGGAAAGATCAATTCCTTTGCAGATATATTTTAGGCATCCTTGCCTTCTATATGCAGAAGTATTGAAATTGGTGCCTAAGTCATCCTTACAAAACCATCCTGTAAAGTAAGAAGTGCCTCATCTTTATAAACTCTTATCAAGAGTCTTATCTATCCGATGTGGGACTTGGGTTTTTCTCAATGAAGCGGCTGATTCCATGGCTCAAACTTGTGACCTCCTCGTCATGCAGCCATAACTCCGATCATTGCACTATTCCCCGCCCCACTCAACACTTAAAAACTGCTTGAGTAAAATTTGGAAATAGAGGTATTGAAATCAAGATATGTGGTGGTTTTGGGGTGCCAACATAATTGAGATGTCATTTCTGCCATGTGTTGTTTTTGCACTCTAATTTTGTTTAAAAAACTAATCAAGAAATTTAAAACTGAAAATAATAAATTCATCTTGCACAAATTCATTTTGCACCCAAAATACCTGTCAAGCAACTCTAAAATGCTAATGGCTCTCAATTGTGCATGCAAGATCTAGCCAGAGTGCAACCAATTTTACAATTAAAATTGAAGTAATGTGGGCCTTTTGGGAGCATTGCTTCCATTTTTGTGGATAAATATGAATTGCCATTTGGAATTAAATTTTTTTACCGTTTGGAGGTTAGATTTGTTATTCTGTTTCAACTTTTACAGGTTGGCATTCTCCTTCGAGTAATGGGTTATCCTTCCAAAACAATAATTTACCTGGCTGGCTCTGAAACATTCGGAGGTCAACGTGTTTTAATTCCTTTGCGGTCCATGTTTATCAATACACTGGATCGCACTTCCTTGTGCAGTGAGAAAGAATTGTCTGACTTGGTTGGACCTGAAACACCTCTTCCTCAAAATATATTTCGAACACCTCCTACAAAAAGCGAGGAAGAACTTAAAGAAGAATGGAAGAGGGCCGGTCCTCGGCCTCGGCCTCTTCCGCCACCTCCAAATAGACCAATTTACCAACATGAAAAAGAAGGCTGGTATGGTTGGATCACTGAGACCCCTACAGAACCTGATCCTTCACCTATGGATATGAGGATGAAAGCACATCGATTACTTTGGGACGCACTAGATTACATTGTTTCTTTGGAAGCAGATGCCTTCTTTCCTGGATATAACAATGATGGAAGTGGATCGCCAGATTTTTCAAGCCTTGTCATGGGACATCGGCTGTATGAGACTGCTTCTTCTAGAACATACCGACCGGACAGGTAAATGCTCTTTGGTGTTTGTCTCAATTTATTGATATTCGTTAAGATATAAAAAGGTTTCATATAAATCATCAAATTTTCTTATTTTATTGGGGAACGTTGCCAAGTTACCGAGTTCAATGAGCGGGTAAAAGATGGCATTATTTTGTGACCTCTTTCTTTTTGTTCAACGAGCCACATAATTTCCTTTTACTCTACTTCAGTAACCAACAATGCTTCTCAGAGATGGCATGTTTTGTCTTGACTCTTGATTGAATAATTTTTTTTTTCTTGGTCTAGTAGCCTAGTGGCTGGAGCTCACACATTTAAATGTGGAGAAGTGGGTGGTCCGGGGTTCAAACCCTGGCCCCTGCATAAATTATGCAATGTCCCTACCAATTGAGCTAAGCTCACGGGGACAATTTATCTAAAGAACACTATTACACTATTACAACTTTCTTCGGTCCTATTCCAGACATCCATACCTGTCAGTATTTAAACAAATGCTAGACAAGACAATCATCTTGCAGCAGACCACAGACAAGCCTAGGGCATGTCTTTGGCACTTTCTGGATAAATTTTATGCATATTTGTTGTTCTGTGATTAAATTGTGTGCATGGTATGCCTTCCTTCCTTTCCACCTATGTTTTTTCGAATGCGGTAATTTTTTATTGATTGTCTTGATGCCTTGAGAATTGCATGTATATATGTATCTGAAGGTGATGAGTATGATGAACTTCTGTTTCCGCGCTTCGAACTTCTCAGCATTCTAGTTCTTTGAAAACCATGTAGTTGTTTGTGGTTGTGGTTAGTTGAAATTTCCCTGAATTCTACATTTTAGTGACCCTATTTCCTCCTGTTTCTTACAGGAAAGTTGTTGCGGAACTTTTCAACATGAACCGTGAGAATTTGTACCATCCAAAACACAATTGGACAATTTTAGTGCAAGAACATCTTAACAAAAGTATGACCGAGGAAGGCCTCATAAGGCAATCTCGATTGTCAAAACCAGCAATGTTCCTTTCACATCCACTTCCAGAATGCTCTTGTAGAGTAGCTTCTGCCAGTGTTGCTAACCGTGTTAGAGGTGAGGATGGCCAAATTCTATATGGAGGCGAAGACCTTTGCCCCAAATGGATGCAGCATGCTAGTAAGCCAGGTTCGATGGGGAAAGAAGGTGTAAAATCTGAAGACGATGGGCTCCCAGATTATGAGAGTAATGATTTTGTTGATGAATCCGAGTCTGAAAAAAATGGTGGTAAAACTGATCAGACTCAAGTCTGGGATCAAGATGAGGAAATGGATCCAAATGACTAATAGTGGACATGCATATCATAACTACAGTCTATAGATATACAGCATCCAATTTTTCTGAAATTTGAGAGGTATAGGTTATAAGGTGCTCCGGCAACGTACGTGTCTCAATGCTATCTATGCTGGGCATATCGGTATTCAAATATATTCTTTCATTAATTTTTTGGTTATTTCCATAGACAAAGATAACAATTTCTTTTACTTTTCACCTTCCACTTTCAACTGAATTTTTGTTGTAACATACACATTACGAACAGAAGGAAAAAAAGATCAGCTGTCCGCATAATCTGAGAACAGATAAAGTTAGAAGCAGAGTTTTTGTTTAGAGATTAATCCATATATGGCTGCTGTCCTTTTTTTTGTTTTACAAAACACCATATTTCTCCTCTTTTTCAGTTTTGTGGATGTATTGACTGCGATCTCTCTCTTTTTAAAGTTCTTAGTGCGAAGAATATAATTATGGGTTAAATATGTTTTTGGTCCCTATAAAATTGGAAACTTCTAAGTTTAGTCCTTACTTAATTTTAATAGCTTTTTTAATACCTACAAAAAAATTTACTTATAATTTTAGTCCCTGCTAAAACAAAGTTTGTTTAATTATCCTTAAACTCTTAACATGAAATAAATTAAATATGATTTTTTTTAAAACGACAAAAGTTCAAGATAAAAGTGACAAAAATATGGACGCAGAAATCAATTTTTTGCGATATTTTTTTGCGGGGGAACTTTTAATAATGTTCTTAACACGTCTGCAAAAAAATTGTTGAAAAACTTAAGAGTTTAAGCATAAATTAAACAAATTTCGATTGAGTAAGGACTAATATTGAGTGCAGAAATTTTTTATAGGGATTAAAAAAACTATTAAAATTAAGTAAGGACTAAACTTAAAAGATCTCAATTTTATAGGGACTAAAAACATATTTAACCCTATAATTATTAAACAAAGCTCTAAAACAAAGAAAATCAATAAACTTCGGATTCCCATAAAATCTTGGCAATATAAAACTGATGAACAAAGGAAGCATAAAAAAATTCACTTTGGATATCCTTCCGATCACTCTCTCATCCTCCCTCATTCAAGAATATGCGTCTGTCGGTCTCTTTTAATATTTTTCCTTACTTTTTCTCTTTCTTGATCTTCTCTCTAAGAATTAGAGCTCTAAAAGTTAGAAAGAGATAGACACAAATTGTGGAAGCTTAACAGGGAGAAAAGGTAAGGAAATATTAAGAAAGAGGAGACAAACAAATATTCTTGAATGAGGGGAGAAAGTGATTGGAAGAAGTGGATTCAAAGCGTATAAAATGTCAAAGGGTCTTGTTAAAGAGTGCCCCGGGACACTCTCTAAGGATCCCAAATTTAGAAAGTATTATTTAAAAAAGTCAAATGTTACAAATTTCAATGCACTGATTACACAGATTTTCATAAAAATTTACTATTAAAGGGTCTTAAAGAGTGCCCCCCCGTTAACATTTCCCAATGTCAAAACTCAAAAATAGAAAGTTTATCTTAGAATTTGTGCACTTTATATTAAATACGTAATTTTATAATAAATAATTGTTTTCAATAAAAAAAAATTTTAGTTGTCTTAATCTATGCAATATTAAAGAGACCGAAAAAATTATTGAGTTAGGTTATCAAATAAACCATCAATTTAGTCCTGAACTATCAACTTCTAACCAATTTAGTCACTAAACTATAAAAATATACTAAATATTCTTTAAACTATATAAAATTCATCAATTTAGTCCATGATATTGAGATTTTGGGGGCCAAATTGATGGATTTTCAAATACTTTAAAGACTAAATTGACAATTTGTGTATAGTTTAGTAATTTTTTAGTATACTTTTTATAGTTTAGGGAATAAATTGAAAAAAAAGTAATAGTGTATGGACTAAATTTATGGTTTATTCTTAGGATATCTATACAACTCTATGAAATGTTTAGTTATGCTTGAATTTCAGAACAAATGCTGGTCAATTTCAATTCAGAAGTACATATATAAAAATAAAATAAAATAATTCATCTTTCTTATTTATTTTACATTTTCAGTATCACTAAAATAAAATAAAAATTTATTAGCCATGATATCAACTAATCATATATTTTTTTTAGTGTTAAAATACAAATCACACAGTAATTGCAGAATAGATTAAAAGTAGAATTCAAAATAAATAAAATTTTAAAACAAAAAGGACTTTTTTTTAAGGAAAAACAAAAAGGAGTTGATAATAAAAATCTCCAAGACAAAATATAACGAAAATAAATAAATTCAAACACACTGAAATTGAGTAAAAACAAACGCAAGGAATTATGTTAATGTATATGTATATATCATACAAGGTCATCAACATGATCCGACCTTAGCTCAGTTGGTAGAGCGGAGGACTGTAGTTGGGAACGCATGCTGTCATCCTTAGGTCGCTGGTTCGAATCCGGCAGGTCGGACTTATTTTTTGTTTGGTATATTTTCTCAAACATTAAAATTATTTATTACATAAAAAGAAGAGGTTGGCCGTTTTTGTAATTTCAACTTTTTACCATACAATAAAAAGGGTTTTAGTCTATAATTATGAAGTGAGTTCAGATTGTCTTTTTGGAAGGAAAAAAATATCTATCATTTACCAAATTAATATTCGTAATAAAACCTATAATGCTATAAAAAAAAAAAAAGGAAAGCATAATATACCCATTAATTTCCTCTAAAAAAGAAATACCCATAATTTTTTTTATGAATAACTATTATTGCAACATGCACATTTAGTACCTTTAGTATATATATATATATTTTTTTTAAGAAATGCACCTTTAGTATATTTAATCACTTTTAAGTTATAATTATTTTTTAATAAGAAGTTATAACTTGTTGTGCTACTATGTTATTTTTTTATAAGTATATTGTTAGAGAGTATATTGTGGTACTCTAGTCAGAACAAACACTCTTCCTCTCAGGAAAAATGCTGCAAACACTCTTTTTTATAATCATGTTAACAAACTACACGTTTGACGGTTTGAGTGTATTCAGTGTGGGTTTTAAATATGTGATCGCATATGACCTCGTATATTTTATGGCACGAGTTATTTTTAGTAAAAGTTGGCTTATATATTTGAAAGAATTCGATATAGGGCCCGTTTGGATTAACTTATTTTATAGCTTATATAAAACAACTTATGCAAATAAATAAGTTTTTATGTATTATTTATAAGTTTTTAAGGTAGTTTGTGAAAAAACAGATTATGAAGATAGAATTTTCGTTAGTAAGAGCTTATAAATTAAAATAAAAGCTAATTTATTTACATAATCTATTTTTCATAAGCTCAAAATAAGCTCAAATCAAACGGGGTCATAGTTTCTTTTGCTTATATTGTAAGCTATTTTGTATGAGTCACAAAATAATCTATTCAACAAATGGATAATTTAATAATTGAAATCATCTATTCATAAGTGTCGCGGTGATTTTCGGAGATCAAGCTATTGATTAGCGTTGACTCACTAATTTTAATTCACGACTGAACTTTTAATTTTTTAAAAGAAAGGTGGGAAAAAGTTCTAAATTACCACATTTTAAAAGATTTAGGGTTCGGGGGTTAGTTACGTTTAGGGAAGGTGTTAGCACCCTAAACGTTCGTAGTACTCTACGAGAACCTCTTGATTTTATTTATTTATTTTGGCTATAACTTGCTTATTTTTTTTTTTAAAAGGAAAGAATGCATTAGAATAGTGAGAAAGGAAAATAAAAATATTTTTTTTGTATTTTTTATGATTTGGAAGGACAAGGTCCTCTGCCTACGTACCCGTGAGGGATCAAAACCTCGTAGTTCGGGGTAGAAATAACGTTTGATTTGTTTTGTATTTTTTATTGGTTTTAAAAAAAGGTTTTAAAAATAAAAGCCAAATGGCAAAACGGGATTGGTTTGTGTTTTTTAATTTTTGAAAATGATTAAAGTGTGATTAAAGTGGATTAATGATTTTTTAAAGAAAATAAAAAAAAACGGACACTTGATTGAAAATCAAGGTTTATTAAGAAAAGATTTTTTGTGATTTTTGTTATTTGCATGTTTTTGTTTTTTTTGTTTTAATTAACTAAGACTAAAGAATGTAACTAAGAAACTAAACGCGAGGAAATTCCGTGGTGACGTTGGATCACCACGAAACCCTTTTGAAATTAAACTAACCTAATATTTTTGTATTTTTCTTTTAAAGCGAAATAAAAATAAAAATAAAAGACATAAAGCAAAATAAATAGAGTGTGGGTGTCAGTGCATATTCTCATTTATATTTACATTGTACCTAATATACATTCTAAGGAATGACAAAATAATAAATAAAAAAATAAAAATTGCAAATGCATTAAAAGTAAGTAAATATGCTAAGAATAAAAATAAAATAAAAAAAAATGCATGAAATAAAAGAAAAATAAAAAAATAAAAATGCATGATGTGTTAAGAATCAAAGGCAATAAAATGCATGAGAATAAATAAAAAAAAAAAATAACAAAGATAGAATGCAAGAAATGATAAGAATAAAAAAAATAAAAGAGAAAAGGGGAGTGCAGTAAGCAAAATGGGGATGCAGATAGCAGACTGAAAGAGAAATGAGGAGGAGAGCATATTGGGCCGTGCTGGGCTGAGGGAGAAGAGAAAGAAAATCAGACCGGTTCGGTTCAAGTGAACCGAACCGGTTCAGGATTTACATAAAATAGCCAAAGGGCTGGTTTTTCATTTTTCAATCTTCTTTCTCTCTCTTATCACTCAGCGCTCTCTCCTCCTCTCTTTTCTCTCAGCGCTTTCTCTTCCTCTCTTTTCCTTTCACACATCAAACCTGAAACAAAAGAAAACAACTCCACCAAGGAGATAAATTAAACCGAAGCTGGCTATGTGCGTGGGTGAGGGAGGACGGCTGTGTGGCTATGATGGGTTGTTAGGGAGGAGATGTGTGATTCTGGGCGTATGGGTTTGAAGGAGGAGGGTCGTACGGTTGCGTGAGTTAGGTGGTTGTGGCCGCAGATTTTAGGTAGAGTGGTGGAGGTTTGGAGGGTTGTGTGCGTGGACGTGGGAAATGGGTAAGGGGAAGCTGAGTTCGTGAGTGGGAAGTGGGTAGGGGAAGGCTGAGTATGTGTTGCGGGTGTGAGGGAGGATGGAGGGCCGTACGGCTTTTGGTGTTTTGATGGGAAGGGAGAATGGTTGTGTGGTGGCTGATTGTGTGGTTCAGGGGAAGATGAGTGGGAGATGCTGTACGGTCGTGTTTGGGTTGTGGCTGGCCGTTTGGATGCGCTGGGGAAGAGTGTTTGGGTAGTGGATGGATTGTGGTTGCTGGGTTTTGGTTCGAGTGTGTGGGTTTAGACGATTTGTTGTGTTGTGTTTTTTTGTGGTTTCTGTGTTGGAAAATCTGTTACGGATTGATGACTTGGTACTGATGGCCGTCCTCCCTCCTGATTGAATTTGGCTCCCCTTTTAATCAAACAATACACTTAATGATAATTAAAACAAATGAAAACCCATAAATCTGATTAGTCAAATAAACTATACAAGGCAAGAAAATATTGGCACTTAAATCATTAAATCCATAAGTCAATGTCAACCCTAAATAAATAAAAAAGAATGTCAACCCTAAATAAATAAAAAAAATGTGTATATATAAAGAACAAGAATAACAATAAAATAAAAGAAAAAGATAAAGATAAAAAAAAGATAATAAATGAAAAAAGGAAATAAAAATAAAAATTAACACAGTAAAAAAAAATAATAATAAAAGACTGTCGCCTTCGGAACCAGAAAAATGAGGTATTTTAAAATACCTCCCTGTCAAAATTTTGTCTGAAACGACGAACAAGTTCCGACCTAAAAAGACAAATGAAAAAGAAAATTTAGGTCAAAAATTGGGGTATGACAATAAGACTTAAAGAACGTCACTTAAGTGGTGCACATATGACTTAAATGAGTAAGTAAGTGGATAGATGTTGCTAAAGCATTGGTAAAAGTTTTATAAAATACTTGAAAATGTATAGATAAATAAACTAGATTTGCAGATGAGGTTGTCAATGCTTAAACAATCGTGAATGAAATAGAGATTGGAAGTGTTTTTTCTTTTCAAATCAACAAAATATAAGATGAAAATGTAAGATCAAACTGGTTTAAATGCACACGCTACTCAGTTAAGCATTGATTATGTTATGCAGTTTTTCAGAAACCTGTGTTTTTTTATCTTGTAAACCAGTCATTTGGTTCATTGGATAAAAGATTGGGTAAATTACACTTTTGGTCCCTTAAATATTTTTCAGGTTTCATATTGGTCCCCTAATTAATAAAAGTAACGCTTTGGTCCCTTAAATCCTCTCTGTTAGTCACTTTGGTCCCTTCCGTTAGTTTGTGTTAAAAAACGTTCACATTTGGTCCCTTAAATATTTTCAGGTTTCATATTGGTCCCTTAATAGAGGACCAATATGAAACCTGAAAAATATTTAAGGGACCAAAAGTGAACGTTTTTTAACACAAACTAACGGAAGGGACCAAAGTGACTAACATAAAAGGATTTAAGGGACCATATGATATTTGAGCATTATATCACATATTTGGGCATTTGAAATGTGTTGTTAAGTATTGAAAGAATTTACAGCTTACTTGAAATTGTGTTGCTAACATCTTAAAACACAATAATTCAAAATCATGAAATTATAAGTGAATAATTTGAAAATCATTAGAGTTTTTAAAAGGTTAATAAAAAACAAGTTTGTGATAGTAATTTAGTTGAGTACATTTAATTATTTTCCTAATACACGGTTTATAGAATAGTATTAAATATCCGTGATATAGTTGCATTTAATAAGAGAATTTTTTTCTAAATTGAAATGGTTGAAATCTTGTTTGCTATCTACTTCTCTCTCTGTATTTTATCATATGTCACTTTTGTTATAAAATAAACTAAAAGCACAAGATCACATAGGAAGAAGATGAAAGCTTTGTGTATTATTCTCTTCACAAGTGTGTCTTTACACTAAAATATGAGTCCTATTTATAGGACACAATGTGCAAGTGAATGATCAAAATAATTAAGGTCCACTAACCATCCATTTACTTTAGGGAGTTATAGGAAGGTGGAAGACTAAGGATGGACATCCACTAAACTAATTATTCATAACACTCCCCCTTGGATGTCCATCAGGATATGCCTCATTAAAACCTTACTAAAAAAAACCCAATGGGAAAAAATTCTAGTGAAGGAAAAAGAGTACATAATCCTTTTACATAATACATTTATTTCTCCCCCTCAACAATACAACCATCTTTGAGTCGACGAAGACCAATTTTTTGTATCAACTGTTCAAAAACTCTGCTTCGGAGTGACTTAGTGAAAAGGTCTGCAAGATTATCACAAGAACGAATTTGTTGAATGCTTATATCACCATTCTTCTGAAGATCATGCGTGAAAAAGAATTTAGGAGAAATATGTTTTGTTCGATCTCCTTTAATGTAACCTTCTTTCAACTGAGCAATGCATGCAGTATTATCTTCATAAATAGTTGTCGCATTTTTTTTCCCGATAGATAAACCACAACTCTCTTGTATGTGTTGAATTAGAGACCTTAACCAAACACATTCTCGACTCGCCTCATGTAGTGCTAAGAGTTCAGCATGATTTGATGATGTTGCTGTTATGGTTTGCTTCACAGATCTCCATGAAATGGCTGTACCTCCACAGGTAAACAAGTAACCTGTTTGTGATCTTCCATTATGAGGATCTGACAAATAACCTGCATCTGCATAACCTGTTAATTCAAATTTTTGTACTTTTGAATAAAACAAACCCATGTCCATTGTACCTCTAAGGTAACGAAATATATGCTTGACTCCGTTCCAATGTCTCCGTGTGGGTGAAGAACTATACCTTGCTAACAGATTGACAGAAAATGAAATATCAGGACGCGTATAATTAGCAAGGTACATTAGTGCTCCGATTGCACTGAGATATGGTACTTCAGGACCAAGTATTTCTTCACCCTCTTCTCGAGGTCTGAAAGGATCTTTCCCCACATCCAGTGATCGAACAACCATTGGAGTAGACAATGGATGAGATTTGTCCATATAGAAACGTTTTAATACTTTTGCAACATAAGCTTCTTGATGCACAAATATTCCATTATTCAAATGCTCAATTTGTAATCCCAAACAAAATTTTGTCCTTCCCAAGTCCTTTACCTCAAACTCTTTCTTTAAGCAATCTATAGCTTTTGGAAGCTCTTCAGGAGTTCCAATAATATTTATATCATCAACATACACCGCAATTATTGCAAATTCTTTTCCAGATCTTTTTATAAAAATACATGGACAAATGGAGTCATTTGTATACCCCTCTTTTATCAAATATTCACTAAGGCGATTATACCACATGCGCCCTGATTGTTTTAGCCCATATAAAGACTTATTCAATTTGATAGAATAGTCTTCTCGAGATCTAGGACAATCTGTCTCAGGAAAATTAAATCCTTCTGGGAGTTTCATGTAAATGTTACTATCAAGTGATCCATATAAATAAGCTGTAACAATATCCATCATGTGCAATTTGAGTCCTTCATGTGCTACAAGGCTAATTAAGTACCGAAACGTACATGCATCCACTACAGGTGAATATGTCTCATCAAAGTCAATTCCAGGTCTTTGTGAAAATCCTTGGGCAACAAGTCGAGCTTTGTATCTCACAATTTCACCATTCTCATTTCGTTTTCTCACAAAAACCCACCTATATCCAACTGGTTTCACACCTTCAGGTGTTCGGACTATAGGTCCAAAAACTTTTCGATTGTAAAGCGAGTTTAATTCAGCTTCAATTGCATCTTTCCATTTTGGTCAATTCTCACTTTGCCTACAATCTTTGATAGACTTTGGTTCATGATCCTCACTATCATTTATCACATTTAGCGCTATATGATATGCAAAAGCATCGTCAACGTTGACTTTTTGTCGGTTCCATTGTATTCCATTACTGACATAATTTATTGAGATCTCTTTATTTTCATGAATTTCAGGTACCTGATCAGTCTCTTCCGGAACTGAAATATCAATTATGTCTGAAGACTCTTTTAGAGTTTCTATATCCTCACTTGGGCCATCTTTCTTTTTAGCTCCTTTTCTCATTCGAGGATTTTTATCTTTGGAACCGACTGGCCTACCACGCTTCAGGTGTGGTTGAGACTCATTTGCAATATGAGATTGCCCAATTGTGACATCCATTTTTATCGGAGCATTAGCAGCTGGTATATATGATTTTGTCACACTTTTTGGATCAGTGAATGCATTTGGTAATTGATTTGCTAAGCTCTGCAAATGAATTATCTTTTGAACTTCAAGTTCACATTGTTTAGTTCGAGGATCAAGATGAGACAATGATAATTCTTTCCAAATGATTTCCTTTTCCAGCTGCTTACTCTCTCCCCCTAATGTTGGGAAATTTGATTCATCAAAATGACAATCAGCAAATCGGGCTGTAAATAAATCTCCCGTTGTTGGTTCAAGATACTTTATAATAGATCGAGATTCATATCCAACATATATTCCCAACCTTCTTTGAGGATCCATCTTAGTGCGTTGTGGTGGAGAAATAGGAACATACACCGCACATCCAAAGATTCTTAGATGGGAAATATTAGGTTCTTGACCAAAAACTAATTGTAAAGGGGAAGAGTTATGATAACTTGTTGGCCTGATGCGAATCAATGATGCAGCATGCAAAATTGCATGTCCCCAAGTAGAAATTGGGAGTTTGCATCTCATGAGAAGTGGTCTTACAATTAACTGTATACGCTTGATAAATGATTCTGCAAGTCCATTTTGTGTATGAACATGTGCTACAGGATGTTCAATGTCAACTCCAATGGACATACAATATTCATTAAATGCTTGAGATGAGAACTCGGCGGCATTATCAAGTCGTATTTTCTTGACGGGATAATCAGGGAAGTGTGCTCTTATTCGAATTAATTGAGCTAGCAATCTTGCAAATGCCTGGTTGCGAGTTGACAACAAACCAACATGTGACCATCTAGTGGATGCATCAATTAAAACCATAAAGTATCTAAATGGTCCACATGGCGGGTGTATTGGCCCACAAATATCACCATGTATACGCTCTAAAAAATTTAGAGATTCACTTCCATTTTTTGTTGGTGATGGCCTAATTATCAACTTCCCTTGTGAACAAGAGGTGCATGAGAACTTATCAGATTGAAAAATCTCCTGGCTCTTCAATTGATGACCACAAGAATTTTCAATTATTTTTCGCATCATTATAGACCCGGGATGGCCCAACCGGTCATGCCAAACAACAAACTTTTTATGATTTGTAAACTTCTGGTTTACGATCACATGTGCTTCAATTGCACTTATATAAGTGTAGTACAAACCAGAGGAAAAGGCGGGTAACTTTCCCACTACACTTATTTTATCCAAATTATGTCTCGTTATATAAAGATATTCAACATCTCCTTCATTTCTTGTTTCAATATGATATCCATTTAGACGGATATCCTTGAAACTTAATAAATTTCTATGAGACTTGGGAGAATATAATGCATTTTCAATGTTTAAATTTGTTCCTCTGAGTAATTTTATATTAGCTCTTCCAGAGCCTTCAATTATTTTTGAACTTCCAGATATAGTACTAACATCGGTTTCTTGCTTTACTAAATAAGAGAAATATTTTTTATCCTTGAAAATTGTATGAGTAGTTGCACTATCAGCGAGACACATATCTCCATTATTGAGATTAATGTTAATACTCATTCTATCTAAAAAAAATAACAAACAAAAGATAAGTATAAAAACAAAATTATATAAACTTAATATTTATCATGACTAGCATTGGAGGTTGAAAACACACTTAGAAATAAGACTTTATTATCAATAACATAGGAAAGTTAAAACATAACATAATTTTTTTTTATTATCATAGGAAATTCAAAGTCATTTGTAAACATGATTATTTATTGCTAGGTTTTATTTCTTGACAGTTCCATCTCCAATGAGATGATCAATCTTTCCATCAGGATCAGCAAAGAAATCAGCAACGTCTAAGTGGGTAACATCCATATTACCATAATCATAATCAC
Source organism: Medicago ruthenica (assembly GCA_018208015.1). Classification (NCBI taxonomy): domain Eukaryota; kingdom Viridiplantae; phylum Streptophyta; class Magnoliopsida; order Fabales; family Fabaceae; genus Medicago; species Medicago ruthenica. Next base: position 79,590,683 of record CM031373.1, on the reverse strand, counting down.
CATCTTCACATGCAAAATGTGTCTCAGCCTTTTTATCTTTATTTTTAAGTGATTGTTGGTAAAGATCAACAAGATGCCTTGGTGTACGACATGTACGACTCCAATGGCCTCTTCACATGCAAAATGTGTCTCAGCCTTTTTATCTTTATTTTTAAGTGATTGTTGGTAAAGATCAACAAGATGCCTTGGTGTACGACATGTACGACTCCAATGGCCTTTTCCTCCACAACGATAGCAAATATTCTCATTATTTTTGCTACTCTGACCACCCTTTTCATTCTTTCCAACATTTTTCAACTTCTGGTGAGAAAATGTATTTTTGTAATCGCTACTGTGATTATGATTAAGACTACGACCACGACCTTGCCCACGACCACGTCCACGACCACGACCACGAGTTTGCCCATAGTGATCGTGCGTTGCTACATTCACTTCTGGGAATGGAGCACTACCAGTGGGACGGGCCTCATGATTTTTCATCAAAAGCTCGTTATTTTGTTCTGCCACAAGCAGGCAAGATATCAAGTCAGAATATTTTGTAAATCCTTTTTCGCGATATTGCTGCTGCAGGAGCACATTAGACGCATGAAAAGTGGAGAATGTTTTTTCTAACATATCTTCATCGATCACTTTTTCTCCACACAATTTCAATTGAGAAGTAATTCTAAATACAGCCGAGTTATACACGGTTACAGATTTAAAGTCTTGTAAACACAAATGCATCCATTCGTAACGAGCTTTAGGAAGAATGATAGTTTTTTGATGGTCATATCTTTCTTTTAAATTGTTCCAAAGAACTTGTGGATCTTTTACGGTAAGGTATTCATTCTTTAGATCCTCGTGAAGATGGCGACGAAGGAATATCATGGCTTTTGCCTTATGCTGATCAGATGATCTGTTTCCTTCTTTAATAGTATCTCCATGACCTTCGGCATTTAAATGAATTTCGGCATCTAAGGCCCAAGCCAGATAATTTTTTCCCGAAATATCAAGAGCCTCAAAATCAAGTTTTGTAAGGTTCGACATAATGAGTACTATAATAAAAGTTTAAACAAGGTAGATAAAATACGTAAATAATAGATGAGAAATATATAGTTTTTTTTTTTTTAGGTTACACAATGGTCATCAATAATGCATAAAAACAACTCATATGTAGCAGAAACATGCGTAAAAAGACTACATAAAGTAATTTCAAAAGATAATTAACAAGTAATAATTTATTTTTATTTTTTAATTTGGATAAAACAAACCAGATATCATATTTTGGTGACTACATGATGACAATCTTAAAGGAAGAAACAATCACTAAGTAGCATGGCTTAAACATCAGTTATCATGTCAATTTGTACCGTTATGTGCAAAAACTTAACTGACACAAATTTCACATAATACATTACATACTTATATGGATCAGACTTGGGTTTAATAATTGCTTACCTTTTGAGATTTCATGTCATTAAGTTAAATCAAATTAGCATTTGCAAATTATGCTACAAATCTTATATTCATATTAAAAGAATAAATTTTTCCATTGCCGCATGCCAAATATTACACATTTCAATCTATAGAACATATTTGATAGTGGTAATCACCTATTGCAGTAACTCAGATTGAATAGCATAAAGTAAAATAAACTTTTCTTTGAGAAAGTTAAGAAACTAGCATAAAGTAATCACCAGAAACATCCTAAAGAACATACATGGTTGGATATATTTAAGAGTGATAGAATGACACAACAAGCAATACCAAAACAATAGGGAATCAATTTTACCTCAGATTGTTAGAGATTCGTGCTGATAACGTGTTATAAAATAAACTAAAAGCACAAGATCACATAGGAAGAAGATGAAAGCTTTGTGTATTATTCTCTTCACAAGTGTGTCTTTACACTAAAATATGAGTCCTATTTATAGGACACAATGTGCAAGTGAATGATCAAAATAATTAAGGTCCACTAACCATCCATTTACTTTAGGAAGTTATAGGAAGGTGGAAGACTAAGGATGGACATCCACTAAACTAATTATTCATAACAACTTTGTCATTTTCACACATATTAGAAACTGTAATTAGTTTTGTTGATTTTGTTAAAAACTTACACTATGATCCTGTATTACTCGTACTAACACTTTTTAAATTGCACTCAATATCTCTTACCAAAATTCATACACTAGTCGCCATTTAATATTACCAAACCAATGTTTTATGTCTTTCCCAACGTGCAGTGTGTTACTCTGGTCAGTTTTTCATTTAAAATTTGTCTTGAGTTTGTTAGAAATTAAATATTAACAGAGCATGTTGTTAGACCTCCTGTTATATTTCATACCTAAAATTTCATGAAATGAGTCTTAGAAAGTTGTATCTACCATAACTCCACAAAATCAAAAGTTTGTGAGGTGAAAATTGTCCTCACTTATAAACACATGTTCATGACATCCATTATCTAATGTGGGGAATTTAAGACATCCCATCATGCTCAACATTATTGAGCATGGTGCGTGGATATAAATTGTGTGTGACCCGATAGCGGAAACCAGATAGAAGGTGACCTAACAGATGTTTTAGGAGGCTCTAATACCATGTAAGATAGTATTTGCCTCGTCTATTTCATGGAATAATCATGTATATATACAAGAGTATCTAGATTGTCAAGACGTTAGTATCTTGACTGTCAAGGCATTGTCAAATCATAACGGTAATCTCTTAATCAATATTAAAGATATTTACATATTAATCTTATAATTTATGGTTGGTCCGATCACAACCTCACAAAATTGGCTTATGAAGTGAGGATTGTCCCCACTTATAAACACTTGTTCATGTCATCTCTTATCCAAGGTGAGACTCTTAAAGAATAAGTAAACTACCAAATTGAGTCTCAAAATTGTTAGCGTCAGACAATTTGGAAACCTAAAATTACAAAATAGCAAATTTCTCCCTCAAATTAAATAACCCCAATCAAAACGCTTACTCTGTTAAGTGGTTTTATTAGGGTGGCGAGATGTGAGCGTATATGCCTTTTTTATCATGCTTTTGATTATAGGCCAATACTTTAGTTTCAAATTTTTGTAACTAAGTGACTCCAATATTCTTAAGATCATAGTCCATGTTGAATTCTCATACTTACACGTTTTAAAAAGTGCACACATTCACTACTTTTGTTTGTGAATCATTTCGCTATATATATAGTTTGAATCGCTTCACACAAACAAAAAAGACACGTGAATCGTTTCACGTCTCTTGTGTTGTAAGAAATGTGTTGAAAATTAATGTGAATCGTTTCACACTAAGATGTGAATTGTTTCACATAAACATAAAGTTTATCTGAATTTTTTTCACACATTGCACTGAATCGTTTCACACACTTTTCCACCTCAAGTTTTATAGCTTAATTTTTCTACTTTCCAAAAACTACATAAGTAACGTAACATTGTTTCTTTTATAATGAAAATTTCACACTTTCTTCTCTCCAACATACATCTTCCACCTTCTTGTCATTGAAATCTCATAAACTTTGATTGTGATTTTGAGAACCTTGAGAATTACTTAGATATGAAAAAACTTTGTACGTTGGGGTGTGATATTATACGGTTTTGCAATTAGAGACAGTTGAAATCTAAAGGAAAGATCAAAGTATTTCACCTCCAACTGGAATTGGAGGATTTCTTCATTCGTTTCGTTCATCATCAATTAACATCTTGTCAATAGTCAGAGGAGGATCAAAGGTCGAGTGCTCAAAGATCAAACGAGGCCCGAGGAGATAAGGTGGCTTATTGTATCAAAGAGGCTATCAGATTGATCAACTCATCGCATTGGTTGATCAAGGATAATTGTCTTAACGGGTTGAATATGATACTTGTAAGTCAATGATCATGGCTACATCAGAGAACTATTGAAGGATTTAGGTTCTTGGAAGAAATCTCGAGTCTCAAGGAACAAATTTGGCTAAACATTGTATCAAACACTCAATGTTCAATATTCAACAAACTTTATTGACTAATGTCTTTGGGAATGGATTGGTCCACTAGCAAGGATGATGTGGGTAAAACACTGTAAATTCGTGTTCTTTCTCTCTATCCCTTGACTCCTTAATTTCTATCATTTGATTGATTCAATTTTGGATTGAAAATTGTTTTTTTTTTCTTTCTTTCTAAAAACCCAATTTTTTTATCTATTTGAAAGAAACCAAATTAAGGGTTGAATCTCTACAGAGACTTAATTGCATCAAAAGGGGTTCTTAGAATCCATCTTCTTAATCACCTAATTGATTTAATTATTGTTTCTGTCATCTAACTGTTAATAATTAAAAGATTGAATGTTTGGTCCCTTAATTTATTTAGTGTTTTCATATTGGTCCCTTAGATAGTTATTGTTACATTTGGGTCCCTTAATTATAGTTCCATCTGCCAAATAAATCCTGACTGATAAATCTTGTGAAAAAACGTTAATATTCATCACTCATTGATCACCAAACCCATAAATCCAACAATATTCATCATTTTCATTACCTACCTTCATCACTAAATCCATAAAAATATAAAATTCAACACACTTAGTAATCTAATTTAAACTTCAATGTTCAATTTTCCACCAAATTCAAAGCCTTAAAATTATTCACCGAAAAAGACTTAAATCAAACATGAATAGTAACCCTCCTCATCAACTCTCCTTCCCTGAATCTAACTCACACCCAAAAATCTCAACCATATGGCCACCACATTCCCTTCTCCAACTCTACCCCACTCCCACCCACAAACCCACACCATTGCTATCAAAACAGAAGATAGAAAGAGAAGAGTTTTAGAAAATCAAAATTTAATCGTCAACATCAAAACCCTAATTTTGTTTTTAAATTCGAAAACTAAAAAGAAGATAAAAGATGTACCCCCTCCATAACAAAATATAAGCAAAATTCAACCATTTCAGTTGTAACTAATTATAAGCAAAATTGACTTTTTTTGTCATATTTAAGGATAATATACCTGAAATACCCTTACTTTAATTTTTTAAATGCACACACGTTTAACAACAACACCTTGAAAATATACTACTGTACACCACAATTAATGAGGGCAAAATAGGTTATTTAACTTAAATTAAATAACACAAACCACAATCCTTAAAAAATGTGAATTGGTCAAATTTGCTTATAAAAAGTTATGGAGGGAGTATATAGCTTTAGAATACCCATAAAAAAAGCAAAAGAACACACATCTATCTCTTTGTTCGTACATACCCTCCCTTTCTCTTTTATTTTTCTCTCCTTTCTTCAATTCAAATAAAATCATAGATGCAATGCTAGTGAAGGATCAATACGTGCCGATCTACTAATATAACGTTTGGCAATTCTTCTTCTTCTGGGCTTCGCTGTTTCTGTTTTTTTTTTTGGTTGGTTTCATTGTTTCTGGTTATTTTTAGTTATGCGTTTTGTTACACAAATATAACATTTTCTCTTGCTGATTATGTATTTTTGTTATCTGTTCTTTGTTCTATCTATGCGTTTTGGTTCTACATTTTTTTTTAAAGTTTTGGGTTTTGGGGTTTGAGGATGTTGAATTTGTGGGGTTTTGGATTTGAAGCTTATGAATTTTTTTTTGGGTTTAGGTGTTTGTGGTTGATGAATTTATGAGTGTTTGCGTTTACACTATGTTTGGGTGTGAGTAGAAATTGAGAAGAGAGGAAGAGGAGAATGAAATATGTGAGAAATAGAGTAGATTTGATGTATTGTTTGGTATAAGAAAGAGGAGAGAGAAATAGAAGAGAAAGAAGTATTGATTATTTTTGAAAGTACAAAAATACCCTTAAATTAAAAACATATTCTAGCAAAATTAAATTAATTAATTCTATTTTGTTTTAAGGGACATTAATGAATTCTATTATATACTTAAATTTTTTTTTGATTAATTATATACTTTAATTTTCAATTAGTTATATTAATTAGATCAACTAAATAATTATTAATTTTGACATTATAAAATAATAAACTTAATTATAATTTACTATTTTATCGAACTAAGTTAGTAATATTTCCACGTCAATTCATTCAAAACCAACATACTACAAGATAAAAATAAGCTTCAGTTTGACGGTAGAAAAAGAAAAGCTTCAGCCTTCGGCACTCACTCGTTCACAATTATATTACAGGGGATATCACTTTTTCTCAACGTGATGGGACTATGAGACAAGGGCAGAGCAGGAAAAAAATAAATGTTCATGCTTTCTCTCTTCTTTCTTCGCAAATCTGAGGAGAACAACAAAAGTGTGGGTCCCATCAAAATTTTGTCTTTCTCGCTTGTTTCTCTGCTCCTCCAAACGAAAGAAATTGTCTCTCTCTCTCTCTCTTATACTTATCTTTTTGGTTTCTCTCTCGTCTCTATTTCTTGCTAACCAAACAGACCGTTAAAGTTGATGGATTTGTTGAGTAAAAGAGATTGATGAATTTTGGTTCTTCAATTTTACATTGTGATTTTAATCGAAGTGTTTTACAATTTGACCTAGCTTGTTGTTTACTTATTTAGGGTTTTGAATGGGGGAAATTGAACATCGAAGTTTAAATTGGATCCATCTGTTTTTTAGTTCTTTATTTTTTAGGATTTGGTGATGAAAGAAGATGATGAAGATTAACGTTTTTTCACAAAATTTAACGATCAGAATTTATTTCGCAAATGAAAGTATAATTAAGGGATCAAAATGTAACAATAACTAATTATGAGACCAAATATCCAATTTTGCCTAATTAAAACTAGTCTTAATATAAGCTTTAAGAAGTTAAGTGCGTGTCCAGATAAGTGATTATCATATTTTAGCTTATCCAGCGATAACATCAAATTGAGTGATTATATCAATCATCTGGTTATCCTTAATTTGGTATATGTGATTTGCTTTGATTTTTATCACGTGCAAATTTTGTATCGTGTATCTAATAAGCATACTTTGACATCTTCACGACTCCGCTGCACAAAAAGTTTTAAAAACGAAATTATTTTTTAGAGTGTCTATCCTCCCCTCTCTAGATACATCTAAGTCGTACCCATCGGTCCAACATGAGATGTCTTGTTAAACGGCGTTGTGAGTTGCCTTTGTTGATGACACACCATTCAGATAAATTTTGGGAGTATTTTGCCCACACACTATAAATTTCAAGCAACATTTCACCTTTAAGTTATTTGAGTCGTAGATCATTTTGCCTCACTTTATACATTATTTCATAAATCTAAGTAGTCCTTCGTTGTTAAAAAATTATAAAAGAGTGATGTGTACGCGTGAGACCCATTTAAGAACTCCAAATTAAAGATCTCAATTATAGATGCTCTTAGAATCGTAAATTCGAGAACTGAATTATGGCGGTACTTCATTCATAAAGGGTAAACAAAACATGATTACGAGAAGTTAATATGTAGGCTCTAGTGTCAATGGGGTCAAAGCATGATTCGACATTTGCTCAATGGACAACGGGGAGGGAATATGTCAGTAGAAATGTCAACACTCGTAGAAATACTGAAAGACCTTTTTCACTTGTATTATTTCCAAGGTCAGATATTTTTTTAACACTTATATGCAAATGTCATATTCTTCCAGACCTCTTCAACACCTCGTTTTTTGTATTGTCATTCATTTATTTTAAATTACGGCACCAACACACCGTGTTGTATCAAGGAATCATCATATGATAAAAGTAGCGTTAGAGGAAACATATACTAAAATTTATGACCACGAGTATATTTCCATAGGACCGTACAACAAGATAGATATACAAATTACTAGATTATGGTTTCACAATTTATTGATTTGTGGAATTTTTGGATTTAGTGATTTTAAGAATTTTTGGTTTTGGGGAAGAAAATAATTAGGAAAGCAAAATACTCTTTGATTTAAATTAGTAAAGTAAAATGCAATTTGTAATTGGCACATAAAATGCTCGGTGAAATCTGTATTAGGGAGTATTTTTCCTACATGTAATTTCAACCCGGGCGCATTTTGTATCTCTATTTATCTTCTTCCGTCTTATCTTATTATATAATATATGTTAACATTGCAGCTACCTTGCAAACCCTAACCCTACTTTTTTTTGGCGCTATTTCATGTGCGTCATTGGATCTCCAATCAATCCGATCTACACACGTCACAAGAAGCATTTAAAACCCAATGGCAAGCCCTATACATCATCCTTGGGCGCCAACTCCTTCATTAATTGTGGGTTCAATTATCAAGCATCTTAACTTAATGACACAACCATAATTGCACACATATCAAGCCTAATTTGAAATTCAAAATTTCCCCCCAAATCTCTATAACTTCATCATGTTTAAAATTCAAATTTGCCACCAAAACTTCATTCATTAAGTTAGTATCTTTTCCAACTTCCAAGAGTGCATGAATTTTCCTCTCCCAAGATTGTATTAATTGAGTTGTAGTTTCCCATGCTATGTGAGTTGGTTACTGGTGCTCTACTCTCTCTGTATATACATGCCATATTCTCTTCACCATCCATGTAAAAGGGTTCGATTTTAGACATCTACTCATGGAGAATAACAACGTTCAAGCACTACTATCTTACCATTGTTTGACCGGTAAGTTACCTAATCTTATCTAAAAGAGTTAATATTACAAACATATTTTGCATGTTATGTTGATCCTGCTCTTTTGTTTTCTAATAGCCGCATTGGATCCAAACCCAAGCTCTGATCTAGACAAGATTGTGAACGAGTTGTGCGTCAAGTATGGGACATACGTTGTGGAATTTGATGTGGAATACGTTAGTGTTGTGTACATCGTACATCTAAGTGGTTTGATAAAATTTATCCAATTTTGATGTGTTTATGAAATGTGTTTTGATTTGCAGGGTGCGGTTCTACTGCCAAGCATGTTTGGTCATGATTTAGGCGACCAAATTGATCGATACGCAACACTGGTGGATACTAAGGAGGTGCTCATTGGTGTATGGAACACAAGGAGGTGCTCATTTTAAAATTGGAGGTGGGTGGAAGAGGATGGTGCTTGCACGAAGAATTCGTCCCAGATCACGCCTTATGGTTGGCACACCTTTTGCTGGACGCAACGAGACTTTCTATCTTAGGGTCATTCGCGCATAGATGAGCATTAAAGAATTTTGGAACATCGTTGTGGAAGACTTTGTTTAGTATTAAGTTGCTTTTGGTTATGAATCGTATCTTAAGTTACCATTTTGTTTTGATGTAAGGTCGACACTTTTGGTGTTTAAGTTACCATTTTTGTTGTTTAAGATTTTAAGTTGTGGAAGTTGTCGAACTTGGGCTATCATATAAAGTTGAATGTTGTATCCCCTATGATCTAAATTCGGCAAATTATCTAATGAAATTAATCTTCATCCTTATGGCATGCTTTCCGATTAATGCTTAAGTACATATAAGATATGCATTTTAAGTTGTATCAACAACATTTCATTTTGTTGGTTATATAAACCTGAAATTTAGTGTATGTAGATCAAGCGTATGCTAATTTAAAGGCCGTCCATGAGTAAAGGATAATGCAACATTGAGTAAAGATCGTCCACGAGTAAATTTTTAATCATAGTAGGATAGTGCAACATCAAACTTTAGCTAAATGTTTTTGAATAGGTATTTTTTGAATTAATAACGATCATTCCCTATATTTCTCTATATCAAAATAATTGTAAATCACATCATGTTAATAAGCAATTGTTGATGTTTATTTTCGTCAACCTTTATCGTTTTAAATATCTGTTTTACGAGTATGTAAATAGAAAGGATATTGTTTTAGGCGTAAATAATCAGCACATGGACCGTATGTATATCTAGATGTTACTACCAGTGTTGCCGCACTTTTGATATTCTTTTGATATGTTTTCATGTGCCTTGATTGTGACTATGTATATCTCTTTAGTTTCTCTTTATTCTCATCCAGATTATTAACTCCATAACTGAATGTGCCTTTAGCAATTCGTTTTCCGTTTTTCAAGTCAGGCATTTAATGTGAGTTTGAATTCCACCATAGAGTCACACACCCATCTCTTCAGTTTCTATTCTATTTCGCATGCAGATTATTATCTCATTAACTGAATGTTCCTCTTGCAATTCAGTTTTCGTTTTCTAAGCTAGACATTTAATGTTGCACTTTCCTTTACTCATGGAGTCACACGCCCATCTATTCAGTTTCTCTTCTATTTCCCATGCAGATTTTTACCTCATTAACTGAATGTGCCTCTTGCAATTCAGTTTTCATTTTCCAAGCCATACATTAAATGCGAGCGCATCCCCCACCTTAGAGCCACACGCCTGGGTAGTTCATTACAATGTTGATTATATTTGTTTCCCAATGGTGGCATTAGTGGGAATTAACGAAGCTAATGTGTATTTCCCATGTTGCATAGAGTCACACGCCTACTGATGGCATTAGTGGAAATTAATGGAGCTAATGTGTATGTACATTATTATCATTGGTGCTCTAGGTGCATTGGAAATCAATGCACCGTATGTTGTTGGCTGTTATAATGTATAGAAAATGAGAGATAATTATTTCTATGTAATTTCCCATAAGAATTTTGGCCCTATCATGTATTAGGTATGAAGATTGCATCGAGCATCTAACCATAACTCACTTTTCTAGATCGATAGAGAACCGTGTTTCATGTGTGTTTTTCAAAAACCAGTTATGCATTAATTATCTGGATGCTCTATTACTTTGAAATTTAAAATTAGTTTTAGCCTTTAATACACATGCATGCTGATGTCTATACATAGATTGTACTACTACAAGTTGTGTTTTTTCTCTATTGCTAAATGTCGAACAAAGGTATAACTATACTATTTGAACTTATCTCATTGCTTATAACATTTTTATAGAATGATTATGTATACCACAATGCATTATACCATAATATAGATGTGACATATTATAGCCCCTAAAAAAAGTCATATATTATAGCTTCACATGTTAATGATAAACTATTCATCAATTGCAAAAAAAATACTATGACTTTCGAATCCTCTTTCTAAAAGCAAAGGTGATACGAGGAAGCAATGTTGGTCATAAGATTTCTATCTCAATATTGTCATTGACTCCATCTTTCAACTACGACAATGTTTGTTTGTTGTTTCGTTTGCTATGATCATTAATAAAAGTCAAGGGTAATCACTTATACATGTTAAAATATATCTTCCACAATCAATATTCTATCTTGGTCAAGTATATGTTGTCATGTTTAGAGTTACTTCAAGAAAAAGAATTAAAGATATTGTTAACTGATGAAGAAGGCGAAGACACAAAATGTTACATCTAATGTAGTTTACAAAGAAGTGTTTCATAATGTTTGTTAGTCAATGCTATTACTCCCTCCGTCCCAAATTGTATGTCGCTTTGGAAAAAAAAATTGTCCCAAATTATATGTCGTTTTACAATACCAATGAAACATTAATGTTTTTTCCTTTTATATCCTTAACTATTTATTACTCTCTCTTCTTTCAATTCTTTCATTTATCTTTCTCATACCATTTATTAAGGACAATTTTGTAAAACTACTCATAATATATCTTTCCCACACAAAATTAATTATATTTCTTAATACGTGTGGAATGCCCAAAACGTCATACGATTTAGGACGGAGGGAGTATTACGCATATAATGTTTTGCAATGACTATTAACAAAAGTCAAGGACAATCATTTAAACAAGTTGGCATATATCTTCCACAATCAGTCTTCTCGCATGGTTAGCTATGTGTTGCAATCTTAAGAGTTACCTCGAGAAATGGTCTTAAAATTCTGCTGACCAATGAAAATAGTGTTTGCATCAATACCACTACAAATGTAGTTTATAAAGAGATTTTCCAAAATGTGTAAACACTCGACACTGTATTAATGTAACAATATTATTGTGTTTTTTGTTCTTCGATCATTTAATTGTATATTTGACCAGTTTTTATTTGAATTACAATAATGTCAACGATAATAAATTTTATGATACTAAATTATTTTCAAAGGCTTGTATATCCTGATATATATACTTATTTTTAGATTTAGGTTTCACGATTTTTGGAATTGAGAATTTTTCATATTTAGGGATTTATGAATTTGTGAAGAAGATAAATAGGAAATCAAATTGTTCTCGATGTAAAAAGGCAAAATGTTCCATGTGGTATGTAATTGGTAGGCGAAACGCTCAACAAAATTAGTAACGTATAAAAAAAATTGTTTCATATGATGTCTCCTTAAAATGAACAAGTAACAATGTCATTTAACATGACACTTCAAAATACATAATACATAATGCAACTAATCGATGGATGAAACATTTTAACGAACACTATTCAATCTGTTATATAAATTTGCTATTTCATTAATCATGGATTTCAGACACTCACAAATTTGGGACCCAATTAGGTTTTTTACTCCTAAAAATTACAATTATATCTCATCCTTTCCCCCCAAAATAAGTTATTATATCGAAAGCACGTTTTCAGTAGTGTATTTCATTTGAAAATATACCGTTGTACAAATTTGAGCATATAAGGGGGTGAGATGAGCAATCATTAACAATTACTTTAATCGGAGACATGGGCCGTTTTCCTTTTTCTATTGAAGCCCAAACCCGTTTTGGATCCATAGATTTAAACCCTAATCTCTTGCCTCAAACTCTTCGTTCTCTCTCGAATTCGTAGGGATCTTGTTCCAGCTTCGGCTTCAGCTTCAGTTTCGCGGCGATTGGGTGCTCAAGCTGCAATCTTTCTGGTATGGCGTGCATCAAATTACTTCTGATTTGTTGAATTTTAATTCGTTTCATGCCTCTATTGAATTTTGAATGTTCCCGTTTTCAATTAGGGTTTTGAGGTAAATTTGATCTCATTTCCATCGGTGAGCTCCAAGTTTGAATTTTTTTACAATTCGCAACTTGGGTTTTGCCTAACCCACCTTGTTTGCTATTGGGTGCAATTTCTGAAGACTCTGCTTAGTAATCACATTAGAATTTTGAATTTTCATTATTCTGTATATCTTAGCGGGTGTATTGGATTACGATTTTAAAGGACAATTTTTGTTTAAAAAAAGATTTTAAAAGACTTTGGAGGATTTTACAAGTTGGATTTACATCATAAGATTTTAAAGGATTTATAAAATTTCAAAAGATTTTATGAATTTTAAAGACTCATTGAAAATAAATGATCATAACACACTCTCTTTTACAATATTCTCAATACAAACTTTTTTTTTTTTTTTTACGGGAGAGATTGAGAGAGGAGAGAGGGGGAAGAGAGAGGGAGAGAGAGAGTGAAAGAGAAGGGAGGAGAGAGAGATGGAGAGAGAGCGTGAGAGGAAAAGAAAGGGTGAGAGAGAAGGGAGGAGAGAGAGGGAGAGAGAGAGAAGGGAGAGAGGAGAGAGATAGTAAAATCTTAAAAGAAGAAACAATCTTAAGAAATCTCATGTTTTCATAAAAGACTTTTTCATGCTAAAATTTCACTAGAAAATCCCACAAATTCCATCAAAATCCAATTTATTAAAACAATCCTTCGAAATTTGAATGATTTTGAATACCACAGACTTCTTTCAAGTGATGAAGAGTCTTGATTGAATATCACAAGATTTATTTTAAATGAGAAAGAGTCTTGATTGAATACCACAAATTTTTTTTAAATTAAAAAGAGTTTTGATTGAATACCACCTGACTTTTTCATAATATAAAAGTCTTAAAATTTCTTAGAATCTTAATTCAATACACCCCCCTTAGTTATTTTTGGAAGATAATCTCCATATAGGTTGCTTGGTTGTGTATTTCACGGGGTGAAATCTGCATACGAGGTTGAAGAAGCTGTTAAAAGGCTAATGTTTCTAGTTAAGGATTTGTGAATTGTATACATGGGTAATTCAGATTGTGAGGTGAGGGTATAGAAATGTAGTACCAGTACATGTTCCGGACAATAAGTAGCTAAAACAAGTGTGTTTAAAATCAATAAGGGGTAATGTTTACACTTGAGGCGCTAGCTCAGTGGTAAGAGCTTAACCTTGTAACCAACGGGGGCGGTTGTAAAATGGCCATTAGTGCTAGTTTAATCAATAATAAAAGGGGGTAATGTTAAGGTTTGATTTGTCAAAGCGGTTAAAAGAGAGATGAGTAAGGTAACTTGTTGAGTATATGTCGATCATAATTTGATCTCATGACACGAATGCTTTCTTTATGATAGATGACAAGCGCTTGGACAAATTTGAGCTTTGCAATCAAACATAGGGAATATAGAGTGGGAGTGGGAGAATCGGGGTGGAGTTGTGGTTATTTTTTTAAATAATTGGAGATTCTTCCTCACTCTCAGAAGGATTATGCTTGCTAATTTTCTGGAAAGGATGAGGAGAGCAAATTTATTTTCAAAATTGTTATAGCTTTGGAGCATCTTTGGAGCAAATGAGCAATGGAGCTTGTGGAGCATGGCTCTCTTCAAGGATTGCTCTCTTGGTTTGCTTCATAGTTTTGGTTTTATTTACTTTTGTTTGTGTAATCATTAGAATAATGATGTACTTAGACGTTTCAGGTTTAGGTGTGGCTTCAGACAGTAATTGATTTCTACTTGCTGATGAGCTTCCATTTTTTTGTAGAAGAACTGTACAATTTCTCCAATCAAATATGAGTAGTCGCTTTTCTCGCACAATCTATGTTGGCAACCTGCCCGCTGATATACGAGAATCAGAAATTGAAGATCTGTTCTACAAGGTTTGATCCGCGTACTTTTCTTGTTTTGTGTTTTGGTCAATTTGTTTGGCTACTGAATTTTCTATATCCTCCTATTGTCTGGAACCTACATTTACACTATTTAGAGTTTTGAACTGAAAATTTCTTTACTCAAACCTACATTTCTACTTCTCAATTTTTTTTTGTTTAATTACTGGAAGTCAATTACAATTATGTTAACTGATTAGTAATGTTATTAAACATGATTCAGTTTAGATGATAACAGTTAACGGGAAAAGGTTTTGGTAGTTGTTTGTTGTTTTAACTGACAAGCAGATAGTTTGCATTACTCAATTCTTATGACTTATGAAGGATAAAGAATCATATATTCTTTACTACCCACAGCCACACGTTTTTTCTGTTGACCTCCTTTTCCTTTGAATGGACTATAGTTTGCTTAGCTTTGTTAACTTGGATTTGGATTTTACCCTTAGTTATATATGTTGCTTGATTCTTCTCTTATATGTGGCTTCAAGGGTCAATGTGTAGGGTTGATTGTTATGTACTAACATAGTCATGTTACAATGGTTTTCCATTATTCCCTTAACAGTATGGCCGCATAATGGAAATTGAATTGAAGGTTCCTCCTCGCCCTCCATGTTATTGTTTTGTTGAGGTATTTATAGTTACTCTCTTCTATACTTCTGTCTTGGCGATGCTCTTTTCCTCTTTTCTCACTACTAGATTACTTGTATTTTGGCTTGGTAGTTTGACAATGCTCGAGATGCCGAAGATGCAATTCGAGGCCGTGATGGTTACAACTTTGATGGTTGTCGATTAAGGGTAAGGGACTGTTCCAGCTTATGTCTTGTGAGGTGAAAACTTTCTTCGGAATGCCTAATCTGCTCTTGTTGTAGGTGGAGCTCGCCCATGGAGGCAGAGGGCCATCATCAAGTGATCGGCGTGGGTATGGTGGTGGTGGTGGAGGCGGTGGCAGAGGTGGTGGTGACAGTGCTGGTGGGGGCCGTTTTGGCGTCTCACGCCATTCTGAATTTCGAGGTGTGTCTATTCAGGGATTCCTTCTTCGATATAAAAAATTATAGGGAACGTTTGCTGAATGGTATTTTGTAACCAAACAAAAAACACGGTTTAGCATTTTTATTTTTCATTTAGGCTGTTCACCCATTATGCTCCGACTAATATCATGTTTATCATTCTTTAAGTAAGAATTTAATCAAAAAGGGAATTTAAATTTCCCCGATTCATGGCATTCTAAGATTTTTCATGCTGAGAACTCTTGAACCATTGTCCATGACTCTTATCCGCATGTTTATGAATTCGAAATTTTCAAAAACTGTTACTGTATGTGTTTGTTTGCTTTATGTGATTCATAAATTACAACTGATGTTTGTTCTACTTTTATGCATATTATTGCCAATCAGCAATAATTATTGAAGATATTTTTGTTTTCCAACTTTTTGTGATCTATACACCATAGTATCTTAGTCTTTTTTATTTGTTTACCACAGTTATTGTTCGTGGACTCCCATCTTCTGCATCCTGGCAGGATTTGAAGGTATCAAAATGTTCATACTGAAAAATAACAAATGACAGATACTCAAATCATCAGCACAGCACCTACAATTTTAATATTTGGTTTCAGGATCATATGCGAAAAGCTGGTGATGTTTGTTTTGCTGAAGTTTCCCGTGACAGTGAAGGTACACATTCATTTTGGTTTGTGTTTTGCAATATCTTTATCAGCTTTTTACCTTTTCTATATTAATGCTGTTGTATGGTGCATGTTTTGTATTTTCTGCTCCATCTGAGTGGTGTAAAAGAAACCAAGGCCTACTAAAAGATACTCCCTCCGTCCCTTTTTATAAATCACGTGTATTAAGAAAAGTTGTTGGAGTAATAAAGTTGTCTCAAATGTATGTGACTATTACTAGATTACCCTTAATTAAATATATATTTAATGTTAACTTTTCATATACCAAGACAAATTGATAGTATTAATAAGGGGTATATTTGGAAAAAGAGTAATCAATGCATCTAGGAATTTAAATATGATCTTATATTTAGGGACAAATTTTTTTTTGTAAACTACTCCTATAAATAGGGACGGAGGGAGTAAATAACTTGGGTTGAAGATCACCTCTGTTTTGTATTAAATTAATTTATTAATATTTTTATGGGTTGAGGCTCCCATCAAATGGAAATCACAATTGATATGTAAAGAGTAACATGATCAGCCCCACAGATGGTCAGTCTGGCATTAGTGACCAGTGACCATGGTAGTAGACATCGCTTGTGCGTCTGACATGTAGACCTTTTCTTCTCAATTGTTTCAGTGCAAGCTCTCATTTTAGTTTAGGGACTAAGTCTGCGGGGTACCAGAATATGCCTGTGATATCAGATGGCTATTTCTAACTTTCTATTTTCTGGAGTATTGTCCTTTTGCATTATATTTTTGTGCTTGCAATATAGTTATCATTTCTTCCGCTCATACTGCTCTTTTATGCTCAGGGACTTTTGGCCTTGTTGATTACACTAATTATGATGACATGAAATATGCTGTAAGTGTTTCATTTTGATGAGTTAATCCCAGATTTATACGATATTCTGCTTCCATATGTTTTCTAACATTTTTTCTTTCACAGATTCGGAAACTGGATGACACCGAGTTTAGAAATCCTTGGGCGAGATCATATATTCGGGTAACCAGCTGTGTAATAACATTTATAAAATTTATTCATCGTCTCTGAGAGGGTTAAATCTACGGTACTCCCTCCGTCTCAAAATAATAGTCCTTTAAGGTTTGTTCACTATTTTTAAGAAAATGATTAATTGTGTTGATTTCAATGGTAAAATTAGTATCATTTACCAAAATACCCTTATTAATTGTAGTTAGTGGAGTGGTTAAGTTGGATGAAATGCAATAAATAAGGGTATAATGGTGGAAAAAAATAATAAATGCTGCATTGGTATTCTAAAGTGACAATTATTTTGAGAAATAGAAAAAATGTTAGAGACAATTATTTTGAGACGGAGGGAGTAGTATCTAAGATGTCATAATATTTTTTTTGAATGGCTGTAAGATGTGATCGTTGCTGCAGATCTTACAAACTTTTGCATGTTGAACGATCTTGCACCCTTATTTGTCTTGTCTTTGTTTCTTTTTCTATAAAATGAAGTTGCATGTGTCACTTGATGTTTGAGTGCAGGACTATTTCACTGTTTGTATGAGAAGTATTATCTGGAGAATTATACATAATTAAAAGTATTATCTTGCAGGTGAGGAAGTATGAGAGCAGTCGTTCAAGGAGCCGCAGCAGAAGCCCCAGCAGGAGCAGAAGTCCGAAAAGGGCCAGAAGGTACTGTGACTTTCTGATGTTGGCTTGTGCTACATTGTCATGCCTTTGAGACCTACTTATTATGGTAAATGGTTTTATTTCATTCTGCAGTAGATCTTTGGAGCGATCTGTGTCTAGGTCACGGTCTATTTCCAGATCCAGATCCCGATCAGCATCACCAATCAAGCCTTCCAGGTATATACAGTTATTAGACATGGTTTTATTTTTTAAGTTTGTGCAAATCCGCCATTTTTATGCACTTGAATTGTTTATCCAATTACAGGCCAAGATCACCATCACGTTCAGCGTCTCCGCGATCACCACGCCAGGTATTTAAAGCTGATTATATGATTCAGAATTTAAATGAGGTTTTTGTTTTTCTTCATAATAATAAAGAATGGAACATGAGATAAAATTGAAAGCATTTCCGTTAAATCATATATTAAAGGAAATAACCTGTATTTAACATTTTCCTTCTCAATCGTGTTCTCACTTTAGAGCCAATTAAAATAGGAAGCACTTGTTATGTGAGGATGAACATCTGGGTGATAACTTTATTTCCTTATTTTTTTACCAGAACAGAGTAGTAATTTACACAAGTTTTAGGCTACACTTGCCTAGTTCTTTTGCATATTTGTTATAAAAATTTGTGATGTCTGTCCTACTGAAGCATGGAATTTTTTGTGTGTGCAGGTTCTGTCTGGTAGCGGTTGATTTGCTGACAAATGCAGGCGGATATCTGAAGCTCCTGCGTTAATCTGGGATATTAGAATTATGTTTGAGTTGATTTGAATTATTTAATGGATAATTATGTACCGAAGTTGTTTTATTGGTTTTTATCAGTTTGGTTACTCTGTAGGGCTTAAACTAGAGCATACTTGCTGCTACCATTTTGGTCTTGTTTTTCTATTAAACATGAATGTTGGATATTTGCCTGGCTATTGTCCTTTTCAACACAAGGTACTTATAAATACTATTAGCATTTTGAGACATTTTTAAGTTTTACCGTAGATAAATAAGCAATTGTTTTTAGTAGTTGGTAAGTAATGTTATATCAACTCGCATACCCTGCTTTATTACACGGTTCTCTAGACGGGCACGGCTTATGTATATGACAGAATAAATAATTACTCTAGATGCTGTTCTCATGGTTGAAAAAAGGTATTTTTACCAAAGGAAAATATTTTTAGCTCTATAGCTAAAATTGGATTTGAATTTTGTGATTCGACTGATCCTTTTGCCAGTTGCTAATGTGGGTGTTGCTGTAAATATGTTGTGTATTGTGATGAGTTTCTGTAAACAGGTTTGGATTAGTGATGAGTTTGATGAGTTTGACTAGGTTGGTTATTGTGATTTTACCAAATTTTCACTTTTGTTTGTTTGTTTGTTTGTTGTAATGCGTGGTTATTGCCTTGGCTGGGCACTTGCTCAGATTCGAATTTCTGACTTTTTTAGGCGGTGTTTGTAATTTCGTTTATAAATCACACATTACTAAAAATTCAATATATGAGTGATAGATAACAAAGGTTCGTGAAGCACCTTTTTTCGATAAACCAAAGATATAGTAATGAAAGATATTCAAAGCATAAGGTATGACAGATAAAAAATTACAAATCACAAAGTAAATGACCAAGATCAACAATTATAAATCTTAAAAAACTTTAAACAGTGGTAAACGACAATGAGCTATCCTTCCAACAAATATTTTCTTACATTTACAATATACAATGTCACTAATAATTAATTTTGAATATTTCATTGCCGTTTTAGGACTTTGGAAGATAAAATAAATTTTTAAATCACCTTTGAAACTCTATCGAAAAAAATATTTTATTTTTATTGCTTCATAGCAAGTAGCACAAGAAAAAAAAACTAGTAGCAAGTGTATTCAAAGATTATGATAAGTCTCTAAAAAAAAAAGATTATGATAAGACATAAACAATGAACAAAACTCAAGAGGAGTCTTTCTTTAACGGAAAAATTCATACTGCAGATTAAATTCTAATTTGAAGATTTTAAAATAAATTGAGGAGCTTGCTCCCCGTTTAAGTGGTTAGCTTCAAATTCTGATTTCTGAATCATGTGAATAAATATAAAACTTAAAAAGTGATTGGGAAAGACTATCCTGTGTGTCTTCCGTAGCTCCAATAAATATTGTATTAAATTTAAATATCATTGATGCTTCACACCTTTAGTAAGAAAAGTTAACCCCTATTATATATAAATAAAAAAAACAAAAAACAAATGTTTTTATAACTTTCGTTAGGACTGGAATTGTCGTTTCAATAATGATAGATGAACATCCAGTTTTTGACGTCGATACGATATATGATTAATCACGTTTAAAAATATGATTAGTTTACTTAAATATATGATTAATTTAATTCTCGACTATTGTGGTTAATTCATATAAAATAACCATAATGTTTAACGTGAATTGATTTAACTATCTTTTTATTCGTGATTAATCAAATACATTATGGGTGTTTGTAAAACAAAAATATATAATGGGTGTATAAAAAATAGATCTATATGAAATATTTAGGTTAAATTACATTTTTACCTTTTACGTTATTTTTAAATTTCGCTTTGGTTTCTTAAGTCTATTTTGTTTCATTTTGATCCCTTAAACTACAAATGTTATAAAATTTGATCCTTTAATTTTTTTTTTCATTTTCTTTTAGTCCTTTAAGTTATGAATTTTGAACACTTAAGTCCTGGTAGAAAGAACATGAATGTTAAAGTTTTTATAACTTAGAAGATCGAATTATCTAATATTTATAAGTTAAGTGATCAAAATGAAATGAAAAAAACTTAAAAATCAAGCTGTCTAACATTTATAATTTAAAGGACTCAACGTAGGAAAAAAAAACTTAATGGATCAAAGCAAAACTTAAAATTAACTTAAGGATTAGAAATATAATTTAGCCAGGCATTTATGTTTCTTTTTTTTTGGTACATGTTTTCTTTTAACTTAACAAGATCAAATTAGAAAGGTAGGTCCAACATATAGAAGGCTCCAATTGAATTTCAATGTTACGAGTTCCCAGGGCGAAGGTCTATGACCTCTCTTGGTTGAACGTTGAAAACGTTGCTACTACAATTCAAGGTCAAATTGAAACAAACACTTACCACGTACATAAATGGCTTGCATTGCGTTTGGCTTTTAAATACTATTTTTTCTGTTACAAGGCAAAAAGGAAAGGAGAGAAAAGAAAAAAAACACAAAAAAGACTACTCTCTAGTGAAGAAAGTTGTTGCATCCATCCTAAGAAGATACGAGAGATCTTTCAGGGGAGAGACATGGTACAACAACTTATTATTCAAAGAGACTCTTAACTTGGCTTAAAATATGCGCAATGATTATCCTCTCTGAGTATAGAAAACAATGCTCAATCAAATCGTTCACATTTTAAATACTAATTTAATATAGGGGTTAATTTGCCTTTATCCCCTGTAATTTGAGCGAATTTCGGTTTACCATCTTTAAAAAAAAATTTAGATTTCAACCTTGTAAAACTAAGATTTTCCAAAAAAACACTCATGACCCCATCTGACACATGACAGGGGCTGATGTGGCATGTCACTGTATAATTAATTTAATTTTTCATTTTTTAAAAGGATGCCATGTGTTTCATTTTTACACGTCATTAATAATTAAAATAAAAAACAGAAAAACATTAAAATAAATAAACCAAAAACAGAAAAACATTAAAAAATCTGATAAATTGAAAAGCAGATCTTCATTTTTCTTCTTCTTCTTCCTCGCGACATCCTCCTCTTGTTCTTCCCCATTTTCGCATCCTACTCTTCTTATTTTTCTGGTTTTCCGTCGTGACATCCTCTTCTTCTTCTCCATTTTCGGGTTTAATATGGTGGGAAGCAAAACATCGTCAGTTGACAACTCAAATGGAAGAAAAGGACCCAAATGTGGGTGCAATCAGTTTATGAAAATATGGGTATCAAACACAGACGAAAATCCAAAGAGGAAATTTTGGAGGTGCCGAAATTATTGGGAGGTAAAATATTTTGATTTTGTTGCGTATTCTTCTTTCTCCACGTTGAATTTGTTTTCCTATTCTCCTCCTCTAAAATTTATGTAATGATGTTGTGTAGAATGAAGATCATTGCAATTTGTTCATATGGGATGATGAACTGGATGAGCCAAGAGTAGTGCAAAAACTGGGTTCAAAAAACTCTGATTTTGGGAGCAGCAACATGGTGAATTTGCCTTCAAAGAATGTTGAAGTTGGTTGCAACAACTGCGCAATGATATCTGAATATCTAAGGGTGTTTGGCAAGGAAATTGAAAAGGAAGTTGGAAAAGAATTTAGAAAGGAATTAGGCAAGGAATATGGGAAAGAAAGAGCCTCAACCAAGCATCTAAAAGTAAAGAAAAAGTTGCAATATGAAAGAAGCAAAAGCATTGGCCTAATTGTTACACTTGTGTTGTCATGGATCCTTTTTTTTAGTTGTTTTGAAGTTTATGTAATATTTTGAAGTTTAGTCTATTATGACATGAACATCTATAAGTGGTATGATGTAATGTTTGGTATTAATGAATGAACTATGTGTTTTGTTACATTATGAATTAACAAGTCTATAACTTTGATTTGGTAACATTTGTGCATATAGTCAATTCAAAATATAGCACATAAAGTGCATTAGTCATTAGAAAAGATAGCACATAAAGTGCATCAGTCATTACAAAAGATAGCACATAATGTGCATTAGTCATTACAAAAGATAGCAATTAAATTGCCTAATGTCATTACAAAAGATAACACATAAAGTGCTTAAAGTCATCGCAAAACACTTAAAAAAATGAGAGCACTACTCCTCTGGAGGCACAACTATTTCAGGTAAAGTTCTCATATATGGAAGCACTACTTCTTCCTTTGAACCCATTGCAACATCTTCTTGAGTCAGTACTCCTTTTAAAGAATTAAATTCCATGCCTAACTTAAATTCAAACTTCTTATTTAATTGCTCCTTTCTAAACTTTTCATACTTAGGTCCTTTCTCATGGTCAGATTCATCTGGATCTGAGCTTTCTAACTCCTCACTTAAGTATTCGCCATCTTCATCCTCCATACAACCCTTGTCCTTACTAGCATTTCCATCATTATTTCCTAGTAAATCCAGATTCTTTGAAGGGGTTTCTTCAGTTTCAACAGCATCAAACCCATCATTAAGTCATGTAGCTCTTTCATCCTTACTATCATCAAACTTTACATCATCACTGCTATACTCATTCTCTTCACCATCACCATCACTACCCTGGCCCATATCAAAACACATAGGTTCATTAACTTCCTCCTCACTATCACTGACATTGTGTTCTACATACACATGTCCATCAGTTTTCTCACTCAAAGCCATATAAGCAACCTCATCAGCAGTATCATCCCTATAAACTTGAAAAAATTCATTATGTTTCCCCTGAACTGTGGCCCAAATCCTGAAGCCATGTTTATAACCAAACTCAGTTACAATTTCAACAACAACAGCTATAGCCTAAGTATCAATATCTATATCAGAGACAATTGTTTGAAGCCCACCTCTGTAAAACAAAACATTATCCCTAACAAACTCCCCACCATGATGAAATATGCAGTTGAACAAAGTTTTTTTTTCTGTTAACCAAAATTACACCAATCACAGCAAGACACGTGTCAATATAGACCTCACACAAATATCCCACACACACAGTTAGAAAAGCACATCAATTTAAAAACCTTAAAAGACAAAAATTCATGCAAAAATATGTTTGTTTATGCCATCCACAAGACCACAACAACTACAAACA
The DNA here is from genome assembly GCA_018208015.1 of Medicago ruthenica. NCBI lineage: Eukaryota > Viridiplantae > Streptophyta > Magnoliopsida > Fabales > Fabaceae > Medicago > Medicago ruthenica. The sequence continues at coordinate 79,566,870 of CM031373.1, read as the reverse complement.
AATTGTATACTAAATAACATTCAAATAAAGAATAAGAAGTTATTTACCTCCGAAGCTTTGCCACCTCCTTCTCTGTTCTCGTTCGTTTTCTTCCCACAATCAACGATCCTCTTTCCTTCGTTTTCCTTCGTTTTCATCGCTTCCTTGTTCTTCGCGTTCTTCCCGTTCTTCGTGTTCTCCGTTTTCTTCGCAACCTTCTTCTTCTTCGTGTTCTTCGTGTTCGTCGTCTTCTTCTGGGTTTCAAAAATCATTTCGATTCTGTGTTCGATTCTGGGTTAGGGTTGCTTTGTTTGATTCTGGCTTTCAATGGATTCTGGGTTTTGAAAATCAAGGACGAGTTTGAATGGATTCTGGGTTTAGAGAGAAAATGAAATCGTTTTTCACTTTGTTAGGGTTCAAAATGAAACCTCCAAAATGAGCCTTTTCAATTTCTTAGATTTTTTTTTTAATGTTTTTCTGTTTTTTGGTTTATTTATTTTAATGATTTTCTGTTTTTTATTTTAATTATTAATGACGTGTAAAAATTAAACACGTGGCATCCTTTTAAAAAAATGAAAAATTAAATTGATTATACAGTGGGCCAGTGACGTGCCACATCAGCCCTTGGCATGTGTCAGATGGGGTCAGGGGTGTTTTTTTGGAGAATCTTAATTTTACAAGGTTGGAATCTAATTTTTTTTTACAGGGGGTAAACTGAAATTCGCTCAAATTACAGGGGGTAAAGACATATTAACCCTTAATATAACGTATGTTTTAACATAAAAAAATATAGTGTATGTTTAACATCACAAAGACTTTGTTAGAATTAAGGTGATTCATTGTGATTTTAAAGAAGTTACAAAGAAGCTTTTAAAAAAATTACGGTGGATCACCGGGATTTTGACATATTTATCATGATACAAAACATAATCTTAATCGTCCACTCTTCACAGTATAAACAAACACCAAGTTTTGTTCACATTGGAGTTGTTTGGAGTCCCATGTTTGGACATTCACTATTTGAATTAGTTTTTGAGATGAAATTCAAATTCATTTATCACGGTATTAGAGTTGGGTTAAGAACCACAATGTGGAAACTGGACACATGTTAAGTGTTTGTTATGAGTTCCATTGTTGCTTAAATCTTTTAGCTGTTGGATGTATAAGTGTTTTGTGATACTTTCCAGGGCCGGCCAAAGGGGGTTGCCACCAGAACTGTCAAAACAGGCTAGCCCGTATGGGCCGGCCCGTTAAGCCCGATTCATTGTAGGGCTTGGGCCTTAAATATTAAGCCCGAATTTTTGTAGGGCTTTTTAGCCCGGCCCTAAAAAGCCTGGTGCTCGTTTGGGCTAGCCCGTATGGGCCGCGGGTAGCCCGTTAGCCCACATAACAAAAAAAAATCATAAATATTATATATATTTTAAATAATTCTTTACTTAGTTGATTATTAAATTAAAAAATAAAAGTGAAAATTCAATGAATTAACACACAAATATAAAAGTAATAAAAAATTATATTTACTTGTTTCGTTATTTATAAAATTAAAGATCGAATATATAAATATCTGAAACTGATAAGTCATAATTTATAGTTCTTTTAGGGTTTCTTTTCATGCAAGTTTAGCTGTTTCTCCTTATTTTCTTGAGCTATTTTACTTCAGTACCTTTGTTTTTCTTATTTAGGCAATAATAATGATGAGCAAGTACTTTGGGGCAAAATCACATAAAGCCGGGCAAGAAAAGTCAAGTTTCAAGACAAAAGTGAGATGGCACGGTCATGCCATGATTTACACTGGCGCACGGTCGTGCGCCTGTTGTGTTCTTCAGAAATTGACGTTTTGGAACTTGGCACGACCGTGCGCGCCATATGGCACGGTCGTGCGCGTTATGTAGTCAGAAATAAAAATTGAAAACTCTTGGTTTTTGACAATAATTGATGTGTAATTCGTGGTTAATGCTTTGTCTAAGGCTTTATGCTATAAATAGGGCTCTAATCAGACTTGTTTCTCATCTTAGAATGAGTGAAAAGTTACTATAGTGAGATTGTAACTCAAGCTTGTTCTAAGCTCAACCATTTATAAAATTTCTGCACTTTTACATTCCTTTGCAATTTTACTTTATTGTTCCTTACTTTTCTAGCTTTGTATTTTTGCAAATTTACAATTCTTGTCATTTACAATTCTTGCCTTTATAATTCATGCAATTTATATTTTGTCAAATGTCTACAATGAACTCTTGTGAGTAGACTAGTCTAGTCTTGGGATTGTTGGAAAAGTCTAATGACTAGATCCTAATCAAACCAAGCCTAGACTCTATTTTATATAAAAACCATTTTCCTATCTAATCTCATTGTTTTCTAAACTCAATAGCAAGTATTGAACGAAGTACCGAACGGAGAAGTTCAATAACTACTATTTCATCATTTCAAATATCAAGTGAAGTATCGAACGAAGAAGCTTGATATTGGAACAAATGAGATTAGACAAGGAGTCACAAAGCTTGATGGCAAAAAGACCAAATGAATAGCTTTGTGAAACCTTGAGGCCATAAGACTCGCACTTAATGGGTCTCAATAGCAATCAACCATGAGAATAGGCGTGGTTGTTATTGAGATACATTCATGTAGCTCAAAGAGACCATGAATTACCTTAGAGAGTCTTGCCTTTGGAAAATGGATCCAATATAGGATAGAGACAAAGCTTGGCCGATTAATTTCTGTTATTAGATATACCGATAAATCTCAATACGCTTTTTATTTTATTGAATTAAACCCAAACATTTTTCAAACTTAAACTTTAACTTGTTCAGCTAACATATTCTGAAAATATAATCAGTAATTACTAAACTCCCTGTGGATCGATATTTTTATTACGCGATAGTAACCGTGCACTTGCGGTAACACATCAAGTTTTTGGCGCCGTTGTCGGGGAGTTCTTGTAATATTGATTAGCTTTTCAGTAATAGCTAGACTGAACTTTTTTTCTTTTTCTTTTTCTTGTTTCAACTGTTGGATTCTCTCATTCTTTGAATGCGAAGAAGAGAAGCACTCGATAACACCATGGCTGCGGAACGTACTCTTAAGGAGTATGCTACACCATCTACGGATGAGCCTCATGCTGTTATCGTGTATCTGGCTATTGAAGCCAATAATTTTGAAATAAAACCTGCACTACTTAATTTGGCAGCAGAACCAGTTTTTCGGATCACCCACTGAGGATCCGAATTTACATCTTTCAAACTTTTTAAGACTCAGTGGAACTTTGAAAAGTAACAGAGTGACCCAGGAGGCTATAAGGTTGCACCTCTTTCCTTTTTCACTAAGGGATCGAGCAAGCGCCTGACTTCACTCCTTGCCTAATGCTTCTATAACAACATGGGATCAACTAAGGGCTGCTTTCTTAGCCCGATTCCCCCCCCCCCCGAGCAAAACAGCTCAACCGAGGGATCATATCACTAGATTCACTCAGAAAGATGGGGAATCTCTATACGATGCGTGGGAGCGTTTCAAAGAAATGCTTAGGCTTTGCCCCCACCATGGTTTGGAGAAATAGTTGATAATCCATACCTTTTATAACGGTCTTTTATATGCAACCAAATTGACTGTTGATGCAGCTGCAGGGGGAGCACTCATGAATAAAAATTACACGGAAGCAAATAACCTCATAGAGGACATGTCTCAAAACCACTATCAGTGGACGAGTGAAAGAGCCGCCATAGCTGTTGCTACGCCTCCCTCTAAGAAAGAGGCAGGTATGTATGAAGTCTCTGCCCTTGATCATCTTGCGGCTAAGGTGGACGCACTTTTCAATAAATTTGATAAATTAAATGTAAGTGCTGTCACACCTTCTCCTTCTAGTCCACCTTGTGAAATATGTGGTGTCATGGGTCATGCGGGTGTTGAATGCCAACTAGGTGTGGCTGCTGAAAGTCCATAGTAAATTAATTTTGCTCAATATCAAAGGAACAACCAAAACTATGCTTTTAAAAATCCTTTTGGACAGCAAGCAGCACCACCTGGCTTTGCAAACAACAATAGAGTCCCTAAAAAATCCAACTTAGAACTCTTGCTGGAAAATTTCATTTTAACTCAAACTAAGCAAAATCAATAGTTTAAGAACCAAACTGGATTTTTGAACAACTCTCTCATGAAACTATCCACAAAAGTTGATTCGATTGCTACCCACAGTAAAATGCTTGAGACCCAGATATCTCAAGTAGCCCAACAAGTGACCTCTTCCTCGAAAACGCCCGGAATATTTCCAGGCCAGCCAAAAACCAATCCCAAAACCCAAGTTAATGCTATTACTCTTAGGAATGGTAGACAGTTAGAGGAACCTCAAAGAAAGACCAATGAGGTTGAGGTTGAGAGTGCGAATTCTAGAACTGAGGGAGTAGTTGAAAAACTAGTTGTGCAAAGTAAGCCGAAAGTCCCGTTTCCACAAAGGCTAGTCAAGCCCAACCTAGATGCACAGTTTAAAAAGTTTGTTGATCTATTGAAAAAGATCTACATTAACATTCCTTTTGCTGATGCCTTGTCTCAAATGCCTCTCTATGCAAAAAATTTTGAAAGACATTTTGTCTAAAAAGAGACAAATAGAGGATGATGAGACAATGACATTGACAAACGAATGTAGTCCAGTTCTTCAAAACAAATTGCCGCTTAAGCTAAAGGATCATGGTAGCTTTTCTATTTTGTGTGTGATCGGAAAGGAGAAAATTGAGAGAGCCCTATGTGATCTTGGGGATAGTGTGAGCATATTGCCTTTGTCGCTCTTTAAAAAGTTTGGCATAGGAGATTTAAAACCCACTAAGATAACCCTGCAGTTGGCCGATAGATCCATCATTCACCCTGCTAGAATTCTTGAGGATATACCTATTAAAGTAGGACAAATCTATATCCCGACAGATTTTGTAGTGATGGATATGGAGGAAGATTCACATATCCCTATTATATTAGGAAGACCTTTCTTAACCACTGCTGGTGAGGTGATAGATGTGAAAAATGGGAAGTTAGCTTTCCATGTAGGTGATGAGAAAGTGGAGTTTGAAATTGCTAAGTTAATGAAAAGTCCTTCAATGGAGGAGTCGACCATTGCGTGAAAGAATGCTCTATAGCTTGAACTGCATGCAATGGTTTAAGAGACCCAGATTAATGATGCATTTTTTACTGTCAAGCAAATGACTCTAAAAGAGCGCTATGTGGGAGACAACCCACGAGTTTACAATTTTTCTTTTCTTTTGTTTGTTTTATGCAAGGTAGAGTAAGAATAAAGTTCGAAAATGTTCATGTGAAACATGGTCTGGGTGTAGGAAAGTTTTGATGAAGAGGTGTTTGCCAGAAGAAGCGAGAAATTTTCGAAAAAACTGAAAAATCCAGTCCTCTGTGACCAGAAACCTACGCACGGCCGTGTCATACAGGCGCACGACCATGCACATACCCAGATCTCATCTTAACAGAATGTTTACGCACGGCCGTGCCATCCTGGCGCACGACCGTGCGCGTGTCTCGGCACAGAAAAATAGATTTTCCCCCTTCTTCTCAACCACTCAACTTCCTCTTTCTTCTTATCCTTTCAACTTCTCAAAAACCAAAACCTCCCAAAACAAATCCTTAAAACCTCATAACCACCCATAACTCTCAAACCTCCATACAAACTCATCAAAACGTCACAATAACTCATCAAACTCTCAACACATAAAATTCTTAACACAATCAATCCACCAAAAATTCAAAATCATCCACCCCACTCAAAAAAATCAAAATTTTTGTGTAACCTTAACCACCATAACTAAAACCTTCAAAAACTGCCCAAAACCTCTCCCAATCACCAAAAACAACCCTAAACCTCATTACCAAACATAAACCCAACCTTTTTCAACCACAAAAACTCAAAAACAAATGGCTTCAAACAAAAGAGCAGTTGATGTTGCTGGGAGTTCAGGGGGGAAGAAGAAAATGGGTAAGGTAAATGAGCTTGGAATCATCTTCAAAAACACTGCACAAAGGGACAGGTATAACAATCTTGTCAATCACGGTATCGCAGTGAGCAGGTATCCTAAAAAATTCGGTGCTTTAAGTAATTTTGAAATTGGTGAAAATGTTTTCTATCAGTTGAGAAATATAAGATGGATGGAATTCATAGGACAAAAACATTATACCTATGAAAGCCTCACCCTAGAATTCCTTAGTAGCTTGAGTTTCAGTAAGGACCGAACTAGTGCTAGTAGCCCAAACCACACCGTCTCTTTTAGACTCCTAAACACAGATTTTAACATGTCATTGACTGATTTTTGTGACAAGATGGGTTTCGTGAGTGCGGGACTTATCCATGAATCTAGGAGCAGGGCCACTAGACCTGAAAATTTTGACCCTCACCAGTTTTGGTCACAAATATCCGGGAGGAACCATTTTGAGGCTAAGACTGCCAAAGCCAGCATGATCCATAACCCAATTTTCAGTTATATCCATAGAGTGATGGCCTGCACTATCTTTGGGAGGGGAGAAACGGGAACAATTAGGTTTGATGGGCTATTTATGTTATGGGCTATGGTAAATGGTTGTGCTGTGAATACCGGTTATTACCTTCTAAACCACTTAACTTTTTTAGCAGAACAAACTAGTGGGAAGATAGTGGTAGGAGGAGTGATAACATTTATTGCTGAACGATTAGGAATGGATGGTGTGGAGGACTTAGCGATTCAGGGGTATGATGAGATAGATACCGATATTTGTGTACAAATGTTCATGGTGAGGGATTTGGATGGAAAGAAAGAAAACTTTCAGCTGTTGGTCGGTAAATAGCCATCCATTTTGCTGCCTAACCCGGAACGAACTGACACAAGGATTGCAAGAAATTGGTTGTATGTTGATAACTCGTAGGTACAATAGCAAGAAAATGTGCAAGAGGAGCAGATGGGAGGAGAGCAACCAACCCAAGGAGGACATGTTGAACTAGATTGGTATGCTCGAATGGAAGCGGAGGTGCAGAGGCAAGGAGCCGAACAATTAAGGCAGGGCATCGAGCAACAAAGACAAAGCCAAATGCTCGAGCTAATGATGCAGCACTTCCACATCCAGCATCCTCCACCTAGACCCTTTTAAATGTGAGCTTTCCTACCCATTTCCCTTATGTTTTCTTTAATTTTGAATCATTGAGGACAATGCTTGTTTCAAGCATGGGGGGGGGGTAAATAAATTAGTTAGTTTTAATTTTTAATTAGTTTTGTTTTTAGTGTGTTTCAATTCCCCTTTGTTTGAATAATTGTTTGTCTTGATAAGGGAAGGGCATGTAAGCAACAAAGTCTTAGTGTATATAAAATTTTTTCATTTTAAAAAGGCTAAAAATTCTTGTTGTGTTTGTAAAATAAACCCTTTTTTGCTTCAAAATCATCCACTAAACCCATACTTGCTTCATTGTGAATTTCTCTTTGAGAAAAAAGCACAAAGTTGCAGACTTTGAGTAAGTGTGCGAGTTGGTATTTTAAGGAACAGTGTCTAAGTTTAACGGAAAATTTGTCCTCAAATATTTCAAACAAAAAGTAGTGTAAGCTAGTGTGAGGAAATAAAAAGGTCAATAAAAGGTGTAAATAAATATAAAAAAGGGGTTAGAGCATTAAAAATAAGAGACATTGACTTGGGTTGGTATGACTTGCCATCACTAACTTCCTGGGAATGATATGTTTGATTTTCAAATAAAAAAATGCCTCTGCAGTTCCCCAAAAATCAAATAAACACCATGGTAACTAAATGACCTAGAAAATTTTCCACCTAGTTTGTATGAAATGGAAGTGAAAGTTTGTCGATTTGTTTACTTTTAGGGTTAGAACCTGTTTTCCTCATAATACCTCGTTGCACAGGAGCAATGAAAAGCTGGACTCCACACACACACTCACTTGAAGCTTGTTGTAGGGTTGAAAAATCTAAATTGGGCATTAGGGGTAGAAATAATAAGCACTTCAAGAACAGAGCCTTTAAAAAGAACAAAAATCTGCAAAAATTGTTTTTACTTTGATTTGTGTTGCTGAAATACTTTGTCTTTTGCTTGAGGACAAACAAAGATTCAAGCTTGGGGGAGTTTGATAAGTCATAATTTATAGTTCTTTTAGGGTTTCTTTTCATGCAAGTTTAGTTGTTTTTCCTTATTTTCTTGAGCTATTTTACTTCAGTACCTTTGTTTTTCTTTTAGGCAATAATGATGATGAGCAAGCACTTTGGAGCAAAATTACATAAAGCCGGACAAGAAAAGTCAAGTTTTAAGGCAAAAGTGAGATGACACGGTCGTGCCATCATTTACACTGGTCGTGCGCTGATTCTGGGCAGACCATGCCATTTTAGGCAGTAGGATTACGCACGGCCTTGCCATCCTGGCGCACGGTCGTGCGCCTGTTGTGTTCTTCAGAAATTGACATTTTGGAACTTGGCACGACCGTGCGCCCATATAGCACAGTCGTGCGTGTTATGCAGTCAGAAATAATGATTGAAAACTCTTGGTTTTTGCCAATAATTGCTGTGTAATTCATGGTTAATGCTTTGTCTAAGGCTTTAGGCTATAAATAGGGCTCTAATCAGACTTGTTTCTCATCTTGGAATGAGTGAAAAGTTACTATCGTGAGATTGTAACTCAAGCTTGTTCTAATCTCAACCATTTATAAAATTTCTGCACTTTTACATTCCTTTGTAATTTTACTTTATTGTTCTTTACTTTTCTGCACTTTATATTTCTGCAAATCTACAATTCTTGCCTTTATAATTATGCAAATCTACAATTCTTGTCATTTACAATTCTTGCCTTTATAATTCATGAAATTATATTTTGTCAAATATCTACAATGAACTATTGTGAGTAGACTAGTCTAGTCTTGGGATTGATGGAAATCTAATGACTAGATCCTAATCAAACCAAGCCTATACTCGATTTTATATAAAAAATATTTTCCTATCTAATCTCATTGTTTTCTGAACTCAATAGCAAGTATTGAACGAAGTACTGAACGGAGAAGTTCAATAACTACTATTTCATCATTTCAAATATCAAGTGAAGTATCGAATGAAAAAACTTGATATTAGAACAAATGAGATTAGACAAGGAGTCAGAAAGCTTGACGGCAAAAAGACCAAATGAATAGCTTTGTGAAACCTTGAGGCCATAAGACTCGCACTTAATGGGTCTCAATAGCAATCAACCATGAGAATAGGCGTGGTTGTTATTGAGATACATTCATGTAGCTTGAAAGAGACCATGAATTACCTCAGAGAGTCTTGCCTTTGGAAAATGGATCCAATATAGAATAGAGACAAAGCTTGACCGATTAATTTCTGTTATTAGATATACCAATAAATCCCAAGACGCTTTTTATTTTATTGAATTAAAACCAAACATTTTCCAAACTTAAACTTTAACTTGTTCAGCTAACATATTCTTAAAATATAATCGGTAATTACTAAACTCCATGTGGATCGATATTTTTATTACGCGATAGTAACCATGCACTTGCGGTAACACATCAGCAACCATAACATACGTAATTTATTTAAAATTGCTTTCCTCGCGTTTTAGTTTGCGACGTTCTATGAAGCCCAGATACGGATACGGGTACGGGTACGATACGATACGGGTACGCGGATACGTCAAAAATTTCAAATTTAGTATACGATACGGCTTATATACGTTTACAATTTTTTTAATATATATATTAGACATACATGCACATAAAAAATAAATAGCATGAAATCTTAAAACTAATTACACCAAGTCAAACTATAATGGATCACGATTCACCAACTAAGATAGTAATTCTTTAAACCAAAACATACCATATAAACAACTTGCACTATGAAGATACCAAAGTAGTATGAAGATAGTCACCCTTTTCAAGTCATAGCCAGTATAATGATCACAATTTACAAAAAATAATACTTGTGATCAAAATACAAATTAGAGTTTTGTCTAAATCAAAATATGTTTTGACCCCTGTATTATAATTTATAATTCACATGTATAATTAAAGTATAAAACTAGTACAACAAATGGTTCACAAAAAAAAAAATTAAATAAACTCATGTTGTATTTTTAACACACGTATCCCGTCCGTATCCTACCTATTAAGCCGTATCCCGAATTATTTCTCCGTATCTCGAATGTATCCGTAACGTATCCCGTATTTTTTTAAATAAAACTTAAATTAAATCATTCGGATACTTCTGGGATACGTATCCGGGCGTATCCGCGGCGTATCGGTATCCGATACGTATCCGACACGGGTACGACACCATTTTGGAGTATCCGGGCTTCATAGGCGACGTTTGTACGAAAATGTTAACAATTTTTTTTGTGCTAGGAATTATTTAAACATATTCAAAATATTATCTATAAGAATTTTAATGGAATATTTATAGTACTTTTTTATTAAAAAATAAGTAATTTTTAACACGGACCGACCCGTTTAGCCCGCGGCCCATGTAGGGTCGGGCTCGAGTAGTATTTTCAAGCCCGTGTTACAACCGGTCTTTTTGGTCCGACCCGATAAAGCCCAAAGTCCGTTAGGACCGGCGCTAAACGGATCGGGTATCCCGTTTTGACACCTCTAGTTGCCACTAAAGCAAGGGCTTTACGCCCCCAAATATTTTAGGCCTCATATTAGACCCTAAATCTATTTCGTTTTAAATATATTTTCGGAAGTTAAATTCTTTAAACATTTCTACGTCTAGCTTGGTTCGTAGTTAAATGGGGAGTTGTGTACTTGTACTTTATGTTGCAAGTTTGATTCCAAAAGTAGCTATTTTATTGATTATACGTATCTTAAATTCTTTTTTTCTCTTCAAATTTCTATTAGTATGATGTTAGTTGTTTGAAATATATCGAGAGGTTGTATGCAACCGAATATGCAAAAGTAATTTATATTTGTGTCAGAATTCAATTTTACCATTCTATTTCAAGGGTTAACAATTGGTAAATAATGTTTATATCAATGAAACTAAATTTTTGTTAAAAAAAGTTCTTGCACTAATGAGGTTCAGTCTAACGGACGGAGTTAGACCTTCATTGTCTTACAAATCAATGTTTGAACTCTAACTGAAAGTGATGCCCATATTTAGTGTCTGATATGCCTCAAATAAAATTACACATTTAATGTTCTTAATTTTTATGTTCTTCTGTTAACAATTAAAAGGCCTCAATTTAAAATTTCTTTTAGGCCTATAAATACATTGGGCCGGCCCTGATACTTTCGCCTTTTAAGTTAGCTTTTCGTATGGGATCGAAGTTCAATTGATAGTTGGTTTGATTAGACTTAATTTGCAAATAAAAAAATATCTTAATTCAAGTCATATAAAGTTTTTAATAAATTACTTGTATAGATGATAAAACATTAGTCTAACTATGATGTTAAAAAAAGTAAATAAATTATATGACGTAATATTTGGTTTTCTCGAATGTTTTTTGTGAAAAGATATCGGTGAAGGGTTGGTGAAGGCTCTTTGATAAACATCTGTGATACTAACCCATGCACTGTGACACCAGCATCACATTTTTCAGCTACTTTTAGGACTTATTGAGCATCATATTTTGAACATTTCCTTGTCGTTTTAGGACTTTGGAAGATAAAATAAAATTTTAAATTGTTATTACTTATTTGACTTTGAAACTATCTAAAAGCAACTATTTTATTTTTTATTTCTTCATAGCTAGTAGCACAAGAAAAAAAAACTAGTTGCAAATATTCAAAGATGATCGGTCCTAAACAATGAACAAAATTCACGAGGATTTTTTTTTAAATAAAAAATCCATGAGGAGTTTAATTATATTAAAATAGACAAAAACATATTGCAGATTAAAATTTGCTTGATAACTTTTTTTTTACGTTAACTCTGGTTGATAAATTAAGGTGTAGATTTTAAAACAAATTGAAGAGTTCGTACCTTTAAGTAAGTGGTTAGCTTCAAATTCTGAATCACGTGAATAAAAAAAAAGTGATTGGGAAAAGACTATATATTTCGTGTCTTCTTAAAAATTGTTGCATCTTTCTCAAACAGACGAATGGATTTAAGGTATGTTTCATGCGCATATATAATAACATTTGCCATTTAAATATTTTTTTTGGAAAAAGCTATGCAATTATATTAAAAACCAATAAAAGCTCCTCTAATACAAGGAGTATCAAAGAAAACTAAAATGTTCATGAGTTACAATAACACAGACAAGCTACTACACAGTATCCAAAAGAAAATAAAAAATTATGTTACAGCCTGAAATCATAACAAAGGACTCGATCTCCAAACCGTACTCAAAATCGAAAAGGGCATAATACGATTTTAGCCACCAATAAGCTTGAAGTTTAACTTTTTCCAATAAAAAGGAAAGTTGTTCCGTCTTATGATAAAAATGCCTCATATTACGATCATTCCAAATAATAAAAAGAACTGAAATTCAAATTATGTTAAGAGTAAACGAGATTTGTTGAAAAAGCCTCCAAGACCTCCAAACTGAGTAAAATACTCAATTAACGAACCATGAAGAGCCGTAGAAAAACCTAGTCAACCTGATATCAAAAGCCAAAGTTGATCGTAGAAAACACAAGTAAAAAGCAAATGGTCTTGATCCTCCACCATGCAACAAGTAGTTGTACACAAAGAATCAATCCAAAATCTTTTTCCTAAATAGAGTCATTATTGTTGCTAATCTATTCAGGAATAAACGCCAAACAAAAATATTGATCTTAAGTGGAATTTGCTTAAGCCACAAAACATGATTAAAACGATCATCAACACTAACTTCAGAAGTTGTCAAAAGATTATTTGCCATTTAAATACGATGTGCACCAAACAAATTATTAGAATGGACATTATGCACTCTCATCCACCATCACTATCGCACACTTTTATACAATTGGCTTTTTATAACTTTTGCCACAACATTTTCTTCTCTTTTTTTGAATAAAAATAAGGGTTAAATTAGTAAATAGTCCCCCTAAATATACCAACATTTGATTATAGTCCCCCTAAAATATTTCTTAAGTTTTTGGTCCCTCATAAATTTTTCATCCATGAAATTAGTACCTACTTTTCAGTCAGGTCATGTCTAACTTTCATATTTTTTAATGAAATTTTCTAGAAATGGTAGAAAATTATGACAATATTTTCCAAAAAAAAAATTAGATTTTTTTTAACAAAACATGAATTTAATATGAATTTTTTAGCACAAAAAACATAAAAATTCATATTTAATTCATGTTTTGTTAAAAGTTCTAATTGTTTTTGGGAGAGATTGTCATAATATTTTAGCCATTTCTAAAAAATTTTATTAAAAAATATGAAGGTTATATATGAGTTGACTGAAAAGTATGAACCAAAAACCTAAGGAATGTTTTAAAGGACTAAAATTAAATGTTGGTATATTTAAGGGGACCATTTACTTATTTAACCCTAAAAATAATATATAGAGAAGAATACAATAAGAGAGCATGAGAGAGAGCTTCTTAAAAAAAGTATAAGTAAGAATTATCTCAAAAACCGTCTCAAAATGGTTGAAGAGATGTCATTTCTCAATGATTTAACGAATTTTTTCTCCTTGCTTTTAACGGGGACACCATATACAGAGGAGAAGCATCTATGATCTATCTAACTTTGACTCTATACACGAGGAATAAATTGAAAACAAAATGTGCAAACTAAATTAAAAAATCTCAGGACTATAAAGGAGACAATTAATTGATCAAAGATCTTTTTGTATTATGAACATATGAGTGCAATATTTCAAAAGAGAAACATATATAAACAAAATTAATGAATTTTATTAAATATTTACAAATCAAGATCTCCCATTATATATATGTGATAATGTGTTATCATCAAAACACCATTGGAGTCTCTATCTCAATCTCAATCTCTCAATTGTTGATGCAATATTTTTTTAAGCACAATAGCTATTATTGTACATAGACAAACTCACTGTTATACACTATGGTGTATTTGAACGTGAGAATCCTAAAGCTCAATACAAAGCTTCTGTCTAGACGCAATATTCCACCGCAATCCATAAAATCCATCGGAGAACCAAACAAATATAAATGAAAGTTAAGTTTTAAGTGATTAACATAGTACTATTATCATTTTATTTGTAAAAATGAAACAATATCATTTTAGTATAAACAAACCTACTATTATAGATCAAATCTTTTACGAACATGTTTATAAACATGAATAATGCTTACAAGTAACAACACACTTTCTAACAAATGAACAACACTCTTATAAGAGTTTCACCAAATTTATAAGAGACCATTATGATTTGGTGGAATTTGATTTTTATTATAAAAAAGAGTATGTTGGAAAGCGTTTGTTGCCATCACTCCTCTTATACACATACATGAAAAGGAATAAAAGCATAATATGTATTAAAGATAAATCTTTAAGTGATTAACATGATACTAGTAGCAATTATCCGTAAAATAAATAGTACTACAAATGTAAGAAAACTTAAAAAAAAAATAATTTTAATTATGTGAACTCTTGTGAAAGGATGTTAACATTCATGAAAGAGTGCAATCAAGCTCTATATATATATTTAATTTAATGGAAGTATTAATCAATGTTAAAAGGGTTCTGTCTTTTTCATACAATTTCTCTACCATATTGCCATCAAGATCGGGTTGTGAGAAAGAACGAAAGGAAAATCAATAAATATATATATTTTTTTAATGGAAATGACAATTTTTACACTTCCAATAAATTAAATACACCACTTTTCAAACACAATATTTTTATAATTGTTTCCTTAATCAATGATCAAGGTCACTCGCCAATGTTTAGATTTTTTTTCTCAATTAAGATAATAAGGATAGACATGAAAGAAAGTATAATACATCATGAACTATAAACTCAAAAGATATTTAAAGTAACAACTTAAAACACTATAAACTCTTTAAAAAAAAACTCTAAACTCGTGAAAGAAAAATATTACAAACTAACTTCAATTTAATCATTCGAGCCGGTCCAAAGTGAACTCACGACAACAACGGCCAAGGATTTGGTTTAACGACAAACATAATCATACGAGCCGGTCCAAAGTGAAATCACGACAACAACGACCAATGATTTGGTTTAACGACAAACAAACAATGTCCAAAAACACGAAATTACATGTTACTCCTATAAACTACCCTATACAACCTAAACTACTTTGGAATGAAACAATCATTTTTCGAACCACGAACTTCAATTATATCCGGTTTTTTTTAGAGGAATCAATTATATCCACTATAACCTAGTACAAGTACTTTGAAATGACACAAACAATGTCCAGAACACGAACTTACATGTCATAAGCTATCCGCTATAAACTAATACAAGTAATTTGAAATGAAACAAATGCATTAGAAGTAGAAGTGATGTAACCAACTAGTTAAAGGATGATGGGTAAGTGATTGAAATGGTTGGACACATTATTTTTTACCGTATATCCTGCAAGAAAAAAAGATGCGTGACGTATTAAGAAATGTGGTGACATGCGTGACAAAATAAGCAGTTAAGGTAATTAAATGAAAAAAATAAAAATAAAGCATTGTATTGGGATTATGTCCATAGAGCCATACCATATACATCTCATAGGTGTTCATTTTTTTCATTGATACCTTCATCGTCATCATTTTCACAACACAACACATCAAAACTAGAACAACAACGTTATTCTCACCAAAAAGTCAGTGCTGCGTTAAAACAACCTTCTTTATAATTACCCTTTTAACCCTTCTCTCTCTCTCTCTCTTCACCTTCAAATTTCTCACTTTACGATCACTTTGATCTTATGTCAATGGTGATTTTTTAGATACAATACAACCCAGGTATGTTTTTTGAAAAAAAATCCTTTTTTTTTATATGGGTCGTTTTTTTATTGTTTTTTATTTACTAGTTCAATCTATTGATGCAGATTCACTGAAGAAATTGTGAAAGCTGATAAATAAATAAATAAATAAATAAATAAATAAAGGTTAAAACTTTCGTTTGTTGAGAAGTGATTATGGCGGTAGCTGAGAATGTTGGAACCAAAATCGATTCTTCCAGTGAGAATTTGGACAACAGTGTTGTTTCATCGGACTCAACTGAGGTTGTTGAGAAATCCAAACCCAAAACCGATCAGAATCTGAACACCAACACCGTTAACACCAACGGTGTTGGTGTGATCAATCATCAACAACAAGAGAGTGTTCCAAATGGTAACCATGGTTTCAAGGCTCATCAAATGGGTCAGATGCATGGAAATGGGGTTCAGAATCAGCATTTGGTTGATGGGTATGGTGGGAATGGGGGTGAGAGTTTCAAGCGTGAAATGAGGGATTTGGAAGAGTTGTTGTCAAAGCTGAATCCTATGGCTGAGGAATTTGTGCCACCTTCACTGGTTACTAATTATCATGGCTACTTAGCTGCTGGTGCTGCTGGACCTAATGCTGGGTTTGGTTACCCGAATAACAATTTTATGCTTCAGAATAATTTTGGAAATGCTAATGCTACTGCTAATAATGGGCAGATTAACAGAAGGGTATGAATATTTTGTTTGATCTCTTTTTTTATTCATACAATTTTTTACCTTTCGATATTGTGTTTAGTTTGTGCATAAATACAATATATTGATTGATGTTGTGTTGCAGAGGAAGAATGGCTATAATAATGCGAAACGGAGAGTGTATCATAAGATGGATATGGAGAAAAGAGAAGAGATGATTCGGAGGACTGTTTATGTGTCTGACATTGATCAACAGGTGGGAATTTGAGCTGTCTTGTTGAATCTCTCATTTCAGCTTGCTTGCAATGTTTTCCATGTGTATTGATTTTAAGGATTGTTTTTTTATGTTGGAATCTAGGTTACTGAAGAGCAGCTGGCAGCTCTCTTTCTTAACTGCGGCCAGGTAGAAACGGCTATATTTTGTATATGATGTGTGTTATTTTTCTTTATAGAAATGATATGATGTACAATATTAACTATCACATGAAAATGTAACGTAATGCAACATATCTATTTTGAACGAATCGCGACAAAGTTGTACTTTTGAGCTAATCAACCATGTATGGAGCTCCAATCAATAGTAAGACGCAGCCTTAGATACACGTGTTCCGTTACATTGTCGTTTGTGTTGTTATAGTTTCCTTTTCTTAATGATGGTGGACCGTGGCGTTACTAAGTCAACAACTCTTACGTGAGCATAGGTTGTTGATTGCCGAGTATGCGGGGATCCCAATTCCATTCTTCGGTTTGCATTTGTTGAGTTTACTGATGAAGGTGACATCACGTGTTCCATTACATTGTCGTTTGTGTTTTAATTATTTTTTGGCGTTTCCCTGGATTAACGGTTTTTATGTCTACAGTTGGTGCTAGGGCTGCTTTGAACCTGTCTGGAACCATGCTTGGATATTATCCATTGAGAGTGCTACCTTCAAAGACTGCTATTGCTCCTGTTAATCCAACTTTTTTGCCCAGGGTAATGTTTCTTCTTAGAGATTCCTATTGCATGTTCTACAAAACAATTGATCAGAGTGGCCTGATAATTTTTATCTTTTCTGTTCTACCTTTCTAACGATGCTGTATTTCTCAGTCTGAAGATGAAAGAGAGATGTGCACCAGAACAATTTATTGCACAAATCTCGACAAGAAGGTAGGTTGGGATTTGAACTTAGAATCTTGCTTGGAGGAACTCCCTGCTATTTTTCAGTATCTGTTTTGGAGCAATTGAATCTCATAATTCTTATTCTTTTCTTGTTATTACTGCTGCAGCTTACTCAAGCAGATGTCAAGCACTTCTTTGAATCTATTTGTGGAGAGGTTTGTGGCTATTCATTGAACTGGGCTTCTAGTTTTTATCGTTTCTTAAATTTAACGATCTTATGAGATATATTCCGTTATTTTGGTGTATTTATCAGGGTTTAGTGTTTGACTGTTTGTTTTTGGAAGAATTTAAATATCTTGTAAAATATTTTCCATTATTTTGGTTTATTCTTGTAGGTTCAACGTCTGAGGCTTCTTGGGGATTACCATCATTCAACTCGGATTGCTTTTGTGGAGTTCGCAGTGGTAATTACTCATTAACTTCTCAATCATCTTTTTTTTATCCCATACTAGTCCGGTTTATGTGGCTTTTTGGTACATTCTTTATCTATTTGTGAAGTTATAATCGCTAGGTTGCGTTCTACTGCAGCTTTTGCAGTAATGCAGTTATCCCACTTCCCCTGCTGCATCCTCCCGAAATAAATTTATTTTTTTACTTTGATACGCACCCTAGCACTTGAGAACCCTTCTGTAAAGACTAACTATCAAGGGGGAAGAATCAAGTTAACCTAAATACTCCGCTAAGCATTTCATATTGCTGAATGTGGACTTATGCACCTCATAATACCCAAGTTTGCTGAGCACTTGAGCGTTGCCCCCGACAGTCAATGTCACGATGCTTTCACTCTATGTCACCTCACTCATCCTTTTTTCTTGCCAGCCCCTCCGTTGTTAGCCCTTCTGTCTCTGACAATCAGCCATAACACCATTTGATAAGCACCTTTGCACTTTGGGAACCCTCCCGTAAAAGCTAGTTATCAGTGGGAAAGAAGCAAGACTAAGCATCTCGTACTACTCGGCGTGGGACTTGGGCACCTTATAAAACCGAAGTCTCTATTTGTTGGTACCTTCCCCAAAATAAATTGTTTCGTACTTCTCTATTAAACATTGGCCACTAAAAAAACTCAAAAGGGAGTTGCTAAGATCCTCCTTCATTCTTCTTTGGGAGTATGTTAGCAAGCTACACCTTTTCTAAAGGGAGTTGCTAAGATCCTCCTGTATTCTTCTTTTGGAGTATGTTAGCAAGCTACACCTTTTCGCAGGGATTAAAGAAAGACTCTCTCTGTCTCTAGATCCTCTGTGCATTTTTCTAGTAAAAAACTCTTACTATTTAGGAATGAAAAAAACTTCCGGAATTGTTGTTTGATTCGAAACAAGAGCTGTAAATTTCTAATGGTAGATCTGCAATCAAATATTGGGCATGGCTTCGCCTTGCTTTCCATTCACTGCCTCTTCATCTACATTGAAGCCATAGGTAGAAATTGTCAAGTTCTGTTTCTTCATAAATGGATTTGATGAAGATTTGGTCTATTTTCGGTTATACTATTTCCACTCACTGCAAAACTATGCTGGTCATGTTACTCATTATTTTTACCATCAAACTTATGCTATTTTCATATAGGAGCCGTGTTTTAGTTCGATTCTGAGTTCAAAGTCAAGCTCTCAGTTTGTGATGACGTTCTTGCATAGGAAGTTGGGGAGGTAGAAGACAATCTGATCTAATTGATTTTCTTTCGACATTCCCTACTCATAGCTATAGTTCGTTGTCTCCCTTCCCTCACATGCTCCATTAACTATTTAATCGTTGTCAGTTGACAGTTACAAACTTACAGTGACCTGTATGCTGTATTCACTAACTCAGATGCCTCAAGCCTCTGCTATCTCCTATATCTTTTCATGTGCACTCTCCTAATAGGAGAATGGCAGGTGGTTCTGCCTTTGGTATATGTTTATATCGAATGTTATTTTATGATGCTTAACGTTTCATTTGTGTGATTATTTCAACCTCACTATGTTAGCTTATCATAGAACTTTAGCAAAATAAATGTTTCTTTCCTTTAAAAAAGAATAAAATCTGTATTGGGAAGCATGCTGGTGAAGGAAATATTTTTTTCCTGCAAAACTGGAGCCAATCTATGGCCATAATGTGGTGAAAATAGGCTGTGAATCTGTGATGGTAAATTTCTTTGTATTAAGTAAACGAGGTTAATTGAATCTAGGATCAAGTGTATCCATTGTTTTGCCCCTATTTATTGGGCAATAATAATGTCAAATTCTTTAGGTAGCCCCACTCTTGGAAATAACAAATCCCTACTATTTAAGGGAAATAATCAGCAACTCTTCATATGGCATATGTGATGGTGACTTTTGGTTTGACAAAGTCAGTTTGTCTTCTAGTCTAGATATAGATGTATTTTTACCAAATCTTGGGGTTCATTAGTTTTGGATTAGTGGAGCTATTATGCTTGTTTGACCTTTAGTAATTTCAACATAAATTTATATGATGATGAATTCACTTTGGGTAAAAACTTGCACTATAAGATCACGTGCCCCTAACCCCCTTATCCAAATACTATATATTTTGTAACCTAGGCTTACTTCAGTTGAGTCGTACTCAACCTTCTGCTGTTGACCCAACCTTCAGTTGCTTGCCCAATGTGGTTGCATTTTCTTCCTCCGTCTCCCGCTTCTTTTCGTTGTCTTCTTTTTCGTTTGTTCCCATTTTCACTGATTATTTTGTTGAATGCAGTAAAACTCCCACACAATAAGATGTTGCGTCTTTTACCTTGCAATTTTATGCATTTATGCGCCATCTTAGCTTCATTAGTTTCAACTTCTTTTTCTGTAAGATACTTCTGTAGAGTGACTATTCACTAGTGTGATCCTGATCTTCATTCCCTTAGTAAAATACTGATTGGAAATTTGGAAGATGAATTTAAATGATCAAAGTTCTTTGTATCTTAAAAAATTGATCAAATTTTTTGTTTTTAATATTTATATATTCGTGATTGCAAGTAATTATTAACATTTGTCTCGATAGGCTACTATTTGTTTTTCCATTTCTGTTTTTTATTTTTTTGGCTATCTGAATTGTTATTTTTGCCTCATTCTTGCAGGCTGAGAGTGCAATTGCTGCACTGAGCTGTAGTGGTGTGGTTTTGGGTTCACTGCCCATAAGGTTGGACCAACAGATTTTCCTTTTATTTCATCTGCCCTATAAACTTAATGTTCCTTCAATCATTCGTTCTTATGTTTTGGCATGCAGGGTAAGTCCATCAAAGACACCAGTCCGAGCTCGTGCAGTTCGTACTCCCATGCACTGAATCATCCTTCATGTTTCTAGGATGAATGCTGCCCAGAGATATATATTTACATATATATACATACATAGAAACATATATGTTTTAAGGTACCTGTGGCGTTTAGTTGAGACTTGTTGCCAAAACTTGCAGTATGGTATCTTTTCTTTCTCGTTGGGGCTATATGAGTTATTATGTGTTTAACTTGTAGAGTTGGATATCGTTTTGAGGTTCTTTAAGGCTTAAGTTATGCTGGCTAGTCTCGCAACGAGAGACTTCTATGGTTGGATGTTTGTAACATCCGGAGTTTACTGTTTATTTAAAGAATCTTGTTTCAAAACCTTTGTTAGTTAGTAATGAACTATTTAGTTTCTGTCTGGTACTATTCTGTTTGTGAATACTTCTTTTGATCTTTCTCATATGCAGTGTTAAGAGTGGCTGATTCTCTGTCTGTTGCGAAGGACAACCGAGTCTTTCGATGAAACCGCTTAGCCCATTTAATTGCATGCACCAACCGAATACATTACCGCCATCACTTGTACCTTGTGTCTTTCTAGTATATCCTTTCTAAGCCAGCATTGGCTACTAGTGTTATGTTTCCCTTGTCACATTTTTTCAACCAACCTTTTATTTTTAAAACATCATACACAAATCCTTGGGTTGGTTTGATATAAACAAATGGACCTCTTGATTTATGGTTGAGAGGAAGCCACCTTGGTTTGAGTCTCATAGTCAGTCCTCTAATTCCATTGTATATTTCAATTTTAAATAGCAACCAAATATATTCCAAATCACTCTTTCCAGGCTGGAGTTCATCTACCTACCATACCCTTTTTTTATGACCAACCCTTTTTTTATTATTATACATATATAAATGTTTATGTCGAGTCTGCTAGCATACTGATATATTGTGTTTTGGCATCTCAGCTACCCCAATGTTTAACGTGTTTGTAGGTTGAATTTGATGATAAACCTTGTAGTAAATTAGAGATTTCATCGAAAGTCCTCATCGAAACCTTGTTAGGCTGGAGTTTCTCTATTTTTCTTCTCTTCCTCAAAAGTCCTCCCCTCCCCTTAAAATTTGCAAACAAAGCTGTAGGGTATGTATGTTTGAGAGTTGAGTTTTAGAGGGAAATTTTTTTTGAAGTGCTAAATCTATATTTTGATATATGTTTGATTTTTTAAATTTTTTAAAAGAACATGATAAGTGATAATTTAATACTTCAATAACTCTTGATTTATTTTTTAAAAACATTTTAGTTTCCTTAATTGAAAAAAGAAAAGTAAGTTTTCCCATCCTTTTTCAAAATTTAACTTGCAAACAAAGTCTAATAAAATCACGAGTTCTTTCTTGTGACATTGATAGGCGATCCATTTTCATGAAAACAAGTTAGGGTTGTTCTGGTCTAGTTGAATTACTCAAAGGTAGATTATGTTAGATTTATTCTTAAATAAATTAGTTTAGTTCTTTTAAAATGTATATTTCACTAAAAGGTTAAATGTATTTAGTTTGTGATGATATTTATTCTTTTTGGATAATTTGTCTACTTTCACTTATTCCAATATAGAAATGAATCATATTATTTTACATGATGTACAAAATTCTTTGCATATAAGCTTTTAGTTGTTAGTACTATCATTTTCCTGAGATGATTCGTGCACCGATAGAAGTACTATTATGCATCACACACGGTCACGTTCTAGTACAAAGCTTAAATAGCTTTCGTATTGAAACATAGTTGACTAATCATTCATTCAAGACTCAAGAGTCAGTTAGTATATGTTGACCTCAAAAATCATACGTAGTACTTTCTATGTAGACTATAAAACTTTTCTTTCAAAAAAAAATAAAAAATGTAGACTATAAAACTGTTGAAACAATATGAGTTTATTTATGCATACAACATAGTTGACTAGTCATCCAAGAGTTAGTATATGCTGACCTCAAAAATCATACTTTCTGTTTCTGTAGATCATAAAACTGGTTTCTTATAGTACCTCTGTCCCTGTCCAGCTATTTTTGAAGGAAACAAATTATTTCTAAATATAAGTTCCACCTCAAATTACTATTTTTAGTTGATTTAACATAGACAATATTGCACATGTTAGTTAAACCATTAAAAAATATATATTAGTTCTTATTAATACTATGTCACTACTAATTTATCTTGAGCAATGAGAAGTCAAAGTTTAACTTTAACACATATATATACACAAAATATTTTGGGATAGGATCTGTTGTCACCAGGTGTCAAACTAAGTTTGACACCAAAACTCAACAGTCTATTTTGTCTAATCCAATGATATGTAATTATTTGTTAAATTAACTTACGTGATCTTTTTTCCCTAGTCTCACCTGATCCCACGCCCGTTGTCTGCTCCATCGCCTTCATCATCAAAGTTAATGGCCAACAATCAAAACAAACCCCTCCAATATCCCACCGATCAATGCAAAACCCATCCAAAATTTAGAAACTCAATTTCCATATCAATTTCACCAATCAAAACAATTTAGAAACTCAAGAACTCAATTTCAAAAACAATTCTTTCGTCTCAATTTCAAGATCTCAATTAAAAGTGGTGAAACTTAAGACTCAATTTAAAAAACAAATTTTTAGTCTGAATTTCAAGAACTCAAGAACACAATTAAAAGCAATTTTTGCTTCTTACATATCTGAATTTCAAAAATCAATTTTCACACCTAAAATCCCACCGATCAAAGTGATGAAGCCATCCAAAATACCTTAGATTCACTAGCTTCCTCTAATTCCAATTGATTTCATGAATTTTAGATAAATTATCTGCATAGGTGTTAATCTATACGAGAAATCAATCAAGGACTGGATGTATGTGGTGGAGAATAACAAATTGTCCAGAAGCAATAATGAGCATAGTGTGATTTCAAAATCAAAAGTAAAGATACATTACCGTGAGTCAATTTAGAAACTATTATTAGCCTTTGATCAAAATAGATTGACGGTTGAGATTTGGTGTCAAACTAAATCAACGGATCCTATCTCAAATATTTTAGGCATCCATATACATAAGGTACACATTAAACATACTGCCTGTATGTTTTTCTTAATAAGAGACTTGGGTAGTATTCCTTATTTATAAATATGTGGAATTTAGTAGTACTAATTTTTATTCAAAATAGTATTACAGTTTTTTTTATAGTTTTACTATTGAATTGAATAGAATAATGTACTTTAAACCGTGCATAAATTTTTAAGACAAACTACAATTGAGAACTTTCGTTGAAATAACTGAATTGATTACTTTCACATCTAACAAATTGCTGTGTGTGTGTATATACACACACACCCATTTTAATACTCAATGTCAAGGAATAATTGAAGGTCAGTGAATATATATGTAGACATGGATAGAATTGAAAATAAAATGAATTGTAATTGACTGGAGTTTAAGGGGTCCCTTTGACTTTCAAGATTACCACCTCCTAAGGGAAATGTCCCACCTACTACCTATCTTGGTTGAATATTGAAAAACTTGATCAGTATCTTTGATCTTGAATATAAGTAAAAAAAATTTGTCAGTTACTCTATAAGAAAAGTAGTTGATATTGATTTGTTTTATATAATTAAAAAATATATGTTTTATATACTCTTTATTAGAATTTTTCATTAAAATAAAAGTTTGAAAAGGGAAGCTAGCAACAATGTTTTTAATTTTCAAAACTCTGAAAATACCAGATTTATTTTAAAAACTTATTAAAAAGAAAAGTAAGAAAAAATTGATTTTATATTCTCTTATGTTTAAAGGGAAGATAAAAATGGAAACTATGGGAAATAAACAGACCCTGAATTTCTATTTCTTAAGGGACGTACTAAATATAAATATAAAAATTAAGATAAGGGACATCTTTTTTAATGAATAACGAAAAATATATTTTACTAGCATGTATTTTACAGTTATAACATTTTCTTATGGAATTGAACAATGCAATTAAGATTAGGACTTTTGAGCCTACCTAGGTTTTCCGAAGCCTAAGTTCGGTATTTTCAAAGTCTCAAGATCTATATGTTAGAAACGTATTTTTAGGTTCTTAAAAAAAAGTATTTTTAGGCTCTTAAAAAAAAGTATTTTTAGGTTTCAATCCGACTTTTTTTTAGTGTGTGATATCGATTGTTAGTCTACTTAAAGGTTGGCTATTTCATGAGGTTACGAAAATTTATAATTTTACTTCAATTTTTTTTTATAATTTAACACAAAATGCAAAATTTAATATTTTTTAGCGTACATCTATTTTTTTTTTTAGAACGAATACTTTAGCAATTTTTTTTTTGTGTTTTTATCAAGGTATTTTGAATACTTTAACAAGTTATAACTAAAAAATGGTAAAAAATACACTATAAGATGCATGTTGTTAAAATAGTCTAGGGATGACAATAGATAAGACATGTGCAAGGTACTATAGTACCCGTCTCCGTATCTACTATTTAGAAAAATCATCGTACCCGAGTGGATAGCAACATGCGTCCCTGTGCCCGTACCATTGAGTACCTAAGTATCCATAGTCGTACCTATTACCCATATTTCTATTAAAAAAATTGATCAAGTACAAAAATATGGTATCATATTACCACAATTAAAAAAGTTTCAACGATTATAACTTAGTTACGGAATATTTTTATCAAACCCAAAAAAAAATAAGATGGGTTTGATCAAATTGTTACGTGACCTTTCCTTTTTATCTAGATTTGTAACCTACATATATTATGGTATGAATAAACATAAAACAAAATATAAATATATATTATGCGGGTATGGGGCGTGATGGGCATTAAGGTGTTCGTACCGACACTCATACTCGTTCATTTTGTGTGGGTGTTTACCCATACCCGTGCCTGTATCATAACACATTTACCCTACTTGACATTGATATTTTTGTGGATACCCATTGGGTATGAGTCCAATTCTTATCCCTGTAAAATGCTCCTTCTAGAAAGTATATATCAATTAACATCTCATCCGGACATTTACTAGAATACACTAACTCAGTTTTTTAGAAGTACTTCTTTTCTTTAAAACTCACTATTCGGCTCAAGAAATAACTAATCTGAGAGTTTCAATCCCACCGTCCACTTGTGAGGGTCTATTTAAAGTCGGAGAATAGTTTTGTATGGACTTGACTTATCGAAATTGGCACAAGCAGGAATCGAACTTGAGATCTTGAAAAGAGCACACTCCAAGATCTCAAATCTCAAGCCAACACCATCAGAGATAAGACCAACTTCAAATGACTTTATAAAAGTATATTAGTAAGTGAAAACTAATGACTTGCTACTCCCTCAATTTTATTTTAATTTTCTCTTTAGAGTTGTGCACAATACACAAGAAAATGATTAGTTGAGTTGATTTGCATCGTAAAATCAGTATCATTTACTAAAACATTCATATTAATTGTAGTTAGTGGAGTAGTTACGTTGAGTAGAATTCAATAAATAAGAGTATACTAGTAGAAAAAAATAATAAATGTTGTATTAATATTTTAAAGTGACAAATATCTTGCGATGAAAAAATGTTCAAGTCACAATTAAAATGAGACGAAGTGAGTAAATGCATTGGGAATATTGTTTTTTTGAAAGAATCATTAGGAATATTGTTAAAATCTTACTAAGATGGTTGTAAAATAATTATTGATGTTTTGTTTATTTATTATATATATCTTCTTATGGCTTCTCCATTTTTTCAATCGGAATTCAATTCGATCTATTTGGCATATTCCAATTTCCCACCAAGATGTAATATTCCAATTTCACCTTTCTTGGCGAGACGCAAGGTCCCAAAACCACGCTACAAAACAAATACAGTATGTCTTGTCAGATTTCGCATTCCGTGAGATTAAAGTATGTGAATGAAAAACACATGATCCATAATCAAAATATAAAATTGTATTTATTACGGATACGGATATTCATTGATCTAGATTTTTTTTTGAAAATGCTAAAATAAAATATATTAACTAAACTAAAAATAAGTTTTTTTAACATAAAATGTATCAAAAAAGACTTACGAAGAGTACAAAGATACCATTATAAATACTCCCTCCGGTCCTTATTATAAGAAGAAAAACCAAAAAACATCAAAACCAATACACTCATTAATTAGTGTAATTTTTTGAATATTTTTACAAATATACCCTCATAAAAAATTGTGAAGGATTAAATACATCCACTAATTTTAAAAAGACAAACATTAAATAAGGGGTATAAAAGTCTTTTAAACAATAACTACACCTTAAAAGTTGTGATATTTTCTTATAAATAGGACCAAGAATTTTTTTGAAAATTTTCTTATATATAGGACCGGAGGGAGTACAAAAAAAGACTAAAGAACCAAATAAAGGAACAACCTAAGTAATAACAGACAAACAATGAAGAGGATTAATCCTCCAATACTTGCAATCAAAATCAAAAGTAATGTATCTTGATTTCAACCACCAAAACGTTTGAAGCTTAATTTTTTCACAAAACATTTGCAGTTGTTCCCCCTTTTGCAGAAATAAATATACGCCAATTTCTTTCCATATAACCCAAGTAGTAGAAAGCCAGATAATATTCATTGACAATCAAACCTGTTTCAAAAAACCGCCAAGACCACAAAAATTCACAATGTGTTCAAAAGAGTACCTTGAGTCATTGTATCAAAGCCTAACCAATTTGAAACCAAATATCAAATTCTACCAAAAAAATCACATCCGACCAATGAGTGATCTATGTCTTCATTCATATCATAACCTCATAGGCAATGTTGATTGTGATAATTGAGGACTCCCTCATGAACAAGTTGTCTTTAGTAGAGATGCAATTGAGCAATATTAGAGGAAAAATACTAACTTTGAGAGGAACTGTTTTTAGTCAAAGAATATGATTTTTGTCTGAAGGATTGATAATATCCACCGTTGTCAAGTCATGATAAACACTGGTCACTGAGTAATTTTTTTATGAATGTAATTGTTAAACCCACCTATCCTCTACATCAACTTGCAAAACAAAAGAAGATAAGAACCCACTGCGTTCCTTCACAAGCTCTTCCTCCCAAGAAAAAAGTCTCATTCGCCACTTTCAAGCCTCTCTTATCTCCCCGTCAACCTAGAGTGCATATCCGCCACCGTTGGTAGTTTATTCTCAGCTAAGTCACACGCTCTATATTATCAACCAACAAACTCCTATACCCTTTCAAATCCTATTGAGTGTTTGCCACCAAACAGGTCCTACTCCACATCCATAGTATAAGCCCCCACTCCTCACCATAATGAGTAATTAGCACTGTATACCATAAACTCTCTTTCCTCCAACACCATTTACAAAGCAAAGCAAGATTAAACCTTTTTAACCTTCTAACCCTTAATCCACCCTTTTCCTTTTTCAAACAAATTATGTCCCATTTTAACCATGAAATTTTCCTAAAAAAACATTAAAAATATATTCAATAAAAAAGATGATACCTACAGGAGCCTTGAAGAAGGAAAGAAAGTAGACCGGTATAGAGGACATGACAGACTTCAGAAGAATCACACGACCCTCCAATGAAAGGTTACAACTCTTCCAACTCGACAACCTACTTTTAATATGATCAATCAATGGATACAAAAAATTCAGGTTACGCGAATCTCCACCAATAGGCAGCCCCAAATATATATATAAGAAGGACAGACAACCTGTTTTACAATTCATAACTAGACACGCCTCATGCAGTCAAGATTCAGCCCCAAATATAAGAAGGGTAGACTATTTTTGTACTAACGTTATTTACAATTTACATAGAAGATGCATCGTTTTAAAAAAAGTAGGGTATACTATTTTTGTATGTTATTGACGTTATTTATAATTTAAATAGAAGATGCATCATTTTTAAAAAAAATCATTTTTTTTATTAGGCGTCCATTTTTAATATTGGACATCCAATTTGATTGGGACGACCCTAATTTTGACATAACCTTTTATTTTAAAAAAATTGTGACAATTATTGTGAGAAAAATGAATTACTAATAAATATATATTTATAAACGTGTTTCATGGCTATAATATGCTATCATCCCATCCACTTTAGTATGTAACATAAGTCACCTTTTTAAATTTCCTAAGGGTGTGAATCAAGAAGTCAATACTCATATACTCCAGTTTTTTTCATAAGTAAAAGGAAATTTATTTATTTAATTAAAATGCAAGCCCAATCACAAGATGTGATTAGGAGACAATACAAAGAGTATCAGTCTGCAATTAACTCGTCCAAAAGAACAAGACTCAAATAAAATTGTTACATTTCCAATCTAGCTCTGGAAAAATGGATAAAAGTATCAAATCAGACTTGCTTCAAGCCACCTATTTTAAAATAAAGCTATAAGCTTGCAGCCTGAAAGCCACGTCAATGACCACCTCTAAGCCAACAATTCCGCCTTGTCTTTCACAATTCAGAATACCAAGATTTCACCAACTATTGTATAAGTTATAACTACTCTTTGAAGGGTACTTCCAATGTACTGTCAGTAGTTCAAAGTTCAACTGATGATAACCTAAAGCTCCCCCACTTATTAGATTTTACCAACCATTGCATAACTCTTTGAAGGGCACCTCCAATAGACCAATACTCATATAGCCAATGCATAAAAAAAAACCCATATACCTAATCACTATAACATTATTTATATAAGTTTTTTTTAGAGGTTATTTATACAAGCTTTAATGAATGACTCGCATGTGATTACACTAATTCCACTTATCAAATTTTGAAACTTACCACAATAAGCGTGTAGCTTATAAAATAACACAATAAGCATGTGTTTGGAATTTAAGTACATGCAGTGCAATTTGCGTTTTTTTTCTTCCTCAAATCAAGTAAACTCGTATCATTTTAATAAAATTTTGAATACAATCATAAGAAACATGAAAGTCGCTACTAGGAGTATATAAGAGATAGGCACACCTTTGATAAAGCATGAACGCTATAATTAGTTCGTCAGCCTGATATAAAAACATCCTTGAAGTTGTTGTGGCTAGCTAGAATTATAAACTCTTCTCTGATAGAATCATATTCTCATCAACAACTTGATTACAATATTCAAGTTAAAAAATGGTGGGAGGGAAAATGTACATGATAAGAGTCTTGTTATGTTGATAAGCATGTTGTCAAGAGGTAAGAAAATTTGTAGCCTAAAAACCTAGAACATCACTAAGTCAATTTTATCATCCCAAAGTTTGACATTCCTCTTATGTCAAACGCTCCATGATATCATAGAAAACATGGATAGCTGCTCCTCATTAAGATGATGTCAAACTTGAAAAAAGAAAATCAAATCCCTCGACTAAGGGCACTAGTGAATGAAGCACCAGCCATAATGACTCATTTTGCCAACAACGATTGTTAGGGTAAACTAGAAGCAAATGCCATAATTTTTTTGTTCCTTTGATCACAATAGATGCAAGAAGAAGGACAATAAAAACCTTTCTTACACAAGTTAGACTGCGTGGAAGAACATTCCGCATATGGATTCACCAAGTGTCCTACACAAACTCTGCAACCACTATTAACTGTGCAGTCTCCTTTAGGGATGTTCCCGAGTTTGGTGGGGTAGGTTTTGGCTAAACATTCAACCCGACCCAATCAAGTTTGATTGGTTTGGGTAAAAAAACTCGTATTTTTTTTTTTTTTGCATTAAACCCAAACCAACTCAATGATGAGCATGTTCATTTGGGTTATGATCCAAGCGTAGCTTTGAGATGACAACCAAATGTTCGTTGCGGCAGGTCACAGTTGCCCTTTATTTGAGTAAGGTGGTGTACTTGCAAGGACTCCAACACTCAAGTCAGTGAGGGTTTTAGGAATCAAGAGGTTATTCAAAGACAAACTTTTGTACCTTTTTCCAAGGGAGGGACTTCTAAAATAGGTGGTTGGAGTCGCCACATAGACATGATGTCGTTATGCGGTTATGCTTTACATGACACCTTATTCGGACCACCATTCGGTTGATATGGAAGGGTTAAAAATAGTTTTGGGCTCTTTTTTGCTACTTAGAGGCTCTATGTGGACCCGTATTTGAATCAAACATTTGTCAGGCCTTTAATCCCTATGATTGGGCGATGACTCATATTGAAAAAGTCGTCCCCCAAGTTGTCGTCTTGTGGATTGAGAGAGAGATTTGTAGTAGTTAAGCGGCGCCAAAAATAATCTAAGCTGATGTGTAAATTCCATATGGACAAGTCCTCATGGCCGCATTGAAAATAAGGGTTGGTGTGTTCAACTTGAAAGATGTGATGTCGTCTTTCTA
Organism: Medicago ruthenica; assembly: GCA_018208015.1. Lineage (NCBI taxonomy): Eukaryota > Viridiplantae > Streptophyta > Magnoliopsida > Fabales > Fabaceae > Medicago > Medicago ruthenica. The sequence continues at coordinate 79,535,708 of CM031373.1, read as the reverse complement.
CCGACATGTATGGGTATCCATTGTTCGGCTAAAATTCTTGTCGGATACGTGTGCATCATAAATAGGGTTCACATGTTTAATGGACCCTGTTGCAAGATCTTTAGGAAGTGGGTGCAATGATTGTTGTTATCAATTTGCGCCTCTTGAGTTGTCGTTTTGTCTGACGTGAGTGAGTTATTGCACAACGACATTAAATGCAGAGAGGACACTAGAGTGACCTTTTTGCGTCATTTTAGGTGAAAGTGAGACTTTGGATGTAGTTTGATCTAAGGATGTTCAGTGAGAGTAGTCGGTGACTCTTAGTAGTTCCCACATTTTCCTTTTCTGCCTTCCTGATATAGGCCCAAGAAAGTTGTTGATCCATATACGGACCACGAAGGCCATCATAGATCCTTAAAGCAGCAGAAAAGAGCCAACAACTAATATGTATCATCCAATCTTAATCAAGCGGTGGTTCAGTTAAGACATATGTTAAAACTTAACTGCTTGACACCTCACATCCATGCGGTGACTCTAACCACCTTTAAGAGACCCCTCCTTTGTAGAAAACTACATAATCATTCTGTGAAAAATCTCTCGGTTGCTAAAACCATCACTAACATGAGTGTATAGAGTCCTTGTAGGTAAACCATCCCACTTTGATGAAGGACTATCATGATTTGCCACAACACTCCTCTAAGTGTCATCTCAGTTCCACACCCAAATTAGGTTGGACAACAACGATGTGTCACAACATCCCAAAATAATATACAATTGGGTCCATGATTTTCCTATCATTCTAATATATATATCCTTTCTTTTTGTACTTGCAGTAAGTGTTTAAGTGATGCCTTGAGAACGCCTCTCAAGTGGGTATTTATAGCCTTATTTGGGCTTGGTTTCCCGTGGCTTTGGCCCCAAGTAACTTAGGTCCAAAACCACGTTTAGAGCATTCTAGAGGCTTCTAGAAGCTCTCTAAGGGGGCGCCCCCTGGCGGGCTCGCCTAAGACCCTTCTGGCCTTTATGGAGGGCATTGAGCCCTTTCTTGAGGGCGCCAAGCCTTTCTGGAGGGCTTTGTGCCCTAAATGATAAGATTGATAGTCCACTTTTAATCCACATTTCCTTATAGGCTTTATATCATGTGTACCAAAAGACTCCAAATTCTAAAGGTATAATATTTTTCTTCTAAAAAAAATTAATTTCAATTTTATTAAGTTTTTGATACATTAAAAATGTGCAATTGTTTCCGACACATCATAAGTTGGCCTTTGATGAATGAATACATAAAAATTGAATATTTTTAGCTTTTGTATAGATAGCTTCTGGACATTAATGATGTTTTAATATTCAAGATAGTAGTGTCAAAAAAAAAATCCATGAATAGCTACTCGTTTATTTGAAATATTTTGAACATTTTTTATATTCAGTTAGATGTAATATTTGTAGAGTCGAATTTGATAAACTTCTCAAAATAAATACTTAAAGAAAAATTGGAAAACAAAATGATCTCGAAATATATAAATATTACGTATGATAGCCTCCTATATGAAAACTTTCCCATAATTAAATGTAACTTTGAAAGAATTTCTCAGTAAGCTTGAAACCAAACTAATAATATTTCAAATGGAAAAATGTGTTCAACTTTGAGTTGAGTAGCTACTATTAATTAAGTAGTCCCTATGACAGATCTAGAGAGTAGAGACTATCTTTAGTGGGATAAAACATTAGTTTTAATATTTTCACTTTGAAACAACACATTAGATGAGGATATATAGATTAAAATGTTTGGTATATTGTAATTGTTTGTTACTTCACTTGAAACAACACAAGTGTTTAATGTTTTGAAGAACTTACACCATCCAATCATTATTATAAGCAAAAATATATATTTTATTATAGACCACATACATAGTTTAATGAATGGATCTAAAATAGTGATTTTTGTTTATAACAGTGACCGAAGAGTGTACACAATGGTTATAAATATATGACAATGCACGATAAATGAGATAATGAAATAATAAGTTTCACGTATAAAATTATTGATGAATAATGAACTTGCAAAACTTATTTACTCTTCAATTATTTTTGGAAAATAGATGATCAAAGTACATTGTCACTTAAACTTGTAAGTTGTATCTAATCATACAACATAATAAATTTATTTAGGTGGATGATTATTTAAGAATGAATTTTACGTTATAAATATTTCTCCATATCTACTTTGTGATTCACTCTAAAGAGTTTATGAGTTCCTAATCTAAAGAGTTGTGATCCCGTACAAGGGTCTTTCCCTATCGTCCATTTATGTTAAAAATTCATAGATAGATCATAAAACTTTAAAATTTCCATGATATCTGCAAACAAGAACGTTGATCCTAGTGGCTAGGAGAATTGAGACGGGAAATATAAAGACTTCCAACACCATCAATTGTTACATCTCAACCACACACTCAATATCTTATTTTCTCAAACATGGTTCTTTAATTATAAAACTAGAAAGCATGTAATCTACATTCCACAAAAGCATGGTTCTTTAATTTTGATTTTGAAAATAGTCATGAGTTTTCAAAATTTTATCATATCGACTTTCTCATATATGTATATAAAAATTTGTTTATGCATATATAAGTATATAAAATCTTCAACGGGTGCGGTGCAAACATTGTGTTTGCACAATGTTTTGCTTATAAAATAACAATTTAATTTATAGAAACACTACATTAATGTTGATATTTTGAAAATAGTCATGAGTTTTCAAAATTTTATCATATCGACTGTCACATATCGATACATAAAAATTTTCTTCTGCATATAAAATCATCAATGAGTACGGTTTAAATATTTAACGGTGTTTTAAATATAAAATAAAAATTAATTTAATGGACACACTACATTAATGTTGATATAATGAAAATAGTCACGAATTTCTAAAATTTTATCATATCGACTTTCTCATATTTGTATATAAAAATTTGTTTATGCAGATATAAGTACATAAAATCTGCAACGGGTGTGGTGCAAATATCGAACACTCTTTTGCATATAAAATAAAAATTTATTTAATAGAAACATTACACAAATATTCATTATTTTTTATATAATTATTTCAATGTTACGTGACCCGTGCGAAAGCAGGAATCTTTTACTCGTAAACCTAAAAAATAGAATAATACTGAAATTTGATTTTTTTTTTGAATAAATCATACGGTAATTTGATTGAATATATAGAAATTAATACCTTCTCATTTTTTTTACCGAAGAAATTAACCTCTTCTCTTAAAAATGATGCTATAGTATATTTTTAGCCGACTCCTTATCCACAAACTGTATATATTCAGGCACCATAAAACAGAGAGCTGGAGTTGCATTATAAAAAACTCCAAATCAGGTAATGGATTATATAATTACCAAAGTTTATATCCTTTTTTTGTTGTTTTTTTTTATGAAAGCTTTTTTTCTTAATCATGTTTCAGCATTTAAATAATAGAATATTCTAAAACATATTCTTTTTTTTTTGAACAAGCCAAAATGAGATATATTATCAAAAAAAAGAGCTCCACGTCCCTAGCACAAGGTGTGCCAAAGGGAAGAGAAACTTAATACAGCAGTGTTCTGAAAAGTAACAAACAAACAAAAGACATCAGCCAATCCCCAAACAATCAAAAGGATGCTGCCACCACAATTGGGAGCCAAAAGGAAAAGAAATATTTTTAGCCTTGAGCCACCCTAAAGTAATAACTTTGACCTTCTCTAGGAGCTGTGAAACAGATGTAGAATTAGAACCAAAAAGCCTGCAGTTCCGTTCACTCCATAATTTATAAACATATAAGTCAATATTTTAAATTTAGTCAAAAAAGTCAATTTTCAAAAAACGTTTATTGACGCGATAATAATTTACTAAATAAATTGATTTCATAATAATTTGGTACATGAATATCTTATTTTGTTAAATCCGGGATTAATATCATAATTACATTCATTTTATCAAAAAATGAAAAATAAAAAAGACTACATTTATTACATGCGTTTTCAGAATATTTGTTATTATCCATTACTGTGTGAAAAATGATGGAAATATTAATTTTTATAATTTTCTTTGCATTTTAAAAACAAAAATACTTTTTTAAAGATTCTATATCAGATTTAATTCATATTTTGCTTATTTAATTTGTCAATAACTCAAATGAGATTTTGACTTACTTTGAATTCAATTTTCAAATATTTTTAACTAGCATTAAGTATTGTGTAATACATTCACTTGACCAAAAAAAAGTATTGTGTAATATTCCTTTGTTGACTGATATTAATTTTCTTTTTGCGTCAAAAACTTTTTATTTTTATTTTTACTTTTAAAAGTAATATTATTATAAATGAAACAAATATGCAGTCAAAATAATTATTTCTATCTTTTTCTTTACAATTTAAAAAAAAATTAAAAATAAACAACCATTATCTTTTACTTTTCTTTGAATTCAATTTTCAGATAATACAAGATTCTTTATCAGATTAATGTAATTTTTCAGATAATTAATTTTCCCAATTTAATAAAATTTCTCAACATTATCAGTTTTTATTACAAAAGTAATCTATTATAAATTAAACAAATATGCTGTCAAAAAATTTAAACAGGTATCCTCTTAAATATACATCCTAATAATTTATACAAAAATTCCAAATAAATTTTCTTACCTGTTGTTTTTCTAGTAAACTTATTATTCAAAAATCATATATTAAGTCCCACTTATTTTTATTAATTAATAAAAATACCCAAAATCATACACCGCTAAAATGAACCAAACTCCTCACAATTAAAAACCACCTAAAACCCACTTACACAACTATGAGATTCTAGATTCAAACTCAAGTGAAACATTCAATTTAACTATATTGACAGTGTCAATTGAGCCAGCTCTTACAAACGTTAACAACCATTTTTTACATGTCAAAAACAATGAAATACCCCAAACAAATAATCTTATACTCACTCATTAGAGTTCACTTTTTAATATAGAAAAATTGATATTTTGTTGTTGACTCAAAGATTAATCACATAATGGGTTATAGAACCTAAACGATAAAAATACCTTAAGCCGCATATCAAAAGTCAAATACCCTAATTACAACCGGTTAAAACAAAGAGTAAAATGCATCTCAAAATTTAATAATCCATAACGCAATTCTTAAACAAAAGTGATTTTTTGTTTTATTTTTTTTAATGAAAAAGTGACTCAGTAAATATTTTTTTAACTCATTAATTAAAATTTTGTATTGTCAATGACATGCATGCATAACATTTTTTTTAAGATAGACGGAGTAACAATAATCTCTTAAAAACTCGCACACATAAATGAAGAATCATAAATTTAAAATTGGATTACGACGTCCAGCTTAACAATTTTGATATTTGTCAGTTGAGTCAGAACTTATCGACTGTATACCGTATCTTTATCATGTATGTATGATGGATGTACGATGGATGAGGAGGATGACATAGTTTCTTTTCCAAAAAGAAAAAAAAAGGATGACATACTTGAATGGGTAGTTATGGAAATTAAATGAAAAATTGGGTCCAATATTTTTAATTAAAATTTAATATTATATTTATTTATTTGTCACTTTGATACGTTCATCATCATCATAGTCACATTTCACAACCCAAAGACATCAAATTGGGACGTTCTTCTCAGGAAGGTCCAAAAAGTCAGTTCAGCGAAATCGGACGATCCGAACAATACCCTTTTCATTTCTCTTCACAATAATCTTCTTCATCAGTAAGATAAACCACTCTCTCTCTTTCACCAATTTTCACTTTTTTTTTTATTATTTCTTTCTGGGGTTTTAAGGTAGTTGTGTTTTTACCTTTAAATCTTCATGTTTGTTTGATCTTATGTCATTGGAAATGTTTTTTGATAGAAACTGTGTTTGATGTTTCTCTGTGTTCGTGTCTGTGTGTGTGTTTTGTTTTTTCACATGATGTTTTCTGGGTCTTTTTTTTTTTTTTTTACATACTGGTTTGTTAACAATTTTTTGATACAGATTTGGTGGAAAATCTGATATTAGAGAATAAAGGTTGAATTTTTACCTCGAGAAGTGATTATGGCTGTTGCTGAAAATGTTGGTGCCAAAATCGGTTCTTCAAGTCAGAATTTGGACAACAACAACAACAACAACGTTGTATCATCTGACTCAACTGAGGTGGAGAAATCGAAACCGAGGACCGATCAGGATGTGAACAACAACGGTGTGTTCAACCATCAACACCAAAATGGTAATTATAGCTTCAAGACTCATCAAATGGGTCAGATGCATGCTAACGGGGTTCAGAATCAGCAGTTTATGGTGAACAATGATGGATATGTGATGAATGGTATCAGAAATGGTGAGAATGGGGGCGAGAGTTTTAAGCGTGAAATGAGGGATTTGGAAGAGTTGTTGTCAAAGCTGAATCCAATGGCTGAGGAATTTGTGCCTCCGTCGCTAGCAAATAATCATGGCTACTTAGCTGCTGGACCTGCTGCTGGGTTTGGTTACCCTAACAATTTTATACTTCTTAATAATTATGCTAATGCTAACGGCCAAACTAACCGTAGGGTATGGATATTTTGTTTTGATCTCTTTCATTATTATTATTTTCCTGTTGGTTTTTGATGCTATGTTTTCACTTTTATTTTTTAATACAATGATGTGTTTTTCAGAGGAAGAATGGCTACACTACTAATGGAAAGCGAAGAGCGAATCATAAAGTGGATATGGAGAAAAGAGAAGAGATGATTAGGAGGACTGTTTATGTGTCTGATATTGACCAGCTGGTAGGAATTTAAGCTGTCTTGTAGATTATCTCATCTCAGCTAATTTACAACGTTTATTTTAACATGTGTATTCATCTAATTAATGATTGTTGTTTTATGTCGGAATCTAGGTTACCGAAGAGCAGCTGGCATCTCTCTTTCTTAATTGCGGCCAGGTAGTAACCAATACGTTTTGTCCATGTTTGTTTTTTTCTGAAGAGAACTATTATATTGTATAAAAAAATATCACACGAAAACTCTTACCGTGATGAATCTATTTGATCTAATATCATCAAAGGTATATTTTTAACTAATTTAATCATATACAAAGGTCCAAACAATAGTAAATGATGTGTCGGATTCTTTTGTTCTGTTACATTGTCATTCCAAGCAATACTAAAATGATTTGTCGGATTATTTTGTTCCGTTACATTGTCATTTGTACTATTTAGGGTTTTCCCTTTCTTAATGATGGTTTACCATGTTACCGTGTCTACTTGTATTTCCTGGCTGTAGGTTGTTGATTGTCGGGTATGCGGAGATCCCAATTCTATTCTCCGATTTGCCTTCATTGAGTTTACAGATGAAGGTAACACCATCACCAAATATTTGTTGTTCATATGCTGCATTTATTATTGATATTTCACTGTTTTAGTGTATTAACTGTTGCATGCAGAGAGTGCAAGGGCTGCTGTAAGCCTGTCTGGAACTATGCTGGGGTATTACCCATTGAGAGTGCTGCCTTCCAAAACTGCCATTGCACCTGTCAATCCGACATTTTTACCCAGGGTAAAGCTTTTCTTAGATATCCTTATTACATGTTCTAGAAAATGAATGACCAGAGTGAATAATAATTTACCTCTTTTCTTTCTTTCGTTTGTGATGACTTATGGTGTTGTGTTTCAGTCTGAAGATGAAAGGGAGATGTGCTCAAGAACAATTTATTGCACAAACATTGACAAGAAGGTAGTTTAGGGTTTTTACACTTTCATTTAATCTTACTTGGAGGAAATACTTGGTCTTTTTCGTATCTGGTTTGTAGCAATCAAGGATTATAATTCTTAATAAGTTATTTTCTTGTTATACTTGCAGCTGACTCAAGCAGATGTGAAACACTTCTTTGAATCTATCTGTGGAGAGGTTAGTAGTTTTTAATGGATCTTGGCTTATAATGCTTATTGTTGGTTGAATTTTTAGTATCTATTGAAATATTTTCCATTATATTGATATATTCCATGGTTTCAATGCTTGAGTTTTTTTGTTGTTAGTTGAATTTGTAGTATTTTGTAAAATATTTTTCGTTGTTTTGGTGTATTCTCTAGGTCCATCGACTGAGGCTTCTTGGGGATTATCAGCATTCAACTCGGATTGCATTTGTTGAGTTCGCAGTGGTAATTACTTGCCAGCTTTCCAACCTTCTTACTTTTGTTTGCTCAACTCTGGTTTGCTTAGCTAGTTTTTAACTTCCTATATTGCTTTGTGAAGTTATAGCCCTGAGATTAGTTTACAGCTGGGTTTGTAAATTAATGCAGTTAGCCCTCCCTCCCTATAACTACATTCTATTTTTACTTCTGTCAATAATCATGTTAATTAGTAATAGTAACTCCACACTGCCTACTAAAAGTCCTGAAAAACAATCAAGAGAGAAGAGAAATTTATGATGTTAGCTCTTGTAGGAGTCTTTAAACCTTTCCTTCTTGGCTTTTCATGGCAAAAGACATGTTTATTTCCTTGTTCATTTATGAATTTGGAATGGAATTAATCTGTGCACATAATGCAGTGAAAATATGCTGTAATGGTGGAGTTATCTTATGACATATGCACTCATGTAAGTCTGTGAAAGAGCTTTTGAAAATAGTTTATTCATGATCCCATCAGCTAATTTGAGCAAATTTTCATAAGCTCCTTAGAATAGATTATATAAACAACTTATTTTTACCTTAGATACTTAGATACAATTTTTCCTTATTCACTCTTCAATTGTAAAATCAACTACAAAAGCACTTATATGACATACTTAACTAAGTTTTTCATCTCAAACGTGCTCATAGTTATTAGTCAGCTATGCTTGGGACTCCTTAGTTTGAATTAGTGACGCTATTAATTCTAAGCTCGTTTGACTTTGTTTTGAGCTTACAAATTTCAACTTAGTCTAATTTTTGCAGATTAATTTCAATGTTCAAATTATTTTTGTTTTAAGATTTGAACTTACTTTAATGGAGCTATACTCAACCTTCTGCCGTTTACCTTGGTTGGCAGTGAACTTGTGTCGCTTGCATATTCTTTTTGGGTCTATTGCTTGCCCAATGCTTTTAATTTCCATCCCACTTTTTCCGCATCTCTTGCAGCTGCTTTACCTTTACTTTTATCAAATTTGCTCCGTCAATTTCAAATTATCTCTTTTTGATAGACAAATGTTAGTAAATTAGTGGTTTTGTTAATTTTTAGAGCTTGAGTCCTGGACCTCCTGCCTCCTGGTTAGAAACTCCTTTAGCATCCCCTAACTCACAAACCAAGCTGTCTGCTTGAGACTCAAGTTCTCTCTCTAGATGATATATCTTTGCAGTTGGTTTTGTTCTTAATTAATTGGTGTGGTCCTGATCTTCTCCCTCTTGGTAAAATGCTAAAATATATGAAGTATTGGAGTGATTAAATTGCTCAAGCAGTTGTCTCAAAATATATATTTTTACTGCTGTTTGTTTTGCTACGTGTCTTTTCTTTTTTGGCTGGCTGAAGATTTTCTTTGCCTCATTCTTTCAGGCTGAGAGTGCAATTGCAGCTCTAAGCTGCAGTGGCGTGATTTTGGGTGCGCTGCCTATAAGGTTCGCTGGATTTCTCTTTGATTTCAACTGTCCTAAAAACTTCAAGGAACTCTTATAATATCATCTTAACCACTCCTATGTCTGGTGTGCAGGGTAAGTCCGTCAAAGACACCAGTCCGTGCTCGTTCTTCTCCTCGTAGTCCATGAACTGAATCAACTGTCATTGCTGCTGGGGTTTGACTGCTGCTACATATATATACGTACATAGAAACATATATGTTCCAAAGAACCTGTGGCGTTTAGTTGATACTTTTGTTCTCTGTCTTGCACTATGGTATCTTTGTTTCCCATTGCGGTAATGGGTTCTTCGTTTAGCTTGTAGAGTTGATGGTACTTCGAGGATCTTGCTTAATTTATGATGCACAATGTGACGTGTTTATCTTGCATGTCCAGAATTTTATGGTTGGATGTTATCTGGAGTTTATTTTGAACATGTTACAAAAACCTTTTTAGTCATGAGAACTGTTTATTTGGTTGTCTGCAATGCATTTCTGTATGTCTATTTGTTTTTATCTTTCTTACACCATATGAAGTAGATGCTGCTTCTCGCCTTGCTATGCCGGTTATTGTGACTGCAATAACCTGTTCAATCACCAGACAAACACCACCGCTGCCGCTTCTTGTACTGTTTTTTATTACATAAGCTAGCACTGATTGTTAGTTATAAATGTTTCTTTCCACCATTCATTTGGCTGGTAAAGAGAGAATTTATTGGCAGGTGGAGGATACCTTGTTTGGTTTTGGAATGATTTTGCGCCCCCCTTTTTATTTTCCTTCCTAAATCTGTGTTTTACTAGCAGCAGTAGAGATCACTCTACTAACATTGTCCCTTTTATTCTCATGAATTCAAGTTTTCGGATTTGAGTTTATTCTGTTTAGTATTCAGATTTGACCCATCATCAGATTAGAATTGGTTGTCTTGCTACTTTATTTACTTATGTTCAAAAACAACACATTGAGGAAGGGATTATATTCCTCAATGAGGCTATGATTCAGAAGAATCACGACTCTAGCAATTTCTTATACAAGTTTTGAGGTTTCACAATTCTGTCTCTTTAAAGATGTTTGCCTTTATCAACTTTCTTTCAAAATAGTTACTAAATACTGTGAGATTAAATTCAATAATATTTCTTTTTTTTACTCATAGTCTAATAACTTAACCCCTTCAAAATTCTACTTCAATACAATTTTTTAATTCCTTTAAATTAAGAGAATTTTGGAAATTGCTTTTTTCCCTTCCTTTTGTTTTTGTTTATTCACATGACTACGTGAGTTAACTCCGGTTGAAAAAGCCAAGCAATTTTCTTATTTATTCCATCTGCTCTTTTATTTTTTTCAAAGCCCTTCTCTCTCTTCCTGTTACATTGTTTGAAGTTTTAGGCTCAATTCTACCATAATTAGCTGAGTGGTTCAGTATCTTACATTAGATAGATAATTTAGTTCAACTATTCATCTTCTGCTGAAATCTTGAGTTAATTTGCTCTATTGAATCCGAACTATTTTCACCTATTTACCTTGGTCCATTACCTTGGGCACATCAATTGATTGGCTTAGCTACACTCATTTTGTAGCCATGTACCAAATCTTTATGTTGATGTTTCATTTGTCTGGTCAATTTCAACTTAGAAGTTATAACAGCTAGGCACAATATCATTTTGGTGTAAACTGTAAACAGACCCTAAATTGACGGGTTGTGTTCAAGTGACACTATGGTTTTTTCTCCCTAGTTTTATTGCATGCTAGAATGTGGTAATTTTATCTCAAACTTGTTTGCCCAAAAGAAGAAAAGAATAATTAGGCATTACTTGCTTGCTACGGCTGATATTTAGTGTGCCATTAAATTGAACACTAGTTTTGTTTTTTCTGTATTTTGTTGTATTCTTTGAAGTTTTAGGCTCAATTCTACCAGAAATTAGCTGAGTGGTTTACTTTAGTTTCTTACGTTAGATAGATAATTAATTCAACTATTAATCTAAAAAAAAATCAACTATTAATCTTCTGCTGAAATCTTTAGTTAATTTGCTCGAGTGAATTAGAACTATTTTAACCTATTTACCTTGGTCCATTATTGTGAATTCTATACATTTACATCAATTGATTGAATTGGCTATACTAATTGTGTAGCTGTGTACCAAAACCAAACCTTTCAATTGTTGTTTCATTTGTCTGGTCTATTTCAACTTAGAACAGCTAGGCGATATCTTTTTGGTGTAAACAGACCGTAAATTAATAGCCTGTGTTCAAGTGACACTATAGTTTTTCTCCTTCTGTGTTTCATTGCATGCTTTGACCTAAGAATTTGGTAAATTCTATCTCAAACTTGTTTGCCCGAAAAAAGAAGAAGAATTTGGCATCACTTGCTACGATTGATGCTTGGTGAGTATGCCATTAAATTAGATTAGACACTAGTTTTTTTCTTCTATGTTTTATTGCACTTTTTAATCTAAGAATGTGGTAATTTTCTCTCAAACTTGTTTGCCCAAAAGAAGAAAAAAAGAATTTGGCATTACTTGCCACACTTGATATTTAGTGTGTCATTAAATTAAACACTAGTTTTTTTTTTTTTTTAATTACAAATTAAACACTAGTTTTGTTTCTTCTGTGTTTTGTTGTATTATTTGATCTAAGAATGTTGTAATTATCTCTCAAACTTGTTTGCCCAAAATAAGTAAAGAATAATTTGGCTTTACTCGCCACATTGGTAACGTTGATACACCAATGTGGCAAATTTAGTTTGCCATTAAATTAAATTTGATAACGTTGATACACCAAGATGGAGACAGACATATTTTAAAATAGTTATGGTTATGGGTTTATGGCTATGCAATTTTTATTGCTCGGTAAAATTGTCAGTTATGAATTCAGAGGCTTTTTAGATAACTTTATAGTATATCTGGTTAATTTATAAGTTTATTAGATCAAAGTAAATATGTTTGGGTAATAAATCTATTTTATTAGCTTGTAGTGTTTCATTATTAGGAATGACAATGGAAACGATCACATACTTGCAATTTAATAAAAAATATTAGTACCGTACTCTTACCCCTCAGGACCAGTCTTGGTGCCACAGACAAACTAAAATAATGATAGAGATGAAAAAATAGGTCAACCTGTTATGTTATTACCCCCATCTAAAGGTATAGGGTTTAAAATCTTAACGCGTTCTTTTTATAGTGGGCCGATAAATTGGCGGGTTGGCCCATCAGTATTTTTTAAATTTCTTTTTAACTATAAAGTTCTCAAAAACAATGAAAAAAGTGTAAATAATTAAGATAAAGACAATTCAAGAAAACTAAACATGTAACTAATTATTCCATTCAAAATATAGATATTTTCATTCCAACGTCCATGATTTGTGGTCTAAAAATCTAATATAAGCATAGAAGACAACAAAAATAAAAAGTTAATGAGTTCAATTGACAAACTATTAGAAACAAAAGGCTAAAACCATGAAACGAAAGTGATTGTATTAAATGTCTTTCTTCTCTCCACTCTTTGAGTCAAAGATAGGAGCAAATAAGTTGTGACTTATAGATGAAAAGAAATAATATTAGTGAGATCAAGAGAAAGATAAAAAAGATTAAAAGACATTAAAGAGATTAAGACACTGCATGATTGGAATTTAGTTTGAATATTTCTCTCTCCAATTTTCTCATATGACATGTATTATTTATTATTATTTAGTTTTAATAGTTTCTTTCTTTTACAATTTTTTTTGAATTTTTTTACTATATTTGTTAAAATAAGATTTTTTTTATGAATGATTATTTTTTTATCGAACAACATTCCTATTTAATCTTTTTTGGCTCTTTTTCATATATTATGACACTTCTATTTTAAATTTTGAAAGTTGGATAGAAATTTAAGTTTGGTGTTATCCTCGAACTCTCATGAAGAAATAGGCTATGCTAATATGAAATTCATTCAAAGTTTAAGTAAAACCAATCCAATATTGTTCAAATGAAAGATTAAATTTGGATACTCCTAATCAATAGTTTAATTTTGAATTTGATCTAACATTGAGAATTTTCCTTTTGATTTATAAATTTAAGTGTTACAAATTGTAATTAAAAGAAGTCAGAACCTAATCAATATATCATTAAATTTAAATTAAAAATTTAATTTGAATATTAAATTAATTATTCACAATTGATTCTCTCTTATTCTCATGTATTAAATATGATTTTTGGAATCATACATGTCAATCACCAAGATCCTCACCAACTATATATGCAAGACATAACCATATCCATTCTCCCTTATTTTCATATTTTAAATATGACTCTGAGAGTCATGTATGTCATGTGAGAAAAAATATATTATATATGGTAGAAATACAAAGTTTTTATAAATTTTAACCCTATTTAATTTTCTACTTTGAGGGATTTGATCCTATTTAATTTTTTATGTATCTACTATCTATCAAATAACTTTTTTTTTTTAAAAAAAATTATTGCATAATTTTTTTAACATTCCATTATTTTTTAGACGTATTATAAATTTCATCAGTTACTACTCTAAACTTATACGAAGAACACCATCAACACTAATTATTTCATTGTTCTTTTGTTTTTCTTCATCTTTTCTTTAGTATTTTTCTATTGTTTTTTCTTTCTTATTTTTGCACACATACATAAAAATAAGAGGCTTGTACCGACACATTGCTACTTTGTTAGTATTGACATCACTCTAGCTACTTATACATACTATTGAAAAATGGTGTCATTCTAAATTATTTTTACGCACGTTACATTTTACTAAAAAGTATTGGTGTCCTCTTAAACATGATCATTGGCGGTCGCCAATTTGCAACTTAAACTCAATTCGATTTAAATTATACATTTGATTAATTGATTTAAATTATAAAGTTTCAAGTTCACAAACGAAAAATGAAGATGCAGTAAAGTAATCGCCACCACTTATTTAAGAATTGTTCCTTTTTTTTTATAAATTTTATTGAGAGTATTTTAATTATTCAATGATGGTTGGAATACCTAAAATCAATTCTCATACATACAATCCTACCCATTGAATCAAACCTATCGAGAATAGCCCTAAATTCACAAACGAAAAATGACGATACATATGCGTGTGATGATGTTTTCAAGTTGAATTTTATAACTAAAAAAGTTTGGTTAGAGATTAGAAGATCATGATTCAATAAAAAAAGTTTGTCGTATCAGTTTTACAGAATCTAGTGCATCTATTAACAAATCCTAGATGGGTGAAGCAAAGAACCAAATATAATAGGAGAGATAAGTTACTGAGAGAGAAATGAAGATAATGGATGAGAAATATGTCGACAATGCATGTGTTTGGTTTCAATTTTAAAAGGTGAAATGTCATTTTAAAGGTTGTAGAATTGATTTTATGATGTTTGGATGATTTAAATAGAATTGATTTTGTTTGTAGAATTGATTCTACTTGAAACTATCATTTCTAGCTTTTTTGCTAAGCGACGATGAATAGAGAAGCAACGATGACGAAAAACGGTTTTATATATCTAATATTCTATTACTAATAATGTAAAACTAAAGTTTACCATTTTCTCTAAAATGTCCTTCATTAGACTTGGACTTCATGGTAAATTTTCTATTAAATAATTAAGAAAAAAAATATATACTATGACATAAATATAGGGAAATAATTTATTCTCTTCTCTTATGCCATAAATATAGGAAAATAGTTTATTCTCCACACTTAATCTCACCATTTTTTTCATAATACGTCCCCGGCTACTACAAAAAATGAACTCAAAATTTGATTTATAGGTCGATACGTTTTTGTTGTTTTAGTTTTTGACGTTTTAAAAATTTGATTTATAGTTGTTGATTGTACCGCTGCAACACAAAATTGGGTTTTAAATATATGGAATGCAAAATATAGGTGTGAGAGTAAGACATGAACAAACTTTTTCCTTTTTAAATTTTAACGTAGCAAGAAAAGATAAACAAGAAAAACAAAAGAATGAATGATGTGCATCAGAATTCACAAAATAATATTTTCAGATAATAAAGAAATCCTGATTTATTTTATCAGTGACTGGTCTCTAAGATCACGCCTATTCCGTGAATGGAAAACCTGAATAAGTCGCATTGTCATTGCTTGATATATATAGTTACTTTAACCCACTTAGGTTGGCTTGGTGGTGTTAGCTTGAGACCTTGGAGTGTCACGTTCAATTCTCCCCGGTGCCAACTTGGGTGGGCTAGTTAAGTTTAGCCTCTTAAAAAAAACAATATATAGTTACTTTGCTAGACCACATCATTGAAAACATTTTCTCAAAACTTTATACATTATTGAACAATGTCATTTTCCTTTTTGCTTTCTTTCTTCTAGTCAATTGATGGAAAAGCTCCTCTTAAGCTGAAGATGTTTGATCTTTGGAAGGTTCTACCACTCTTGTTGGATCTACTGTTTCTGTGATAACTCCTGTTTTAATCCAATGCACAACAAACTTATAAATTAGCTAACATGAAAAAAAATTAGTTAAAACAAAATCATAGTAAATTAGTAATTGATTAAATACTAATTAACCAACCAGTGCTGGAAATTGAAGTAGAAGGTGAGATAGGTTCTGATATGCCAACAACATCATGGAATTGTGTCTTTTTCACATATGCTGTTGGAATTAACTGTCTACTAAGGCCATAAAAGGGTTGGTAATATGCTGGAAACCAGCGAAATGGAAATTGAGGTCCACCACCATATGCATTATTATAGCTCTGCAGAGAAAAACACAATTTTGATTAGGAATATAATCTGATATGAAAGAACTACTGCTTGATAGAAAACTAACCATTTCATATATGTCTTGTGGACGAAGATAACCAGGGTGAGGGTACCTGAATGTATTCATTCTTTAGCATATGTCAAATTGGTAGATAAATATGACAGCATAAAAGAGCTATTACCTATGAAACACTTTTACCGACATAGACACCTAACACAACACTGACACCATCAATAATAATTTGAGAAAATGAAATATTTGAAGGTAATTAACCACATGTGTCGGGATTGCGTCGGTGTCAGACACCTGTCACGACACACAGACACGGCTTCGATCTGAAGTGTCGGTGCTACATAGGCTATTACTTTTTACATATGTTTCAATTGTGTACCTGTAAACTGGATAAGGAAATGCATATTGTGGAACATGTTGATTGTAATAAGTTGAGGAACCTTGAAATTGGACTGGTGAAGTATTCCTTGAAGGACTATTTGATTTCTGCCTTCCTAAGAAAAGGCCAAAACAGTAAAATGAGTCAAAATGTGAAACCAACAATAACACTTTGTTTCATTTTGTTTGCAATTTTGCATGCAAGACATGCAAATATAAATCAGATTTACAAAACTATGATCAAGAAATTTTATAATTAATTAAAAAGATTAAAAAACAATGATCACCTATTAAAGATTGATCAGATTTTTGATATGCAAGATTACAATTAGCTCTTCTTCCATCAATCATAGGATTGGGATTTTGACAAGCTAGTATAGCAGAATTTGGATCCTTGAAGGTAACCTAATAGTAAGAAGAAAATTAGCACCAAAGATTAAATTTAAGTGATTAATTAGAGTAAGAAAACAAATTAAAACCAAAAGAGTAAGTGCAAATTACAAAGCCATATCCTTTTGATTTTCCAGTGGTTTTGTCAGTGATGACAACAGCTTCTAGGATATCACCAAACTGATCAAAATAACGTTTGAGTGTGTCTCTTTTGGTCTCCCAAGCTAATCCTCCAACAAAAATCTTAGTATAAGTTGTGTCACCAACGTGTTTAGGAACAACGTTTTGACTCAGCATCATCTTGTTTTGCCTTGTATGTGACATATTAATTTGATTCACAAAAGTACTTAAGGACTTAATAATAAACGAAGAGACAGAGAGAGAAAAAAAAGTCAGAATAGCCGTTTGGTTTGTTGTAAAGTATGAACAGTGATGCTAATCATTATCAATATTTTCGGAGGAAATCTTGCACTAACAATGTGGTCTATTGATACTGGTAATATTTCCTCAGATTCTACAACAAAATATTCCCTTAACAAGAAACTTTATGAATAAATAGTAATAAATGGTTGAAAATGTTAGGGTGTAAATAGAGTGACAGCTATTGCTTGGTCGGAATCCTAAATACAAATGATTTCGACACATACACATCAAAATATACTAATTAACCAGTAAAAACCCATGCTTTCGCACGTGTCGCTAACATTGCGGTAATTATATAAAAAGTAATTAAATTGTTAATATTGTTGAGTGTTTAAAGATATAAAATGAAAATTATCAGTATTATTTTAATGTTTCTATTAAATATTTATCTCTTATATATACAAAAATCCGTTAAGTAGTACAATCACACTAATTGTGGATTTTACTTGCTTGTATATGCGAAAATAAATTTTTATGTACATATATGAAAAAACTGATATGATAAAATTTTGAAAACTAATGACCTCTTTCAAAATATCAAAATTAATGTAGTGTTTCTATTAAATAACTTTTTATTTTATATGCAAAACATCGTTCAATGTTTGCATCGCCCCGGTTGCAGATTTTTTTTTTGGAGGGGCGGTTGCAGATTTTATGTGCTTATACCTGCATAAACAAATTTCTATATACAATATATAAGAAAGTCGATATGATAAAATATTGGAAACTCATGACTATTTTCAAAATATAAACATTAATGTAATGCTTCTATTAAATAACTTTTTATTTTAGATGCAAAACACTGTTCAATGTTTGCACCACACTCGTTGTAGATTTTATGTGTTATATCTGCATAAACAAATTTTTATATACATATATGAAGAATTCGATATGTTAAGATTGAATAGAATATTTGTTTATTTTATATGTAAAAATCGTTAAATATTTGCACCGAGTAACTTATGGTTGATTTTAATATTTAGCGAAAGTAAAAGAAGCTTTGGTAGAACTATTGGGAAACAAATAAAGTTGATGAGTGGAGTAGACAAAAATGATTATTATTGACTTATTTGTAATTTAACATTAACCACACAGAATTAGTGATCCCATTAGATTAAGGGAGAGTGGAAGGATGATGGTCATAATTTTTTTCTTATGTAAACCGAGTATCTCCTTTATGTCTAATTGCAGAAACTAATTCATCGATGTCGTAAAAACACAAACTAAGTTATGTGAATTTATGTGAAGTTTGTTTTTTTAATATATCAGTGACAATTATTTGTCCATTTTTTAATTAATTTATCAGTGACAAAAATTTATATATTTTAATATTTTCTTAACAATTTTTTTAAATAAATATACTTAATAAATTTATTTGATGATAAGTGAGAAAATTAAGTTTTTTTATTCATTCGTTTAAATCTCGCAATATCTTACATTGATTGCACATTTTGACCTTAAGTTGCTAGATAAAAATAATACTTTAATGATACTTATAATTTTTATCAATTTTTTCTGATAAATATAAAGAAGGTACTAAGATTCTAATCTTCATTCATCCACGTTAACAATTTTTTTAATCGTCCACATTAACAATTGAAGGATGATATTTGTGGAATAAACTTTAAAGCTTTATACTTTTTTTTTTCTTGAGCTTCTTTCTGCATATTTGGAGCATTCAAAGAAAGGGGAGAGGCATGAAAGAAGCTTTTGATAATGTGCTTAATTGTGGAGAGGCAAAAGAAACCTTGGTAGACAAAATGCTTGTATTGGGAAACGAAGAAAATTACTAATCATTGGGAGTAGAGAAAAAACTTAATCTCTAAACAGGAGATTCCTACGGTGGATGCTTGGTCGGATCTTGTGTGGCACAGACAGGTACCTTTGAAGGTGTCTATTTTGGCTTGGCGCTTGGTTCAAAACCGCTTGCCTTCTAAAGATAACTTGGTGGCTCGTGGTATAATATCTATAGAGGATCAGACTTGTGTAACGGGGTGTGGAGGCTACGAATCAGTTCAGCACTTATTTCTTTCATGTTCGTGTTTTGGCTCTTTGTGGAGTCTTATACGGGGTTGGCTCGGGGTGTACTCGGCTGATCCGCCCATTGTTAGCGATCATCTTATTCAGTTTGTGTCTTCAGCAGGCGGCTTACGTTCGAGACGATCTTTTTTGCAACTTGTGTGGTTATGTACCGTGTGGGTGATTTGGACGGAACAGAATAACCGTCTTTTTAAAAATAAGGAGAGCTCTATCTACCAACTTTTAGACAAAGTAAAAGATCATACCTTTTGGTGGGTGCAAGCTTGTAATTTAAATGTCCGTAATAACTCACACTTTTGGTGGTCGAACCCCTTTGTTTGTAAGGCTATTGGCTAACCATCCTTTAGGTGCTTTTCTGAACTGTTGTACTTGTGTTTTTGAGTCCTTGGTTGGCACACCTTGTGCTAGTTGAGAGGCTCAGTGTTTAGTAATATATTCCATTTTTGCTTGTTCAAAAAAAACTTAATTACTACAAATATTTAAAAAATGAATAATAATAATTAAGAAGCCTTTTAATGATGAGTAAGTTGAAAATTTACCATTAAGCCCATGAAATTTGTGAGATTATGAGTCTAATCAAGGATAATTAAGAGAATCAGATGGTTATTAACTTTCCTTTTTTTTGAGCAAAGGTTATTAACTTTCCTACAGTAGTAGTAGATTAATTCAAAAATATATATTTTTCACTGGCTCTCAAATTTTTTCATGCCCACAAATCAAATCATTTTAAATTAAGGTTGTGATCAAGTCTCTATGCAATATTATTGCACCTTTATTCATTTATTACTTTCATTTTGACTACTTATTTGTTCATTACATTTTTTTTACTTATTTACTTATTCATCACTTTTTTTAGAGGTACTTATTCATCATTGTTTATTTATTTATTCATCACTACCTTAATTTTTTTTAGGGAACTACCTTAGTTATTTATTATACTAGTATGATACTCGTGTCAAGCACGGGAAATTAACGTACCGATAAAATTATAATAAAAATATATTATTTTAAATTAAATTAAAAATTAGTTTATAAAAAATAGAAAACATTTCACACAAAATTAGTTTATATTTAAGTTATTTAACATATAAGTCAACATAATTTTAAAGTAAATTTAGTATAAATTACAAAGAAATTAATTGTAATATTGTATAATTTTTGTAATATATATATATATATATATATATATATATATATTATAGTTGTAATAACGTATGTCAATGAAGTTTGACTAAGTTGGTAAGTAATTGACTCACTTGTAAGGTTGTGGGTTCAACTCCCGTTGTCAATAAGTACATTTATAAGCGCTTTTTGAACCTTGAGGCCTGCTCTGACCCTGGTGAGCCCCCGGACCCAACTCACCTAAACTAACATGTAAAAAAAAAGGTATACAAAATCTACCATGGTCATCAACATATATGTACAGTTAGATATGAGCAAATCTTCAGGAATTTCTATCTTGATCTCACAATTTTTATCTGCATCGTCATCCCCGTCTCCAATTGAAAGTATCCATTTGCCAAAATTTGTGATTTCCTCCTACTTTGCTGGTACGTGAGATATCTCAATCTCATATTCACAGTTAGCCTCAACACAATACAATTTGCCCATGGAATGGATGAATCAATTGAAGAAACAATAACATCATGTTTTAATCCTTTCCTGATTTATAGGCAATATCTGTCTAAAATCACTACCCAAAACTATTTTCATTTAGCCAAACGTTTATACTTATTGTTAGGATCCATTTTTTCCATGATGTCACGCATTAAAGTGTCAACTACTTCAAAAAAAAATATTGTTGCATCATTAGTGCATCATCAGAAAGTTAATAATTTTGCTTGACGAAGTAAGTTCTGTCGTAGGACAATTCTTTTTCATAGTCAACGTTGATAACTCGTTGATCTCAATAAGGATTATACGCGTCGAGTTTGGAGTTCTTCCACCCGCTTATAATAGAGTTCCAATTCCACTGGAAGCAGCGCTTAAAACAATCAACCCTTGAAATCTAACATATAGACGGTGTTCAAACCAAAACAATTTCAGGACAAATTGCTATCATCATACTTGCTCATACAAAGGACAATCAGCAAACCAATGACATCTGAAATAAAAATAACCGAGATTTTTTATCCATCCGATATTGCTCCATCATATATGGTAAGCCTCCCAATCATATCAAATTGGTTATCAGTAACTTAAGTCTTTTTTCTTAGTCTCCGTTTTATCACTTGTTTCCATAACTTCGTGGTATGACTCAAAAGTTTAATCCTTTGTAATTTGTGAAATTTTGTATATACCTCTCGTTCTTATTGATCATGATTAAAGCGCCTTTTCCGATCTCATTCGACATGCGCTTTGACCTCATAATATTGTTAAAAAAACTTTGGTGAGCCACATAATGCCTCTATCTCCAAGACTTTTCCACGATTCAATAGGTATGTTGTCAGCCTCAGCTGTCATGTCATTACTCCTCATTTTCAATGCTTATTTTACCCATTGTTTTTAAATTTGATTTTAGTAGTTATAGTTTTGATCATCCTCTTTAATGTCTAGCCTGCTAGAATCCGGTAAGATCTCATATCCTTCATTGAATAAGTTTTGAAAATACTTCTTCTAACTATCATTTTTATCTCTTTCCTTCACCAAAAAAATTTACATTTTTCCTCTTGAATATAATTCACTTGATCCATGTCTTTTGTCTTTATTTCTAGTCCCTTAACAAACCTATATATATATTTTCATTCTTCTTTGGTGCCTATGACTTTGTATAACTCATCAAAAGCTTGTGTCCTTGCTTCTCTCCCCTCCTTTTTGGTCTATTTATTAGCTCTCTTATAATTTTCCCATGTTTAAGCATTTTTACACCTAGACCAATCTTTAAAACATTCCCTTTTAATCCTCACTTTACTTAGATAATTTTCTCTCCACCACAAAGATTTTTTACCCCTAGGTCCAAAACCTCTTGATTTCCCAGATTCTCTTTTTCTACTTTAAAAAAACTCATGTGCCATGCTATCCCACATGTCATTTCCGCTTCCTTGTAACTTCCTAAACATCCATCTAAAATCTTGTGTTGGAAAGTTCTTTGTTTTCACCCTTTATATACCACCATTTGATCTTATGATCTCCATTGTGGATTTTTCTCTTAGATCTTCGCTTAACCCTAACATCCCTAACCAATAATCTATATTGGGTAGTCAAGCTCTCTCTCCCGGTATGACTTTACAGTCCAAATAAATCTTTCTGTTTTATTTCCTAATAAGAAAGAAATCTATCTGAGAATATGTCACCCCACTCTTGTAAGTGATAAAATGGTTATCTATTTTCGTAAAGCATGTATTAGCTATATCAAGATCAAAAGCCGACGAAAAAATCTAAGATGTATATACCCTCCGCATTTATGTCCATGAGTTCATCCCCCCATGTTAGCCCTTGAAACCCTCCCTCATGAGAATTTAGACTTTATCCTAAAAAAATATTTACTCTTAATGGTATATCATGAATAAGTCTTTTAAATCGTCCCAAAACTTTCCTTTAAGGTGTTCCTCTAACCCTACGTGAAGTGTGTAAGCATCGTCCCAAAACTTTCCTTTAAGGTGTTCTTCTAACCCTACGTGAAGTGTGTAAGAACTAATAACATTAAAGGTGTCTTGTTCCACTTCAAATTTTAGGGTTGTGAACCTATTTCCCAACACTTTTACATCCACCGTATCTTTCATCCACTCCTTATCCACGATAATGACTATCCATTTCTCAATCCAACTTTGTAGTGTATAAAAAATTAAATTATGAACTATCTAATTCTTTCTCATTTTCATCCAACCGCTTAGTTTTTTATAAACACATACAATTATTCTTTCTCCTAGTCATAATGTCTATGATTTTCATAAATCTTCCTCTCAGGAGGGCGATATACGTATTAATAGCAGATAGAGAAGAACAAAAATCAACACTTTCATTTGACCTGGAGGAATATCCCGGATTGGAGCATAAGATGGAGATGCGGCAGACGCTCACAGATCGCTTCCTATATTAGACTTCCATTGCAAGTCAGAATGAGTCGTCTCTCTCGATTCCTGCTTTCATTTGCCTGGATCGTCTTTCTCCGCCGGCATGGGCACATACGAATAAATTCTACTCGCATGAACTCACTTCCTTATCCACACTTGTTCACGAAGATTTAAGTAAAGTAGTTCATGATTATTCCAAACAAAAATTGATTAATAAATTAACATAAATGATATTATTTTATTTCAAAATTGATTTTAATAAGTGAGATGACGGTTAAATTACATTAAAGTGATTTTAACAAATTCAAAATAAAGTTCACAAAAATAAAGTTTAAAATGAAAGTGGCTTTAAAAAAATTAATATGTATTGATTTTATTGGAGTAAACTATCAAATTAGTCCATGAATTTGGTAGAAACTATCAAATAAGTCCTTTTCCTTACACATATTTAAAAAACGTCCCTGACTTTATCAAATTTCACTGATATTAGTCCTTATAAAACATGTTTGGGATTAAATTTATAGTAAACGATTAAAGATATGGACAAAATTGATTGATAATTGTTAAAATATAGGGATCTAATTGATAGTAAGTGGTTAAATTTTGGAACCAACTTGATAGTCTAATAGAGTTGTACCTTTTTGAAATATTCATAATATCAAGGGTATATTTGGGAGTGTCTTATAAAGTTGGGGACTACTTTGGTGGTTACTCAAAATTTCTTAGATTATGACATCCAAAAATTATATAGATTTTATTACATTTATTGTCAACTCAAGCAAATATTAAACATGGATGAGGTGTGAGAAATTTCTACATCGTAATAGTATATCATTTTCTTTATGTCATTTATTGACAAATGAAGGAGAGATTAGTATTAATTATACGAGACTATATCAAAATTTAGGGAAATTCTTATTATCCATCAATAATAGGTTGGTAACTTTACCCCTGATGAGTTGACACCAATTAAAATCATTTATGTCTTTTACTATCTATAATTAGATAAGTAAATAGTTTTCATTGGTGCTAACTCAGCATGAGTAACTAACCCACCTTTTGTTAATGTGTAACATAGTTGTCACCTAAAATTTATCCATTTCATATTTTCAATTTTTTTCCTTTTTTTGCATTTAATTAATTTTCTTATTACTCAAAATGATTCATATTTTAAATGATTCTTAGCTTGTTGGAGAAGTTTGTATATCAATACTTGGTTTCATACTCAATTTTTTTTAATATTAAATTGAAAGAAATTCACGACACAAATCCTACTTTATGATTAACTAATTAAGTAATTGGTTCAAAAATCACATGTATCAAAACATGTGGATTTTGTACATGTACCCTATAAAAACTCTCCGTGTCTTGCATATCACACAATGGTTGCACAATAAGATGAATTGGTTCGTCAAAACTTAAAATTGCTATAGCAAATACGACATTTAAATTTATTTTAAAGACATATTAGTTTTAATGAAAAATTAATTTTTCAATAAACCACACATGATGCACAACTAATTTCTCAATAAAATTTTACTGGCAAATAAATTTTTTTCATTAAACTTCTCAACATAGCACACATGCTACACAAAGAAATTTGAAAATAATTATATCGGTAAGGCTTAGCACAAATATTTATATCGATATTGTTAGGATGGAGATCTTCTATGGTGTCCCAAGTTCGAACTCGGGTTGTGCATGTGATTTTATATTAGTGTTTGTATCTTTGTCTACAGACGAAAAAATAAATTCAGCTGAACAATTACAAATAAAAATATTTTAACTTTTTTATCATATAATTTTCTTTATACATAAATTCAAATTAAAATAATTTTTATTTTAGATTTTTAACAATATGTTTATATAATTTCAATTTAATAATATTGATACTAACTTCTCGAGTAAGCCAAATATCTTCAAGGATCAAATATAGTTTGAACGATATTAATGTGAAATAAACTTCTTGAGTACCCTCAAATATATATAATATAGATATAGATAGGAACGTATATAACTATATATAAACATGTGTTTCATCCCTAATATCAGAACATGTATTTTTTTATCCATTTTCTTTTTGATGCTGATGCGGCAACTCAAATCCTAAACACGCCGCTTCTTCCTTCGGTTCATGAGGATAAAGCCACCTGGAGATTTGAGAAAGATGGACTTTTTTCAGTGCGCAGTGCATATCGGCATATTATTAATCATGACGACACCATGCTGCAACACAGATTACCGGGTCAATGGAATGCTATTTGGAAATTAAACTCCCCCCGAAGGTTAAGAATTTTCTTTGGCGTGTCTGTCGCAACTGTTTACCAACCCGTGCTAGACTGCATGCACGAGGGGTAGATTGCCCCATTAATTGTGCCATCTGTGATGCTCCCGCCGAGGACGGAATTCATTTATTTTTCGAATGTAGCAAGAGTATAGGATGATGGCAGCGTGTGGGCCTGTGGCAGATTATTCAACAAATTTGGCTCCCCAATCTCACTTGCACCGAGACGATTTTTGTCATACTCCGGCAATTCGATATTCAGCAACAACAAAGATTTGGGATTATGTTATGGAGTATATGGAAGCATAGAAACAACAAGGTTTGGAACAATGTTGAGGAAACAATTCAACAGATTGTGGACCGAGCCAGGGTTTTTTTGAATAGCTGGAAGAACGCACAAGAAGCGCGAAATCGTAGCACTCAAAATAATATGCAAAGTGAGACTGCAAAATGGACCAAGTCAGTCACTGGAAGATTAAAATGCAATGTTGATCCCTCTTTCTCCCTTTCCCTTAACAAAGTAGGTTTTGGAGCTTGTATTCGGGACGCTGGAAGAAACTTTGTTATAGCCAAAACTGAATGGCAGGCTCCCATGCTTGATGTTGATATGGGTGAAGCCTTAGGCCTTCTATCTGCTATGAAGTGGGTATTGGAGCTCAACCTGATCAATATGGATTTCGAAACAGACTCTAAAGTTGTGGCAGATAGCATATATGGGAAGGACAGTGTCTCTGATTTCATGGCAATAATTAATGATTGTAGACACTTGTTAGGAACTGACTTAGCGAACTCTGATGTGAAGTTCATTAGAAGACAAGCCAATGGTGTTGCCCATAGTCTAGCTAAGGAAGCACCACACAATACTAGTCTCCATATCTGTTATAACACTCATCGTTGTATTTCTACTTTGATTAATAATGAAAAGCTATAAGCTTATCTCTTTCAAAAAATATATGTATGTATGTATGCTTGCAAAAATAGTTAGTCATGGAATAAGGCACAATCAATGGTTTACAAATTTTTTGTAAAAAAAAAAGATTTAAAATTGTTTCTAAATGAAAATTGGAATCAATTTGTGTGATAAAAAGTTTGGAGTTAATGTTAATGGAATAAGCATGTTAGCTAATTTAAATATAATTTATTTTAAAAAAAAATCTTCCTTCTTAAACCATTAACTGATAAGTAAAAATAGAAACCATTGTCATTTTGAAATAGCATTAAAGACCAAATGAATGGAGAAAATTTCGCCTCTTCTCCGGCCCATATTTGAGTGAAATAGATTTCAATTCATAAACCAAATTAATGAGGAACAAATTGATACACAATCTGAATTATCATTGAAGACAATTAAATATATACTAAAAAAATTATATATGACAATAAAGAAAAGTTATTATGCTTTAAA
This sequence comes from Medicago ruthenica, assembly GCA_018208015.1. NCBI lineage: Eukaryota > Viridiplantae > Streptophyta > Magnoliopsida > Fabales > Fabaceae > Medicago > Medicago ruthenica. The sequence goes on along the minus strand of CM031373.1, from coordinate 79,508,438 downwards.
TTTGACAATAACTAATTGCATGACTGAAGATATAATTTAAATTGTCAATGATGTTGCGAATTATACAAAATTTCATTTCGCAATCTTCTGGCTAATCAAGTTGCTCATTACTCAACTAAATTTGTTTTTTCTTCTTTGATTGATATTGTTTGGATTTAAGAAACTCCTCATTGTATTTTAGATGTCGCAGTTTTGATTTATTGCCACTTTCTGATTAATATAATGCATCATTAAAATTGAAACTTCTTGCTTCAAAAAAAAATTGAAACTTCCATGTTTAATGCATCATTAAAATTTCCAGCGAGGATGTTTCTCATGATGGAAAAATACGGGCGGTTATCATGAGAAAAATGATTCTGTTGAAAAAATAAAATAAAAAACATTTTGATATTTATATATTTGAGTAGGTCTAACAGAAGTGTGAATCCTTCCACCCTAAAAAGTAAAAAGTATTACTTAAAAAATGGCTCTAATCTATAAAAAAAAAACCGCATAATTAAAAATCATGATCATAACAAAAAGATATTATTATAGATCATAACAAAAACTCACGACTATAACAAAAAATCGCATAGCTATAGTTATTAACTTTCCTTTTTTTTTTTGAGCAAAGGTTATTAACTTTCCTACAGTAGTAGTAGATTAATTCAAAAATATATATTTTTCACTAGCTCTCAAATTTTTCCATGCCCACAAATCAAATCATTTTAAATGAAGGTTGTGATCAAGTCTCTATGCAATATTCCTTCAAAAAAAAAAAGTCTCTATGCAATATTATTGCACCTTTATTCATTTATTACTTTCATTTTGACTACTTATTTGTTCATTACATTTCTTTTTTACTTATTTACTTATTCATCACTTTTTTTAGAGGTACTTATTCATCACTGTTTATTTATTTATTCATCACTACCTTAGTTTTTTTAGGGAACTACCTTAGTTATTTATTATATTAAGTTACATGTGTAATATATTTTTGATAAAATAGTGTAATCTCATTCTCTCCAAAGTGATCAATCAAAAAATGAATGATCATTATCGTGTGTAATACGGTGTACAACATTACACAATTAGAACATATTTAGCTAATTATTTATAAATTTCTTGTGCATATAAATATCATGGTATAATAGGGAAAATGACTAAAGGAGGAGCATACAAATTATACAAATTATTTTGTAAATCATGAAATATTTTTGGATGGTGTATTTTAATATGTACTACAACTAGTACTTCTTCTGATCTTTTTTAAAAGATATATTTTAAATATTTTTTGACGTTAAAAGACAATTTCATTAAAAAAAACATCAAGTCTGCATAAGTATAAGACATGATCTCTTCCATCTATATGCAATTCAGATTATGAAGAACATATTTAGCTAAATATGGACAACTTGATTGGCTTCACACCTAACATGAAAAAAAAATTAAGCAATGAAAATATACATTAAAACTAATACAATCCTCAATAATAGAGCAGTTATAGCCTCATAGGTGATATATTGTTGATGAACATTTAGTGCCAAGACCATATTAGAAACATCTTATTCTGCTATAAGATTCAGAAAAGACATGTCTTTCGCAAATTCCAAACCCTTTCGCGTAGTTAAAACTTCTGCAACCTTTTAATTTGGGAATGACAAGACTCGCCAGCAACCAGCAACAACGATAACACCTTTATTATCTCTCACCACAACACAAATACGCCACTTACCCCCCTCCATTGGACCTGCTGCATCAAATTTAAGCTTATAAAAACCACTACAAAGAGGTGTCCACTGAAGGTGAGAAAAACACAGGTGGGGTTGAATTATGTTTTCTTTTTCGAAACTTTTTCTAAGTATTTGGTAATACAGTTCAGAGTCTGAAGCAGAAACATAGTTCAGTTTAAAGTCTGAAACAGAGTTTATGTGTAGCGAATAAATCAAACACACACACACACACACACACACACACACACACAGAACTTTGTGATTATAGTGAAATTCCTTGGAAGTGTAAGGACACTTGTAAAAATTCAGAGAGTTGTATTTATTCTTCAAGTCTTCAGCTCCTTATATAGGGGCAAATCTGAGAGAAGTTGGAGAGTGCCAACACATAAATTTGAGTCCTTGAGAAGCTTGATCAGAGACGTTGGAATGTTTCTTGATTTGGTTAATGTCGTTGAAAGGTCATTTGAAATTCCTTTGCTTAAATTGGAATTATCCGTTTCATTCCCTTTGTCTATGAAGTTCTTTGTTTGTTTATGTACGTGGTCAGAAGAAGACAAACTGTACTATCAGTGTCTGATAGTGACCTTTCATCAGAAGACGAGCAAACCAGTCAGAGGCCTCTGATGCTGACGTGATCTTCAAAGTCTGAGAGTCTTCAGCAACTTCACTCCCTCAGAGTCTTCTGACCTTCAGAGTTGCTTCCAACTCTTCAGCTTCTCACTTGTATCAGATGCTCTTAAAAGTGCTCATAACCTTGTTCTTTTCAGAACCAAAACTTGATCTAACATTTTGAATTTAATTTATGGTCATGCACACTTGAACACATATTAACATATCCAATTGTTCTTTTCATACTTTGTTATCATCAAAACTTCAAAGCCATTGTACAAAATCCATTTTGGTTTAGCAACCACTGAACATCATATATCGACAAATTTGAACCTCCACTTAGTATCTCCAACAACATCATACTAACACTCTTATAATTCACAACAGATCTTTGAATAAATGACATTTGGATCAATGGTGCCATTTTAACATTGTGACATCAATAATTTCACAATAGATCTTCCACAATATGGATCAATAGTGCCATTTTATTTTAGGATATAATTTGTATACACTTGATAAAATAAACTCTTTTATACATCCATTCGATCAAATTACACCATGTGTAAATAAATGACATCATATAAACATTTGTAGAGATATTTTAAGAGCATACTTAAGAAAGTGACACTATGTCACACGAGCATTCACAATGGAGCTCTGTGTTTAAGTGCTTAAACAAGTCCCGTATGTACGCATGATTCATTTTTTAATTAATAGTTAATAAGCAGATAATATCTCCAACCCAACACTTCAAAAACATTATTTAATGTGTCCATCAGTAACTTTATATCATTAAATTTTATCAATAATTTATCTATTCATTCATAATTATCTAATCTTTGAAATACTAAATTAATTCAATTTTAATTTATAAAAATGTGTACTATTTTTTTCCTTCAATTTTATTAATAATTTGTAAAAATAATTAAAACTAAAAAAATAATTTAAAAAGATGGTAAATTACATAATTTAAATAACAACTTGCATCTGATCAACATTATAGTAAAGAAAAAAAATGATCTTTGATGGAAAATAAAAATTCAACATCGATCAAATAAACAAAACACTTGCATATATTCTTTTATTAACTAAATACACTCTCCATTGTTAACTAGGGGTACTTATTTAACACGAACGCTAAAAACACTCTCTCAATAAAGTACTTTTTTTTACGAGAGTAAATTTAGTACATTTCATTCATGATAATTGTTTCGATACAAGATGGAATTCTAATAAAAATACGAAAACTAGCATAACATGGAGCTTCCCAAACTAGACTATGAGCAACTTCATTGGCTTGTCTCTTAATAAACCTCACAGGCCACTAATTCTGAACTTATTCAATAAAATACTAATTCAACACGATCTTAACTAGGGGAAATAACCCTCCATTGTAGACGTTCTGAATAAACCGATTGAACACAATAAAGAGTTTTACACATGTATACTATTTTTTTTCGTACAAACTCCATGTAATATATATATATATATATATATATATATATATATATATATATATATATATATATATATATATATATATATCTCCTTATTTTATATGTTTGACGGTATCAGTTCTTTCCCAACTTTTCAATGGGTCCAAAGATACGAACGTATCTGGCTGTATTTAATTTTCTATTTCTTCTTCGTTACAGTAGGTACACAGAATTTTTCTATTATTTATTACCTTCCTTTTCAATATTTATATAGTATGGAATCACCATGATAACGATGCTTAACGCGTGAAATTCATGTATACCAAGGCAGAATAATGATATTTGTACATTATTTGGTGACAACTTAACCTTATTTTTTTTTTCTCTTTTTATTGCTCAAAAACAATAAAGAAAGAAAATGGAGAGAGATAGAACATCATAATGTAAGTATGAGAGAAAATTGTCCAAAAGTTGTTATAAAATGATAGTATGAATACCATTTCTCATCAAAGTTAGTGTTATATTATAGACCATTTTTATGCTCTTGTTTATAAAAGACTTACAAACTATATTCTTAACGTAAAAAAACAAAAAAAAAACTATAATTTTATCCACAAAAACACTTTGATGAAAAGATCAGAGATCTCTTGCAACTTAACCCTATTTAAAAAAAAACTATATTCTTGCCCTCGCAAAAATAAATTTATGAACTCGCCACGCTACATAGTTTTTTTTTTTAGACAATGTATTTTTTATTTTAAACCATCTTGGACAATGTATATAGTTTTATTTTGGGTAGGGTACTTTCAATATTATAAAAAAGGCTAAATTACATAAAAGGTCCTTTAAGTTATTTAATTGTAACAAATTGGTCCTTTAAGTTTCTTTCGTACCACTTAGGTCCTTTATGCTAATTAATTGTAACAAGTTGGTCCTTTAAGTTTTTTCCATATCAATTAAGTCCTTTAAGTTATTTAACTGTAACAATTTGGTGTATTTTAGATCTTAAAAATGTAAGTTATTCGGGGTCTAAAAGTTACAATTATATAACTTAAAGGACCTAAGCGTTACAAAAAATACTTAAATGACCAACTTGTTACAATTAAATAACTTAAAAGACGTAAGTGGTACGAAAAAAACTTAAAGGACCAATTTGTTACAATTAAATAACTTAAAGGACTTCCGGTGTAATTTAGCCTATAAAAAAAGGTCATTAACAAAGTTTTTTTGCTTTAGTGAATTCACACAGTTAGTCACAACAACTCACAATGCACAATTTGAACATCGATAGTTTTACACATTGGTGAGATCCCGGGCATTCATTTTCAGTTGACAGTCCATATCAATTACTGCATTTAAGGTGGGCATGGTTCGGTTCAGGATAAAAACTGAACCGAACCGAACTGAACTGTTTGTTAAATTTAAAATAACTGAACCGAACTGTTTGCAATTCAAATTTAACTGTTCTAAACCAAACCGAACTGTTATTATTTGTACCGTTGAAAAAAAATATGAAAAACCAAACGAAATCGAATTTTAGAAGTTTTAAAACCGAACCGAACTGTTTCGAATCGAACCAAACTGTTTTAAACTGAACCAAACTGTTTTAAATGATTTAGTTTTTTTTATTTAGTTCGGTTCAGTTTAGCAGTTCGGTTCGGTTTTTTAGTTTTTTTCTCCACCTCTAACTGCATCCACCTAGTAGCTGTGTTAAATCCAATTCCATAAAAGTGGTGTTTTATACCGTTCCATTCACATGATGATGAGGCACTCATGATTGGATAAACGAGACAAAAAGAAACAGATGAAAATGATTTTGATGGTCTTTACCCAACCGCATCCGTTGAATCAAAATCTATTAGTTAGTACTTAGTAGTATTTGTTTTAGCATCCTAGGTAGCGTGTGATAATTTTTAAAAGTCAATTCAATGAAAAGAATTTATTTTGTACCAATATATCATATCAAAGAAAAAATTACAAGTGGCATAGTGCTAAGAGTTCCACATTGGATGAAGATGACTTGGAGATATGTTTATAATTGAGAGCAATTCTCACTTTAATAATCGATTTTGTGGGGTCGTATTAGACTTAACCTTCAAGAGCCGTTGAATCACATGCTATCAAGTTTATACATCTGGCCACCATCCATGTATATAAAGTTCAAGAATGTTGGGCATGGGGTAGGTGCTAAGAGTTTCATATTGGATGCGAGATGGTCTGAAATTTTAAGACACAAATTAGTTTTGTGGAATTGTATTAGACCTAGTCACAAATTTTAAGACAAAATAAACTATATTCACACTAAATTTTAGTTAAAATTTCAGTCCTTTTAACTTATTGATGAAAAATATGTTTTGCAGCTAAAATGATGTTGCTCTTTCCGCTAAAATTTATTTTTCATGTTCATCTTTTTGTCTAGCCACAACTTGTTTGTAGCATCTAACAAGCTTGACATAATTTATTTTGTGCCATCGGCATTTTAGTGCCACCAGTTTCCTCTCTAAATAATTCTTGTTATGATGCATGTTATAAGCTTCACCAATCCTCATACAAAAACTATCTACTTTTTTATCAGCCCCAACAATTGGATCTTTTGAAATGTTGAGCCATGATTGCATCACAACTTCATTCTCCTTCGGTTGAAATCTTCTTTTTGGTATATTCACAACCGATGCATATACAACTTTTTCATTTTAATAGTTTCCAAGCCACCTTGAGTGAGAAATTATGGTGTTTCAGGCTCTTGATCATATGATTGCACACCCCTATTATCTATTTGAACCCAATAAGGCATAGTGGGGTTAGTTGATTTAGTTAGAAATTGTTAATATTGATATGGATAAGGTGATGTATGATATATGCAATTTCTAAAGTGTGGGTTATTTGTGGATTTGTGATAAATAGAGAATTTTGAAAATTTTGGTTATGGTGTGGATTTGGGATAAGAGTTGCATTTCCAAAGTATGAGTTCTTTTGTTGATTTGGAATACAACGAGGACTACCACCATTTTGCATAAAATTGGACCGGGAGTTTATGGTGATTGGAGTTCATCGACAAAAGAAATGTGTAGAAAAAAATTATGATGAAATAAAATGGTTGATTTTTTTATTTATTCTAAAGTTAAATAGCCGTCGAGTGACAATAAAAAATAGTCGTCTTTGTGTAAAAATAGTCGTTGAATAAAACAATTGTCTTTGTGTATTTTAATTAAAATAAACTTTAACCAAAGAGTGTCCCTTGGCATCTGCAAGATAGATGGGAAAACATGCTTCACCTCATCACATCTATGTCTTTTATGGTCACTCATATCTATATGGAAGGTAATCACTGCGCTGACAAGCTTGCCAACATAGAATTGGTTTTAACTTCCTCTTTTTGGTGGTCTCATTTGCCTGTGCAAATTAGGGAAGACTTTACTAGAAATAGGCTAGGTCTTCCTTTCTTTAGATTTTGCTAGTTTCTGTCTTTGAGGGTTTGGTTTTATGCCCCTCTCCTTGTTTGGATCCCTTTTTCTTTTATCTATATATTTTGAGGACTTGCTCCCCGTTTAAAAAAAAAAAACTTTAACCAAAGAGCCTGCTAATGTCGTAAGAACGTTGTTGTGCAGACCCCCATGACAAATTAGAGAACCATGGTCATGAGTGAAGTATCTATATGCCTCTATCACCGTATTGTTGGTTTTTGTGAAAACACTAATCAAGTACACCGATGGGTAGGGGTTAAACACTATGTACAATAAATACCATGTCAAAGGAAAAAAAAAGGAGAAAACAAAACAAAAAAGTCATGTCTTCCAACTCTAGTAGTGTATGTGGATGAAGATAAATGTAAATACATTTGTAAACGTTTTTTGAATTCGAAGGTTTTTCATGTCATATTTTACGGCAACTAAAATAAAAAAGAAAAGAAAAAAATCTTTCATGTCTAAAACCGATATACCAACTCCACATTACAAATTTTAATTTTCAACAAAAAAAAACAAATAAGATTTGATTGATTGAGCTGACATATTTAATAATTAACCACATGCGTTTTTGGAATTTGGATTATTTAAATATCTGAATTCTCTGTATTTAAACAAAAATTTAAGGGTTTCTTGTCTTGATAGGACTCAACAAATGTAACGGTAAATTTTTGTAAAAAAAAAATGTAACTGTAAATTGACAAAATCTGAGTCCAAACTCTTTTCCTTCTCTGTCATTGTAGTGGGCTTTTGTATAGAGAAGTTTTAAATTTTCCAATCAATTTTTAGCCGCGCCACCGTCATTGTATTCTCATGCAATCCTACGTCAAGGACAAGCAACAATATTACAACAACTCTCCATTCTTTTGGAAAGAAAATAAGTAGAGAACTATAATACACAGTCCCTCACGTAACGTGATATAGCACATATCATTCAAAACACATGAAAGAGGAAAAATGGAAGTAAAGTAAAAAGTAATTTTAATTTTAATCTTCATACATTTTCAACGTAAAAAGTTTTATGGTGTCAGCAAATCATACTTAATGGTCTTGTACATGACTATAAAAGTAACTATGATTGAAGTCAAATATTTTTTAATACTTTAACGATTATGATTGATTGAAGGTATATCATATATTAACAACCACAGTGTATATAAATTAAATTCAAAATGTAATAAGTTCAAAATGTATTTTATCTCTTTGTCCGGTCTAACTCATGATAACGTAGGTTTGTGCAATACTTCTTAAAAAGTGGATAGAGTTTGTCTACATCGATGCTGACTTAATGGTACTATATCGAAAAAAAAAAGGTTTGCTCACAAGCAAAAAGCTTTAACCACCCCATCATTTTTTTCATGTTCTATTGACGTGGGTCGGCTCTCCTTCATCTCCTTTTTTCCCTAATAACAACCCATTGCAATGGAAAGAGCTTGTGTGCTCGAGAGAATTCCAATGTAATCATACAAAAGTGAAAAGCAAAACTAAGATAACAAAGCGTGTGGAATTTTTGCTCCTACAATGGCACGGAAACTAACCAAGAAAATGGTTACATGGAAATCATATTATTTAATTCTTTACGACAAACATGTGGAAATATTTGAATTTTGCAAGCAATAAAAAGGATGGGCCACGGTCCTAAATCGAATGGATTGTGGATGCATCTGGAGGGAGACCTAATTGAAAAGAAGGTATTGGGTCAATTTTACCAACACATGGGGCCAATGCCCCTTTATTCCTAGAATCCTGCCTTCCCACCCAACATAAATTTGGTATGCACATTCAAAAAAATTACTAATTTTTCATTTTCAAAAACATGGAGATTTTTCGGTAGTACACCAAAAGATACTAGTAATTGTTTTCATGTGAATTACTGTCAGTCTATTAATATATTTATGCAAGTGATTACTCAATAATGTTTCATGCATGTGGCCTAATTACCTTTGAAGGTACAATAGACCTAACGCTGGATAAATATTATGTTCCAATTCATTTATCAACAGAATTCTCGTATTAAATTATAATTACATTATGCTATATTGACAGTGATGGGAAAGATAATCGCATGAGATGAGTTTAGATGATAAGAAAATTTCATGTAGATTTTAGTGTGAGTTCGATTTATAGTCGGTACATATGAAAGAATATATCTATTGAAAGAGGTTAATCCCTTACATGAATCCACATAACTCAAAGAATTAGATGGTAACTTTTGACTTGGAAAATCTTTAAGAAAAAAAAGTTAACAAAGAAAATTATTTAGCTAAGTAAGGAGACAAACTTTCTTATTTAATGACCAGACACATCCATTCCTTCTTTTAATTATTTAATAAAGTAGAAATTGTTGTCTATTGCTAGAAAGATTTATAATCTTTTCAAAGAAATATGAATGTCTAGTTAAAAGGACACACATGATCAGTACAAAAAAAAAGATACACATGATATATACAATTTTTACATGAATGATAATTTTGTATAAGTATTAGTAAAAAAAGCTTTGTATAAGTAGTTCATTAACTAAACCTATTTGGTTTACTTTTTTTTTTCCTAATAAAGAAGAGTGTGCAAACAAACTAAGACATCATAATTATGTTGGCACCCCTTGACCACACCACACCACCCTATTAAGTGCAATACTCAATAAATATTACTGAAATAAAAAAAAAAATACAAATGGACTTGGAGAGACTAGACCAAAACTCCATAGTAACCAAGAGAATTCAACATCTACCTTATTAAAAACATTGTCAGAAAAATCCAGAGGAATAAAACTTGTCAAGGGAAAAATAGTACGGAGCAAACAACAACACAAACAACAACAAAGAAAACCCTTGACAACGATCAAAACTGGTGAAATCCTCAACAAAATAAAAATACTGGTGAGAGTTAGGTCCATTTGATAGAAAGCTTGGTCCTCACAAATTTAATAAAGTAGAAATTGTTGTCTATTGCTTAGAAAGCTTGGAGGTCAGCAAATTCTAAATAATTTAAAGAATAAAAACTCAATTTAGTCCTCACAATTTTTGTGTGGTCTAATTCAGTTCCTCACAAAAAATAATATTTAATTTAGTTTTTCAGATTTTCGTACAGAGATAAATTAGTCATTTTATTATAATGAATTAAAATTAACAAAGCGACTAATCGTCACTTTCATCAAAATGTAAGAGACTAATTTGAATTTTACAACCAGAGACTAGCTAAACCATGAGAAAATTGCGAGTAACCTTTACTCTAATTTAAATTAAAGCCTTTGTGGATTTAGAAGATCTTTGTCTAATTATGTTTTATCAAATGTGACAACGACATTCTTCTGTTGGGCCCAAAGCTACCTACTGGCACTCAAAGCAACTGGACGTGTTTATTGGTGTTTGAGAGTGCGTACTTGGTAACCAAAACCTAGGCGCTCTCTATGGTGCGCAAGCTTATCAGATTGCATACGGTGTGCGACGAAATTTTACCACTCGATCAAAATGTGTCACACGGTAGTATACTTATGTCTCTGACACATTAGTATTTGGATTGTTTTTGCATCAAAGAATCTTATTTGAACAACAATTTTTTGGGATAACTTACGAGACAACCAAAATATACAAAGAAATGTAAGTAATTACACAAAAATCAAAACAATGGAGAGAAAAAATAAAGACAAAATGTGAGTATGAGAGAGAAAATTATCACAAAAATTGTCCTAAAATTGTTGTTCAAATATCATTTCTCTTTGCACTATGACAGATTTTCATTGAAACGGTGTATTTGCAAATAATGCAGCTTTAGTAAAAAAATAATGTAGCTGTTGCGTTTCAATTATATGCTTTAAACAATCTTCCTATTCTGGATCGCCATTTCTTTCTGAACCTCTATACACAAATTGTGTTTATATCGATATTAGTATTGATTTATATGTACATAATAAATGGTTGAGACTTGAGAAAGCCCTTTGCATTGAAGCACCTTCAATAAGTAATGAACCTCAACTCAAAGATTGTGACACACTTGTCACAGTTATATGACCAATTTAGTAGTAGTAGTCATGAAATGTAGATACATGGTAGTACTATTTAGTATTTATTGAAGAGAAATAACCTAATAGCAGTTAGCAGTTAAATTATGTCAATTTAAAATATAAAATCTAATACAAACAAAACTATAAATCAAACTAAAACCTACTACCCAAACTCTTATGCCTTATATTACCTGAACCATATTAGATGATCAACTTCATTTGTTACGCCACTGCCTCAGCATGACACATAAATTAATCTTAATCTCTTCCCATTCAACTATCCAATCCAATTTCTCTTTTCCCTCCCACCTAAAACCAATTCCATTCTTGTTGTTGCATCACTTTTGTTTTTATTTAATTGTCTTTGACGTCACAAAACTATGAGCTGACGCATGCCCCAAAAAAATAATAAACAAAATGCAATATATATGGTCCAACATTAAGATATCATTTTTTTTTGTTGATAGAATCAAAACTAAGATATCTCATATATATGATAGGAACAAAAATATATCTCTCAACTTCATGTCTTCATCTGATTGTTGAAGTTTTTTTTTGTGCTACACCAAATTGGGACATTGATATTTGATAGTTTAGTTCAAAAGCAAAGTCTAGCTGCACACCCACCTTATCATATCATGAGCACAAGAGTAAAGTTGTATCTTGGTCTAAAAGGTGCTTTAAAAAATGCTAGGTAAAATGAGCAAATGCAGTTTTGCCACTTTCCACTAAACCGACCTTTTATTGCATGCGTATGGACAAATATTTCATTTTCAATTAACACATATATTTTCAATTTGGATACCATGCATTGTATTCAACCAATTTAGCTGGACCATCCGATCAAAATCAGACGGTCTAAATTTTAATACAAATTTTTTTTTTTTTAAATATCTAAAATACCAAACTTAAAATCTAAATTGTCTGATTTTGATTTAATGATCTAGGTTAAGGTACACAACTAGATTTTCTCTTATTATCATTCTTTCCCCACTCTACAAGTTTTACACTTAACGGAAAAACAGCATTCTACTCCACTCCACACGAAACAAACCCTTCTATTTTTTTAAAAAGACCTACCACACTAGTCACTATATATCTTCCTTTCCCTTAAATCCTACATAACTTACATTCTCCTTTTCTCTCTCCCATACTCATTAAACTCCTTCCATTTTGTTATTATCTCTATCTATAGTTGGTATTGTTTCACAAATATGGGTAATTGTTTTGCTCTTTGTAAACCCATTTCCGGATCATGTTGCATAGCATATACCATGAGAAAACATGTTAAAGTTGTCAAGGTAGCCAAAGAAGATGGTAAGATACTAGAGTTTAGTTCCCCAATCCATGTGAAAGATATTTTGACAAATTTTCCTACTAATGCTATTGGTGATTCAAAGAATGCAACAGAAACTCTATCACAAGATCATAAATTGAAGGGTGGAAAATTGTACTACTTGATTCCACATAACAAAGAGGCAGAACAAGGAAGTGGTGGGACAAAGAGGATCAAAGTTTTAATAACAAAACAGCAGCTTCAACAGTTAGTGACCAAAGAAATGTCATTACAGGAACTACTATCAGTAGTTAAAACAGATGGTGTTAGTTTGACATGTGAACGGAAGCCAATATTGGATTCAATACCTGAAGAAAATGAGTAACTTATATAACTATATTTTTTTTTCATTTTTGATTTTCTGGTTGTTTGTTTCAACCTTTGGTTTCCTAGCTTTCATCCTGTCTTATGGTTCTTTTTTTCTGTGAGGATGTGGTAGATGTATGTTAAGGTTTTGTTTTCGGTTATAATTAAGGACTCACAGAAATAAATTAATGTAAAGGCAGAAATATATATAACCTGATATGAAATATAGTTTACACGTGTGTTTTTAACTTGAAATTGAGGTTCTGTTTCTTTTCGAATCTCCTTGGAGAGACAAAACATATTGCAGCAATGTATAATGAATTTTGACATGTTTGAGTACTCACAGATAGAATCCACTTTGTCTGATTCTATTGGTAAGAAGTTTAACTTATAGCCTATGAGAGCGTAAGTTCAACTTCTGCGGTTAGCGTAGTGCTCTTTTTGGTGGTTAATCTATAGGTAGATATGTTAACACTCTATCTGTGAGCCTTGATGTAATATCCCGCATATTATTTTAACGGACGGACGTGTTAACTTATCGTGTTTAAGAAGAATTAAGTTAAGAAAAGGGACACTTTGGTAATTACACCCTATTGATATTTATGTGCCAAGGCCACTTTCCCTTTTACTCTCTCTCAGTCGTACCACTCTTCTCCCTCTCCTCTCACAAACGTTTTCCCCTTCTCTGACCCTCACCATCTCTCTCTCGCCATTCTCCATTCCTTCCTTCACCAAACACTCCAAGTTTCTAATTTCAAATTGCATGCCTCATTATCTTGCCAAATCCTTCAATTTAAGTCAAGAGAAATTCATGGGTTCCTCCATTTTCCTTCCCTCCCTCTCGCTGAACTTTTCCCCTTTCCTTCCAGATTCTGTTTTGGTGCAATTGCTCAGCTTAACTCGTTTGGAAATTCAAAGAGGCATGGTAAGCTAAATTTCTCTCTTTTCTCCTTGTGCTAGCCGAACCAACTCTCCTATTTTCCATTCTGTTGAGTTTTGAAAAGCTCAATCTCTTCTGTGTGTTGCAAGTGTATTTTGGAGTTGATTATGTGCTGTTCTGGTATTAAAAGCAAGACTTGAAGATAAATCAGGAGTTAGGAACATGGGTATAGGAGATTGGAAATTGGAAGTGTTGTTAAGCTGTTAAAAGAAAACTGTCATAATTGTTTATCACGAATTTCATGTTTATGTTGTTGTAAGAGAGGATTAAATAGGTGGTACTGTGTGTTAGATTGCTGTACAGAGTTTGGGTTTTAGCTTTTTGGTTGATCAGAAGCAAAATGGGTGATTAAGCTGAAATAAGCTGTTTGGACAGATTCTGCTGTTTGGTTCATACCTGTTGTTGGGTAGCTCAGAATTGGGTAATTGTTGGATTTCTGGATTCTACGTTTAATTCCCTTAAGTTCGGGTATAAATTTCATGTGATTCGGATTAATAACGAACTCAGAAAACGCGTTAGAAGTTGCTCAAATTCTGCTGAAAAACGGCTTACGGATTTTGACGTAATTTTACCGATTAAGCAGAAATGCGGGTTTAAATTGGTGGAATCACTTCAGAACTGAATATATGTGTTCGATAGACTTAATAAGAGTTGGGGTTGAAGCTTGAACTGAAATTGGAGCTTAAGGAGCCATAAGCTGCAGATAAGCTGTTTTGGAGAAAAGTGCTTATGGAGCTGACGTGAGTTTTCTTGGAATCGAGCGGTGTCAAGAAATCAGAAAATGTTAAGGTGAGTTCCTTTTAGCTTAGACCTTCCCTTTGGGTTGTGTGAGTTAACTTAAAACATTTACGTTAGCTAGTTTTTCCCAAATGTTATTGCATGTCTCTAAATTGTGTTAATCCCTATGATTTTCCTTGATTATGTGATGTAAACTAGGCCATTGGTATATTATGAGTGGAAATGGACCATTGGGTAAGCACTTTTCTATTTCAAACGAGTTCTGCAGAAGCTGTGTCCTGCTATTCTAGCTGAGCGAGCGTGAGTTCGCTGGGCGAGAGGCAGAGCATTTTGCTACTGCCTGACTTCGCTGAGCGAAGATGAAGCTTCGCTGGGCGAGCCCTGCTTATTTCTGGGTTGGGCTTCGCTGGGCGAAAACCTCACTTCGCTCGGCGAAGTTGTCCATATTCCAAACTTTTTCTCAATTAACACACGTAACATATCAAATGGCTTGTAATTATTTGAAATAAGTTTAAACCAGGGATTAATGTTTTTAGAGACGAGTAGTAACAACGAGTGAGGGTTCATTATTGCTTTATTAAGTATTATTATGTACGGGTCTAGTTCCTAGACAACCCATGAACAGACAGAAATGATATTACAAGAATTAATGATACATAAATTATACAGACATATGTATATTTGATGATAAGACTATACTGAGACGTGCCTCTTGCTGTTCACGCTAGTGGGACACTGAGGGTCACGTTTAAGTTAAGAGAATATTTCAAAGTTAAGTCGTGTCTTTCGTTGTTCACGTTAGTGGAACACGGAAGGTTCACGCATAAGATAAGACTAAGTTAAGTCGCGCCTCTTATTGACCCACTAGTTGGTAATTTGAGGATCGCGCTCGGTTTAAGAAATTAATTAAAGTTAAGAAATTAATTAAATGTTAAATTGTGTCTCCTGTTTTCTCGCTAGTTAGAACAGAGGGGGTTCCGGATAAAGCTGGAACGGTGGAGTTACCATCCGTGAGGATAGCCACACATAAGAGTTAATTAAAATGTTAAATTGTGTCTCCTGTTTTCTCGCTAGTCAGAACACAGGGGGTTCCGGATACAGCTGGAACGGTAGAGTTACCATCCGCGAGGATAGCCGCACAAAAGTAAGAGGAGTCCGGTGTTAACCTGATATGATAGGAGTCTCACCGGTAGCAGGGAGATGTACTCCGAGGTTACTCCACTCGGATGCACTCCATAAAATGAACCAAGATAATTATTGTTTGTTACACGCTAACTTCTAACTTAATAATGACAGAAAGATGATTATATTACTATGAGAATATGTTAGTTATCAGATAGTGATCCTAGTTTCCCTTGATCACTAAATTAACAGATTGTAGTCTAGTTTTCACGACTACACAGTATAACAGGCACATACACGTATAAACCCGAAATGGGTTGAGATTAGAATGTGGCAATCGTAGGTTTTCCCCGAGGTTGCCACACAGCCTAGGATAGGTGGAGCTCACTGAGACAATATGTCTCATCCCAATCCATTTGATTCAGTTTCAGGTAAGCAAGAGGTTCATGATGAAGTTTATCAGGGAGACGCTGAGTGGAGTGCAATTGCTCGTCATGTACCAGTTCAGGATTTCATCAGTATTTGGTTTATATGTACACATAAGTGGTACCTTATTAGTCGTATAAACGAGCAAATTTGTATTCATTCAGTAGAATCTTATTATTATTGAAAATTTTAATGTATCTAGTATCAGATTTAATATGCATGTTAAATATTCTAGATAAATTTAGTATGAGTGTTACACTTGAAGTATGTCTTTGATGAGTCTTTGAAGCCGAACTCATATAAACATTCATTCATTAAAAAAAATGATTTAATTTTGACTCAAGAATTGATTTTAGATTAAAGTTAAAATCTCCCATGAAAAAAGATTAAAGTTAAAATTTAAAACTATGTCTACAATTGATTTTTAAGTTTATTGTTCAACATAGTCTTATATGAGTGTACACAAACATAATTTATAGCCAACTCCCTTTTAATTGTACTAAACTTTAATATAATTGATTAATTCAAAATCAGTTTTGTTATCATAGAATTATATAGATGGTAAGATTCTGTTTTGATAAACAACTTTATTTCCACTTTATAGCACAAACACTTATGGATAAGCTATTTCTATACGAAGATAAAACAAAGTTAAATTTCCATAAAAAACAAAGTTAAATTGTTTTTCTTTTTTAATTAAATTGTTTTCTTATAAATTATAAGTTATTTTTGTAAACTATTTTAAAGAACTTATAAAAATAAGTTAAAACAGATTATAAACATGTCATAATTTATTTTGATAAGTTTTTCCAAACATACTAACAAATACTTATACCAACAAATAATCTCAAAGAAAGCAATACCTAAATATATGAGAAGTAGATATTTGCATTACAGACATTTATAAAGTAGTAAAGTTTCTTATTTATTCTACACTTACTAAAACATTGTTACACGGTAGCAAAATATATAAGCACACCAGCTCAAGAGGACACTACAAAAAAGCCTTAGCATGTCACTGAATTTGAACATCAATAACCTTGCGTTCAACTTTGGTCTTAGGAACAGTGATATAAAGCACACCATTTTTCAACTCTGCATTAACCTTATCCTTCTCACAGTTATCTGGAAGCTTGAGCCTTGTATCATAAGAACTATAGCTTTTTTTTGACCAAGAATCTTCTTCACCACTTTCCTCCTTATGCATGTCACTTTTTATGACAAGAACATCATCCTCAACTGATACCTTAACATCTTCCTTGGAAAGACCAGGCATGTCAAAACGCATTTTAATTTCATTCTCTTCATCTTTGATGTCCCATGGTACACGGATTTCACCTCCTCCAAGGTTTCTTCCAGGGAATGTCATTGTATCTTCGAAGATTCGGTCCATTGTGTCTAACATTTGACGCATGCTTCTCATAGGTGACCATGGGTCCAATAAACCTATAATAGGCCACACAATAAGTTATTAGTAATGTTAATGAACCACTTTATTCTAAACAACAAACACATTTTTTTTCTTCTAGTTTTGAAATTGGATTAGGACTTTCCTTTACTTATTATTAGCATTTCAAAAAAGTAAAAAGAAAATTTAAAAATTTAAAATATAAGTATCAAGCAAGGCTGCTATGAAAAAATTGCAATGATCAATGTTGAAATGAAAAATGCTAGCATCACACATTAAAAATGCATTTTTAAACATACTCTTTTATTGGTTAAAATCCAGAGGATCCCATCAAACATATATGAGACGCACATGATCTAATAGGAATCATAAATTTTAACAGATGAAAGAGAGCCTATGAGAAAATGTGTTGCTAGGATTCTTGGTGTTGATGAAAAGAGATGAAAACTCACCAAATGGTGAAATGTCCATGGAACCTCTGCGAGGCTTTCTCTCTACAGCGGATCCTTGGCCTTGATCACCTTTGTTAACATGTTGAACTTCAACAGAATTGTCTTTGTTATCACCACTAGCTTGAGCTCTCACCCTTCCTAGTCCTAGCTTTGGCAATTGCCTCCTTAATGGAAATGAGGCCATGCAAGGTGCAGTAGTTTTGTTACCTGTTGCTGCAGAGTGCCCTGCTTTTGGGGAAAGCAGAGATGAAGTAGTTGTTGACAATGACACTACTTGAGCCATGGTTGTTATACGTGTAGGAAAATAGAAAAAGAATGAAATGAGCAATGAACAATGAGAATAATTTGATAGAATCAGTTGCAATTGTTAATAAGAGTGGGAAGTGAGAGTTGTGAATATATAGAGTTGGTGTGAAAGGTGGAGAAGGGTCTTTAGAGTTTGAGAGAAAATATGAAAGTTCTGGACACAACTCTTGTCTCTTGCTATATGCTTTTTGTTTTTATCTCACTCTCATAGTTTCGGGAACCATCTTCGAAAGTGATTTCACATCATATGAGTAGAGAAGAAGGAGAGGATTTAATTTTGTTACGCTCATGGGTCCTATATGATTTTAGGATCGAGCTTCTTTGTTCAAATTTTCGATTCATAGATCCTAGTTAGCTAATTTTTAGAATTTATTCTTTATTTTCAATTTTCCTAGAACAGTTGCCACTTGCTAGTGCTAGCTACATAAAAGATATCAAACTTGACCTAAGAATCTATAATATTTATCGCCTTTGTTGATGGATTAGATCATCATGCAATTTTATTTAATTAGTAGGTTCACATAAACATAAAAGTCACTCCGTTGGTGTTTTATTATATGTCATTTTGAAAAACAAATATTTGTGATAAATTATAAATCATTTGCGATACAAATGAAAATTTAGTGTTTCTTTTTCATCATACTCTTTGTTTTAAAATAAGTGATCTAATTGGTTGTTTTACATATGTTAGTACACAATTTTGACATTTATATATATTTAATAATATATTAACAAAAATTATTATTATTTTTTTACTAAAATATATTAACAAGATTATAAAATGTTGATATTGTCAAAATCCAACATAATCTTATATTATACCATTTGAGTTAATATATGGTAAAAAAAAATAGTAAAAAAATATGGTATGCAAATAATTTACATAGTCAAACTAAAACATCCGTTTTATAACGGAGGGAGTTCTTTTTATTAATCAAGCTTCCGTTCTAAAATAAGTGACTTAGTTGGCGGTTTCGTACATGTCAGTGCACATCTTTAATCATTACTTCCTCTGTCTCACAATATGTGTCCCTTTTGAGATTTACACGGTTATTAAGAAAATGATTAGTAATGTTGATTTTAATGGTAAAATATGTTTAAATTACTAAAACACCCTTATTAATTATATTTAGTGGAGTAGTTAGATGATTAAAATGCAATAAATAAGGGTATAATAGTGGAAAAGAATAATAAATGTTGTATTTGTATTGTAAAAGAGACAAATAATTTGAGACAAAGAAAAATAGTAAAGATGACACCTATTATGAGACAGAAGGGGTAATTATTTATTAGTAAAAATTATTAAAAGTTGATATTTCAAAAATATTGATCGAGATAAATCCAAACACATCTTATATTCTACCATTTGACATTATATAATAGTAGAAAAATAAAGTCAAAATATGTTATGTGAACAATGCACATAGTCAAACTACTACACTTATTTTGGAATGGAAGAATTCATTTGATTTCGATTATTTCAAGGAAAATGCTAACGAGTGCCCATGACACTCTTTAAAGACCATAATTGATAAGTATTTAAAAAAATATGTGTATTCAATACATTAGAAATCAAAATATTTGATTTTTTAAAGAATAATTGTTTAATTAAAAATGTTTAAAGATCCGATGATACTCGTTTGCAAAAACCAATAATTATTACCGCACGTCAAACGGTTAGAGGCTGTCAAGAATAAATGCACTTATTTATTTTTTTGGGTACAAAATGTATTTAATTTTATTTGTATCTTTCTCAATTTGTCAATAAATAAAATTATCATATTTTAATTTAGATGAACCATTGTACTAGTGATGATTTCATTAGAAGAAATTAATAAATGATTATAGAGTTTAATTGATATACATCGATAATGTAAAATTATTTTACGGGTCTGTTTGGTAAAAATAACGGATAGCTGATAAGCTAGCTGATAGCTTATAGCTTATGACTGATGACTGATGGCTGATAGCTTATAGCTGATGACTGATGACTTATGGCTGATAAGCTTATGGCTGATAAGCTAATTGAAGTGTTTGGTAAATTTAGCGGTTCAACTAGCTGATAGATGTAAAATGACATAAAAGGACATTTTTATATCATTTGATTTTTTTATGAAGACAAGAACAACATACATTAATACTAATAATAATAATAATAATAATAATAATAATAATAATAATAATAATAACAATAATAAGAACAACAACAACAACAACAACAATATCATTGTCATTTAAGTACGAATTAAGATAATCTTAACTATAATTATATTAATCCAAAACAATAATAAAAATAAGTCTGTACTGGCTGAGAGTACAATCTAGAAACTAGGGTTTTGTGATCTGTTTTGGTCATGCCTTGGGAATGATCCCAATGTTACTATTTGTAGTCTGAATTTGGGCTTAACTGGTCATGGTTTTGGGCTCAATTCGTCTGGGGCCAAAACCATGGCTAGAGCGCCATATTTGATCCTAGGAGCTCTTTTAGGGGGTGCCTATAGCACGACCCCCTAAGGTTATGAGTCTGTTTGGTAAGGCACAAAAACAAGCTTATGTCTTATAGCTTATAGCTTATAAGCTTGTCTAACAAAAAAAGACCTGTTTGGTAACAGTCTTTTCGTCAGGAGCTTATAGCTTATTTTTCAGACGCTATTTCAAGTAGCGTTTGAGCTTATAGCTTATAACTTATTGTTTTTACTTCCTCTTTTACCCTTATTATTTTATTTTAAATCTTTTTTTTACCCTTTACAATTTATTAATATAACTGCATCATAAATACCAATGTCTCTTGTGCTAATAAATATCCACTTCTTTTTCAAAACAAAAAAAAAATCACTTCCTTTCGTTGCTTTATACGGCAAACCTTCAGTTTTTTTTTTACAAATCATTATACTTTTTTTTACATGCAAATCAATATACCTTCAGTTGTGTTTAGATTTGATGAAAATATACCTTCTGTTATTTTGAACCAAATAAAATTAATTTCTATATGTACAATATACTTTATTATTATTATTATTATTATTATTATTATTATTATTATTATTATTATTAATGTATGTTGTTCTTGTCTTCATAAAAAATTGAATGATATAAAAATGTCCTTTTATGTCATTTTACATCTATCAGCTAGTTGAACCGCTAATTTTACCAAACACTTCAATTAACTTATCAGTCATAAGTCATCAGTCATCAGCTATAAGCTATCAGCTATCAGCCATCAGTCATCAGTTATAAGCTATCAGCTATTTTTGCCAAACAGACCTTATGTGAGATCTTCAGGTGGGCTTCGTGTCCTTCTAGAGGGCACCCAACCCTACTTTAGGGCTCCAAGCCTTAAATGACGAGATTGACGGTCCAAAGTCTATCACCTAATATTCCATAATAAAGCAGCAATATTGTTACGAAGAAGCAGTAGAACCCATTTTTTTCTCTCTTTGTCTGATCGTTGGTATTCCCTGTATTTAATACATTTATTTTTTATTTTAAATTATAGTAAAACATAAGAGGTAAAAATAAAAACTGGTATTTAAATAAAATAGTAAGGGTAAAAGAGGAAGAAAAAACAATAAGCTATAAGCTATAAGCTCAAACGCTACTTGAAATAGCGTCTGAAAAATAAGCTATAAGCTCCTGAAATAAGCTATAAGCTCCTGACGAAAAGACTGTTACCAAACATGTCTTTTTTTGCCAGACAAGCTTATAAGCTATAAGCTATAAGACATAAGCTTATTTTTGTGTCTTGCCAAACAGACTCGTACATATGTATAAAATAATTTGTTGTTACATGAATTAATAAATATAACAACTCATATTTTAAACACATTAAACCTGACATAGCAACACATTATTTAATTATGAAATTCTGGCATGTAGTGGATATATGTCTTGGATACTAGAAATGTCTAACGGAATGTCCTGGACACTACATATAGCAATGTATCACAATAAACAACAATAAAGTAAAGTGCATGGAAGGAAGAACACAAGATATTTGATAACCCAGTTCGGCGCAACGTCACCTACGTCTGGGGGCATCTATGCCAAGAAAGGAAATCCACTATAATAATTTTGGTTCGTAGTCTTATATGATCAAACCTTGATCACTGCCTTGACACCTAAACACTACCCGTGAATTTCTATCTAAGACTCCCCATAGATATGAGATCTCATCTCACTTTCTCTCAATCATACAACCCGTGATTTCAACCATGATTATAATCAAATGGGAGAACAACTCCAATAAACAAAACCTACTCTAGCAAAATGCACTAGAGCAGTTTATAAAGACAACTAAACTAAACAAACCAGCTCAATGCATCAAGGTGATACAAAGAGAGTATACAAATAACAAGGACATACACAAAACCCTAAAATGACTCTTTTTTGAAAATGACGGCTTCGATCAATCTTCAAACGATTTGTGTCTTCCTTTATATAGTCAGGGTAAGCATGAGCTTATTCTTCACGGGCTAAACAATCAGCAGACCAAATGTATATTCAGTCTTCACAATCTTCTAGGAGCAAATATATTATTTCCTAAAATGTTTAGGACATTACCTTCACAAACACGACAATGCACAAACCGACATAAACAGCTTCTAGAAACACACGCCTCTTGAAACACAAGCTACATGAATTTATTCTTTATTTTCTATTTTCCTAGAACAGTTGCCACTTGCTAGTGCCAGCTACATAAAAGATATCAAACTTTACCTAAGAATTTATAATATTTATCGGCTTTGTTGATGGATTAGATCATCATATAAACATTTAGTCTTTTCTTACCATAAATGTCACTCCGTTGGTGTTTTATTATAGGGTAAATTACACTTTTGGTCCTTTAAATATTTTTCAGGTTTCATATTGGTCCCCTAATTAATAAAAGTAACGTTTTGGTCCCTTAAATCCTTCTTTGTTGTCACTTTGGTCCCTTCTGTTAGTTTGTGTTAAAAAACGTTCACCTTTTGTCCCTTTAATATTTTTCAGGTTTCATATTGGTCCCCTAATAGAGGACCAATATGAAACCTGAAAAATATTTAAGGGACCAAAAGTGAACGTTTTTTAACAAAAACTAACGGAAGGGACCAAAGTGACTAACATAAAAGATTTAAGGGACCAAAACGTTACTTTTATTAATTAGGGGACCAATATGAAACCTGAAAATTATTTAAAGGACCAAAAGTGTAATTTACCCTTTATTATATGTCATTTTGAAAAACGAATATTTGTGACAAATTATAAATCACTTTGCGATACAAATGAAAATTTAGTGTTTCTTTTCCTATCATACTCTTTGTTCTAAACTAAGTGATCTAATTGGTTGTTTTACATATGTTAGTACACAATTTTGACATTTAATATATTTATAATATATTAACAAAAATTATTTTTTTTTACTAAAATATATTACCAAGATTATAATTTTTTTTTGACAAAAGATTATAAAATGTTGATATTGTCAAAATCCAACATAATCTTATATTATACCATTTGTGTTAATATATAGTAAAAAAATATGGTCAAAATATGATATGCAATAATTTACATAGTCAAACTAAGACACCCGTTTTATATCGGAGGGTGTTCTTTTTATTAATTGCTCTTCTTCATATTGTTTTAATTTTCTCTCTCACATGCCATTAATGAATGATAACAATAATTGCATCTAAGAAATTGAAAAATGATTAGGGTCTGTTTGGCAAAAATAGCGGATAGCTGATAAGCTAGCTGATAGCTTATAGCTTATGACTGTTGATTGATAGCTGATAGCTTATAGCTGATGACTGATGACTTATGGCTGATAAGCAAATTGAAGTGTTTGGTAAAATTAGCGGTTCAACTAGCTGATAGATATAAAATGACATAAAATGACATTTTTATATCATTCAATTTTTTATGAAGACAAGAACAACATACATTAATAATAATAATAATAATTAT
Organism: Medicago ruthenica; assembly: GCA_018208015.1. NCBI lineage: Eukaryota > Viridiplantae > Streptophyta > Magnoliopsida > Fabales > Fabaceae > Medicago > Medicago ruthenica. The sequence continues at coordinate 79,484,234 of CM031373.1, read as the reverse complement.
AATAATAATAATACTTGCAAATTCAATCCATTCTTTGCATAAATATTAGATATTAAAGAACAAATATATATAGAATCCAGACACAAAATATGTATAATATTGGACATCAAAGAACAAATATTCTAATCTATTCATCAGTAATAGTAAAAAAATAAATCGGGGTTTAGGGTTTTTCAATCTATTTATGAATCAAACAACTCTTTAAAACAACAATACAAAGACTGAAGAAAATAGGGGAAAAATCGCAAACCTGGATGAAGAAAGGAGAAGAAACAATGGAGGCATGTTGGAGAAGGAGAAAGACGATACAGAGAGAATGAAGAAGCAGTATAACCCATTTTTATCTCTCTTTGCAGGATCGTTGGTATTCTTTGTATTTAATGCATTTATTTTTTATTTTAAATTATAATAAAACAAAAGGGGTAAAACTGATATTTAAATAAAATAGTAAGGGTAAAAGAGGAAGAAAAAACAATAAGCTATAAGCTATAAGCTCAAACGCTACTTGAAATAACGTCTGAAAAATAAGCTATAAGCTCCTGCCGAAAAGACTGTTACCAAACAAGTCTTTTTTCGCCATACAAGCTTATAAGCTATAAGCTATAAGACATAAACTTGTTTTTGTACATTGTCAAACAGACTCTAAATCTCAGGACACTTCTTCTTCTTCTCGTTGGTATTCCCTGTATTTAATGCATTTATTTTTTATTTTAAATTATAATAAAACATAAGGGGTAAAACTGATATTTAAATAAAATAGTAAGGGTAAAAGAGGAAGAAAAAACAATAAGCTATAAGCTATAAGCTCAAACGCTACTTGAAATAACGTCTGAAAAATAAGCTATAAGCTCCTGCCGAAAAGACTGTTACCAAACAAGTCTTTTTTCGCCATACAAGCTTATAAACTATAAGCTATAAGCTATAAGACATAAACTTGTCAAACAGACTCTAAATCTCAGGACACTTCTTCTTCTTCTTCTTCTTCTTCCTCCTCCTCCTCCTCCTCCTCCTCCTCCGACTCTGACTCCTCCTCCTCCTCCGATGAACGTTTATTATCAGGAATATAAGAAGTTAAGAACTGATAATTGCAATAATTTCTCAAAAAAAATGCTTTAATTTCTTCATGTATTAATTGCCTTCGTGTTGTATGCTAAATGGAGCATATAAAAGGCTTCCGTCCCAAAATAAGTGATTTAGTTAACGATTTCGTACATGTCAATCCACATTTTTAATCATTACTTCATTTGTCTCACAAGTAGGTATCCCTTTTGAGATTTACACGGTTATTAAGAAAATGATTAGTAGTGTTGATTTTAATGGTAAAATGTTTAATTTACTAAAACACCATTATTAATTATATTTAGTGAAGTAGTTAGATGATTAAAATGCAATAAATAAGGGTATATTAGTGGAAAAAAATAATAAATGTTTTATTATATTGTAAAAGAGACAAATAATTTGAGAGAAAGAAAAATAGTAAAGATGACACCTATTATGAGAAGAGGGGGTAATTATTATTAGTAAAAATTATAAAAAAATTTGATATTTAAAAAATATTCATCGAGATAAATCCAAACACATATTTTATTCTACCATTTGACATTATATAATAGTAGAAAAATAAAGTCAAAATATGTTATGTGAACAATGCACATAGTCAAAGTATGACACTTATTTTGGAATGGATCGAATTCATTTGATTTCAATTATTTTAAAGAAAATGCTGACAAGTGCCCAATACACTCTTTAAGGACCATATTTGGTAAGTATTTATGAAAATAAGTGTATTCAGTGCATTATAAATCAAAATATTTGATTTTTTAAAGAATAATTGGTTAATTTAAAATGTTTAAAGAGCGTCCCGATGATACTCGTTAACAAAATCCAATAATTATTACCGCACGTCAGTCAGACAGTTAGAGGCTGTCAAGATCAAATGCACTCATTTTTTTTTGGGTACAAAATGTATTTAATTTTATTTGCATCTTTCTCAATTTGTCGATAAATAAAACTGTCATATTTTAATTTAGATGAACCATTGTACTAGTGATGATTTCATTAGAAGAAATTAAGAAATGATTATAGAGTTTAATTGATATACATCGATAATGTAAAATTATTTTACATATGTATAAAATAATGTGTTGTTCCATGAATTAATAAATATAACAACTCATATATTTTAAATACATTAAACCTGACGTAGCAACACATCATTTAATTATATAAAATATTTTACACCGACAACACATACAAATTAAATCCTACGATTATTATAGTACATCCCAAATTTTCAATAAACAATCACTCAAAAAAAATCAATAACCAAATAAAAATTATCGTTTACAGGCATGTTGTTTACATTTTCCTAATCCCATTCCTAATTTTAAAGGACAAATTAAGGAGGAGGATAATTATTCCTGCAACAACCCTTCAAAAAAAAAATTTCCTGCTAAAAAACAGCTCCTTTTTTTATATAAAATTTACAAAAAGAAGCTATAGTAATTTTACATATGGTTTGGACATGCCATATAACTCTAATAGTATTACCAAATAAGATACATACGATTTGTACAACTCCTTATTTAGAAATATTGTTAAGTACTTTTATTTTGACTCAGATATCACACCTCCAATTTAGGCACGCAGCAGTTGGGAGAGTGATTATTTTCCTCTCCATGGCCAATAATTTCATGGTGTATATCCTCCACCTCCCGGATATCCACCATAAGCGGGTACAGATTCTTGGAATAGTTTTCTTCCTGCGCCATATATAAAATTAAGTCAATGATTTAATGAAACAAGAAGAAAAAAAAACCAAAGAGATCATCATATAAAACATGGATTCATTTATAGAAATCATCAACGATCAACCTCATATTCAAAATAGGGACATGATTACATGAAACCTCGAATATGCATATATGTATATCCCTTCGTCCCAAAATGATTGATTTAGTTGACTGTTTTACATATGTCGATACACATCCACTTATCTTTATTAGTAGAAAAATATGGTTAAAATAGGTTAGATAAATAGTGCACATAATCATATTAATCACTTTTTTAGAACGGATAGAGTATTATATATCAAACGAGCAACATACCGTGTCTGAAATTGGATTGGGCAGAACTAACAATCATAGACGACATGACAAGTAATAAAAGTAATGCTAAATGATTAACAAATGACTTCAATTTGGAGGCATTGAAGATAGTCGCCATGTCTAGCAAAAAATAAAATCTATGTATGCAGTATATGTAGTTAATTGCAAGTTTAGGATGAGAAGTACATATATCACTTGGAGAATATGTATTTATAGAGAAACAGAGATGTTTAGAAGCGTGTGATCATTCCTTAGCTGACTAATTCCTCCTCAAATACATTACAATTAACAGTGACCCGAGTAATTAATCAATGGGGTATAGCATGTCACATGGAATTAAATAAAAGTTCTAAATAATCTGTGACAACAACTGCCCATTTAATTCAACTGTTTAAAAACGCAGTGACTCATATTATTGGACCAAATAGCCAATCATGAAAACAAACTAGTTGGAAAGTCAACAACAGAAGCTACGACTAATATTGCTAAAAGATTAAAAATCTCAAACCATACATACATTGTTGTAAACTTCAGGGTCAAAGTAAAGGAAATGAAATGTTTGTTGATCGTGATTTGTATTTTTTGTCCAAGTTAGATGATGTTAGCCTAAAAAAAGTGATTGATGAGTTGTATATATTTATCTCGCTTTTAATTTGAAAAGGTCAATGCAACAAAAAATCTCCAACCTGTGTGTTGGTCTAAAATTGCCATGACTTTAGTCAAGCAAAGCAGGACTGAGTTTCGCCATGTATGTGGCACCTAGGCACGCCGACATGTGGCGTCTAGGCACGACGACGAAGACCGATTATATGTGAACCCAAGACACACTTAGGTATGAGATCGTACGATGAAATTAATGTTGATAAGAATTGATTGAAATTTATCTAAACCAACAAGATAAAACATATTGATGGTTTAGGATCAAAGAGATCGACACACCACGTCTCGACTCAAAATCTTAAAACATTGAAAATCTAAGACATCTTTTTAATATATATAGAACTCAACACTGAACTCATTCATAGTTCATGTGTGAGACTACCTTTCACACTTGAACATCCATCAAACAATAATTCAGTTATAATAATACCAATAAATTCCCTTAAAAAAATACTGATAAATTATAATATAAATAGTACATGCTTGCACTTTGAGCTGTACATAAATTGTGTAATATGCATCGTTATCACTTCACCTCCTCTGTGATCCTCATACGACTCATTTTGCTCCTATGTTTCCAACTACATCATTTGCAACAACACAAATGAGTTTCCATGAAAAATGAATGGAGAGGGAAGCATTTGTATAAGACAAACTTTTGGTCAATACAATTACACAAGTCATTACCAGGTATTTGTATGAGTAAATTTCTAATACCTCTACCTCTACCGTAGAGGAGAGGTATAAGATATCGATAGATGAATAAAAAATACACATTATTGTTAATTTTTAAAAAATATATATTGTATAATTTATTAATATACTATTTATTATCTCTGCTATTAATTAAGAATTGAAAACGAATTTGTCCACAAAAATTAAATGTAAAACCACATTGATAAAAATATGTTACTAGACCAACAACAATAGATTAATGATTCAAGTGATAAAGGACTTGAACCGTTTAAGTATGTGGTCAGGAGTTCGATTGTATAGAAAAATATGGTTGAAAGGAGAGAACCCACTTTATATTCGTCACAAGTTTCTTGTCAGAGATCAGTCACTGCTAAACGACAATGGAAACTTCCTGGTGGGAGATCGAACCAGGTACCACATGATTCCAATTCACAACTCTTACCACCAAGATACTGATGTTTTTATGATATGTGATTGCTTCAATGTTATGTATTCAACGCAAATCTCGGGTCCTCTTTCTTTCAATCTCACAATCCCTAAATCATTTCTCACTCACTTTCATCTCTCTCACCATCATGCAATTGAACCTAATAGCCATAACCCCGCCCTTTTTGACGGATCTAATTAATTTTTATGAAAAAAAAATATGCAAGGAATTGAATCAGGTAGCACATGAAAAAATCATTTTTTTTAAAAGCCACTAACGCCATTGCAATTCCTTTTTTGATAGCGGTTCCTTTTCATTATTAGCGGTTCATTTTCATTATTATTTTTTCTTTCAATTACCACATAATGGTTCCTTTTTATCTTTTTTTTTCTTTGGTTACCACACAACAATTCCTTTTCATTATTTTTTTTCTTTCGATCAACACATAGCAGTTTCTTTTCCTTTTCATTTTTATAGATTTAACAGCTTTTGCGGTTAAGACCAATTTCTTGGTGCAGACTTTTGTATATATTTTTTTCTTTTGATTTGTCATTTTTATTGCAGTCAATCTTTTGTTTTTGTTGCTTTTTGATAACATAATACTGAATGTAACTATAAAAGTAATAATATAAGTAATAATATAGCCAATTTGATAGTTATATATGAAGCTCTACAAAACTGTGCATTGCACGACTTAAAGTCTAGTTTTATAATAATAGTAGAAATACGGGCACAATTGAAATTGTAAGAACTTAAATTGAACATTTTTTTTCTCAAACTTTTCTTTTTAACCGAACCTAATAAACTTATATTACTATATACTAGCATATATGTTGTTTTCTGAATTAGAAAAGTATCTTAAAAAGGAAAAATCACCACCGAAGAGATTATTGGGTTGAGTCACGACCATGTCGCTCTCTTTAAAACATTTTGCGGCACTAACCGAATTTGTGCAAGATAGGCTATCAAACGTGCCGCCTCGAGGATAAAATAGCTCAGTTCACATGTTCGATTACATACTGCACTGTAAGTAACCGTTGGAGAAATAACACCCCCAATGTGGTATAAAACCACTCTTATATGATAAGAAGACCACTCGAAACCGAAGGGACAGAAGGAGTAGAAGAAAAGAAGAAAGACTTGTCAACACAAGTCAAAAAGGGAGAGAGAAGAAAAATATTGGAAGTATCACAATATTTTTCGGTGTACTGAATGAGTGAGGCGGGCTCTCCTTTTATTGGGAGAGTTCATAACAAATCCGGAGTGACTTAATCATTAAGAAACCTAATAACTAAGCTAACTTAAGAATTAAGCAAACTTAAAGATTAAACTAATCTGCGAATCTGTTTTCACGTGAGCGAATATATCTAGAATTTTCCGGATATTCTGTTGGATCGGATTATAACGAAACTTATTCGTTAAGAAAGTGCTTGCGGATAATAATTAAATTAATAAAAAAAATCAGGTGATAAAAAATATATTTCTTTTTGACCCCAGTCCCGCCCGAACGGACGGTGGCGTCGTCGCGCGTGTGATATATACTTTCTTAAGCACTCACCCGTTCCCAAAAATGGGTACCCCAAGGGCACACCCTTGTAGGTCACCCCCCACTTATATAAACACTACTAGTGGGTGTGTTCTTTCATATGTGGGACATGTGTTTACTTTTCCAATTTCCACTCACATTCAACTAGTGTGCCAACAATATATATATATATATAATCATATGTTATTATAAAATATCCACTTTAATTTAATTAGTTTGTTTTAGTTTTATAATATTTATATTATAAAATTTATTTAAATTTCACTCTCAATATTTGATAACACTAGGTCATATATCACTTTGTCAGTAGTTTTTGTGCTATTTTAGTTGAGTTCAGGTGATTATTCATGAGTAAGAAGAAGCTACAAAAGAACAAATTTTATGAGTACAAGAACTGAAGAAATCGTGCCACGATCTATGAGCATCGGAGCACAATTTTGAGCAGTTTGGAGGGCTTTTGATTCGTAAAATATTGTAGCACGATGGTGTCTCATCGTGCCAAGATTTGAAGGCGCGTCTGAGCAAGATTTGAAATTTATGAAAAAAATCGTGGCACGATCTGAAGGCATCGGAGCACGATTTCTGCGTGATCTGATTTTTTCTATAAAATCCCAAGTGTTTTCTGAAGGAAGGGTTGGAAATTTTAGAGAAAGAAACTGACCTTTGGAACTGGAGATAAGGTGGGAGACCATCAAAACTCATAGCCGGTTATCAAATTCATGTAATGAATCTTGCCTTTGTATTAGTTATTTGTGCTTTAGCCATGAGTAGCTAAGTTCATTATGATTAGATCCCGAGATGATTCTGTTTTAGCTCATTGTCGTGTAATCTGTAACTCTGAATCTTTATGAATGTTATTCTAGTTTATTCAGTATAAATTATTCGTAATGCTTTTATGATTCTGACCAAATATAATTGATTTTAGAGATTATAGGACTGTTGGCACCAACTTATAACTTTGATCCATTTATACTGTTCAACTTAACAGACAATCTAGGGATGGAACGTTGTTAGGTTGTGACTTTAAGATTAACGGACTTAAAACCTTTGATGATTATAGGTTCACATAAGGAATTAGGGAATTATAATTAGAAAAGAGGGCTCTGAGTCAAGGAATTGACCTGAGCTATTTTGTTAATTGTCTTGAACTGAATAACACTAGTATGATTTAGAAGCAAATTACTAATGAGTGTTGAGCAGATGATTCGAAAGACCTAAATCCTTTCTCTCAATATATTTCAAAACCAAGTTTATTTTCAGTTATTTATTTACAATTGCAACCAAAACCAATTTGCCTAAGGCAACCCCCTTATTTACACACATCTTGAATATTAATGAAATTGCTAAGTCGAGATTAGAACAATCCCTCTGGATTCGAATTAAATTATTACTTCGATACAAATTAGTACACTTGCTAAAAATGTATCAATATTCAATTTAATTCGGCTTGGTTTAAGAGCAGAAGTGGATCGTGTGTTGGACTCTGTTATAGGAGGATGAACTCATACTTGTAGGGGATATTGTTGGATTACAAGTGTGAGTGGTTATGTCACACATCGTTTATGAATGAGTAAAATGATGGTGGTTAAAGAGCTTCCTTGTATGATTTTCGACATGTTGAAATTTTGGAGTCGTTTAGCTTCGAGTAAAGTATACTCCTTATGATGGACTATGATAGTTCTTTTGAACTATGATTGTCAATGAAGACAATTTAAAAAGTTTTGGAGTGATTTAACTTCAAGTGACTATACTCTTTATGGTGGAGTATGATAGTTGTTTTGAATTATGATCGTCGGTGACAACAATGGAGGCAAATCTATCACTTTCAATCAAGGTGGAGATGCAACGTCTCCCTCTCTTGTGCTTATAGAGCGTTGACTCGTTGTTGCTTTTGCGTCCCCCGGACTCGCAACAAGTGGTACCAGAGGTTTTGGTTTGGTCTAGTGATATGAGTTTGTAATATGTTATGTGGTTGCAGAATTGTGTGATCTTCCATATGAGAAAAGGAGCATTGTTTCCGTTGTTGCTATCATTGCCCCATACTCTCCAACAAGTAATGTCAAAACCCCTGGCTCGTTGTTGCTCTCGCATCCCCATACACCCCTGAAACATTGGTCGGTTGTTTCTCGCGCTCCCCAAACTCCCTGAGAGATGTATACACTTTTTTAAATAAGATTGCCTGCCTTTTTATTCATTATCTACTTTTTCTATATATTCATCAGACTTATAAAAATTGCGTAAAAAAAATCCAAATTATTAAAGGTGTTTGTAAACTAGCTCTCCAAGCATACTGGATTGTACCAACAAATTGGATCATCCCTCTTCTGCTTGTCAACCAAAACGATGTTGGCCCATTAACCGGTGATGATTTCTTCAAAATAAATTTTTTTTGACTCATATGATTAAATAAATATACATTATAAATCTCCAACAAGCAAACAAAAATTCCCGCCGTTTGTATTGAAACTCTTATTATAAATGAAATGCTACAAGCATATTTCCCTCAAAAAAAAAATCCCGCATATTACTTATGATCGCGTTGAAATTGGACATGCTAAATTATTCTAATAGTACTACCAAATAAAATACAAATAATTTCTATAGCTCCATAATTAGAAATATATCAAAAACCATCATACTTATATCTAATCTTAATTAACATTGTAACCCTAATAGAAAACATTAACCCTACTAATTTGGGCGCCAAAATTGATTAGGTGTAATGCAATAAATTCCCATATGTTTTGCACACTTCACAACACGATTTTGAATTACAAATTTCCACCCAAAACTTAATTCACTAATTTACCGTAAGTGAAATTTTTCCATCTTCCAATATTGCATTAAATGAGTTTGTATTTCCTATGCATCATCTATGCACATTAATGTCCACGGTGCTCTATAAACATGTTCAATCTCAAGACAAATTTGGAGCATTAAATGTGTACGGGGCTCAATGTGAATTATGGTTGTGAACTCAAATAGTGTGCCACATTGAATGTTTGTGATAATGATTACGATGATCAAACCCTTTTGTGTACATTAATTCAACTCTGGAGCATAAAATATGTGCGGTGCTCGATACGAATATGGTTATCAAGCTAACAGAACTCAAGATTATAACTATAGATTCAAGAAAATTAATATAAATCTTGAGCCAAACAATGGTGAGTTTTTGCAGATGTAACAACACAGTCGAAACATTGTGCTTATAACCTTCATATAATCATAAATTTATGTAGATGTTTAAGGTGTCTGGTGCTCAAGATGTATTGTGCTCGCCACTCTCACTAAATGTCTTACTCCCATGGGGATCTATAAGAGCATAGGGTGCTAATTAAATATGTAAATGCAAGACAAGACCAATTATTTTTATATGTGCCGAGCTTAGTTATAGTTTTTTTTGTCATGGTTTACATTAGCATAACAAAATTCACTTGCTACTAAAGTATGTGTGTGCAAGAATCATCATGAAGCCGAAAAAGAGGCGCAACATTATTCAACCAAAATCGTCGTTCTCCGATATTACCAATGGTAGGATTAATCATGCAAACTTTAGTCATTTAATGAATCTGATTTTCGCTTTTGTACATCAATATAGTGCATTTATCATCCAGCTTCTCACAAGTCTCCGGTAACAATGCATTGCGAAAGCTTACACCAATTGCACCTGACAGACATGTTCTGAAGCACCATTTAAGTATAAATGATGGTTACCAAAATCAAGGCAATGTCAAGTCTATAAATAAGTATCAATTCAATTATATAGAGTGCGGTGAGAATGTTGAAGATACAAATGTTCCTGACAATTATTGTGGTATGTCCTGGTAGATCATAACATGTTTTGTGATTCAAGTTTTTTTTTTTTTAGATTACTTGGTAGACTTTACATTAACTTACTATCTGTATATGATAGTTGAGGAAGTTACCATTGACACCTTCTGATACAAGCATACCTTTTAAATTCTAACATGGGCAGTTTCCTATAGTTGTTTGTTCTGCAATGACCATTAACAAAAGTCAAGGGCAGTCACTTACGTAAGTTTGCATATATCTTCCACAGTCAGTCTTCTTGCATGGTCAACTGTACGTTGCAGTTTTAAGGGTTACATCAAGAAATGGTTTGAAAATTTTGTTAACCGACTGAAAATGGTGATTGCATTGATACTAATACCAATGTCGTATACAAAGAAATTTTCTAGAATGTATGAACATTGTCAATGATGTTAAAAAGATATATTAAGGTCGTCTTTGTCTAAAATTTTCACCGTGTGTATTATGAATGAGATTGCATTTTAACTAATTTTTCAATGCTTATGACCCGTGCGGTAGCACGAGTAGACGATCTAATTGACTATAAGTACTAATTAACACCTCCAGTAGGGAGAGTGATTATTTTCCCCTCCATAGAGCTAATAATTTCATGGATATCCTCCACCACCAGGATATGGATTAAAAGTGGGTAAATCTTGGAAAAGTTTTCGCCCTGCACATATATAAAAATCTTAATTACATAAATGGTCCCTTAACTAATTTTGAAGTTTCATATTGGTCCCCTTATTTATTTTCGTTTCATTATGGTCCTGTAACTTACCTCTGTCCACCATTTAAATCCAAAACGTCAGGTTTTAATGAAAAAACGTTAAGTTGATTACAGGGACGTTGAGGTGGCATGAGTGGGTTGGAGATAAGGTTCACAGGTGGCATAATTGTTCTTCTAGAGAGATTTGTAGAGAGAGAAACTCTCATCTTTTCATTTCTCTGATACGTAGAACTGATTTGGAGAAGAGAAGAAGCATCTGAAACGATTTGGAGAAGAGAAGAAGATGAAACGATTTGGTTGAATCTGCGAATCTGAAACTTGCGCCTACGATTGGAAGACGACTCAGGTTTGTTTATCTTCTGCTACTGAATAGTTAGGGTTTGATTGAATGTTGATTGAATAGTTAGGGTTTATCTTCTGCGCCTATGTCGCTACTGCCATTCGTTGGGGTTTGATTGAATGTTGAATACTGTCATGGTTTAGTTTAGGAAGGAGAAGAAAGGAAGAGAGAGATGGAAAGAAGACAATTATGCCACCTGTAAACTTTTTCTCCAACCCACTCATGCCACCTCAGCGTCCCTGTAATCAACTTAACGTTTTTTCATTAAAATCTGACGTTTTGGATTTAAATGGTGGACGAAGGTAAGTTACAGGACCATAATGGAACGAAAATTAATAAGGGGACCAATATGAAACTTCAAAATTAGTTAAGGGACCATTTATGTAATTAAGCCTATATAAAATTAAAAAGTGAATGATTAGTTTGACAAAACAAGAAGAAAAAGAAGAAGAAAAAAAGGTCAGGATATGCGTATGGTCATATTTTGACTCAGTTATCAGTGTATGTATGATTGTCACAATTTTATATAGTGACATACCGAGTTTGAAATTGGACTGGGCAGCACTAACTATCATAGGTAACATGAAGAATAAAAGTATTGCTAAAAGAGCAACAAAGGACTTCAATTTGGAGGCACCGAAGAGAGGTGCCATATTTGTAATAAAATAAAAAAAAAAACTATATATGTTGTTTGTTAATTGCAAGTTTGAAGATCAGAAGAAGTACATACATGATTTGTTGAAGAATATTTATTTATAGAGAAACGGGATGTTTAGAAGTGTGTGATCATCCTCTTGCGGACTCACATATATTACTGTCAGTGACCAAAAGTAGTAATTAATTAGTTGGTTGGTTGTCACACCGAATTAACTAAAAGTTCTAAATATGTTACAGCTACTCATTTAATTTAATTCAACCGTTTAAAAACGCAGTAATACAGTGATACTATGATATATATATATATACCACTGGACCAAATAATAATCTTTATAATACTAAATGTTAGGTAGTCTTGACAAAAAAACTTTATGAAAACAAATTTCTGTCAAGAGTTGAACCATGCACCAAATGCTATCACAACACATGTTTTACCACTCGGCCACCTAAGTTTTTGCTGAAATAATCTTGCTTCCAAAATTAATATGCAACATTTATGTCATTTTCTCATTTCTTCTCTCTTCCACATTATTTCCCTTTACTAATGAATTAAAATTATAATTAATTAAATTAAAGCATCACTCCCTTCACGTTCCTATTATAGAACCACTATTACCACGATAACTACACCATGTTATTATTAACTTTCCGCTATAACTTTCCGCCATGTCTTTGAGATTATAAAAATATATGATTTCAGACTATAATATACGAGTTTAAGCTAACTAGAATTTCCTCTTAGAGAAAATTTTAAATCCAAAAGGATTATAAAAATATATGTATCATAAGAAATTCTATAAGAAAAGGTTTCTGTTACTAACATTGTAAAGGAAAAACCTTTTATTAGTTTTTTATAATTCTATTGCATGAGAAACAAATAATGACATGCCTTTTAACCTTTTCATATATATAATTTTTAGTTTTAAAAAAATTTATGAAAAAACTCTTACTAGAGATCAAACAAGATATCATGTGCTACCAATTCACAACTCTTACCACTAGGGCACTGATGTTTTTGATGAAATACGATTTCTTCACTTTTATATATTCAACACAAATCTCGGGTCATCTTTCTTTCAATCTCACAATTCCTAAATCATTTCTCACTCACTTTCATCTCTCTCACCATCATGCAATTAAACCAATAACCCTAATCCCACCCTTTTTGGCGGACCTTATTAATTTTTATAAAAAAAAGGTTTGCAAGAAATTGAATCAGGTAGCACATGACAATATTTTAAATCTTTTACCACTTTTACTGAAAGAATGTTACTTCCAAAATGAATATACCGTACTAAAGGTCATTTTTTTTTTACATTTTTTTTAAAATCATTAATGATATTGCAGTTCCTTTTTATTATTTTTTTTTTCTTTCGGTTACACAAAGGAGTTCCTGTTGAGAGTTGAACCATGTACCAAGTTCTGGCAGATCACAACCGTTACCACTGGATCACTAAAATTTTTTTTGACTTATAGTTGCTTTCATTTTATTTATCTAGCACAAATGCGAGTTCACCTTAAATCATTCTCATAACCCTGAATTCCAACATCATTTGAACACAAATTGAACGTCATTCACACACATCATCCGATTCAACTTCATTTTCATCGCCGCCGATGACCGCAATAACAACATCCCGCCGCCGTTGCAACTGTCACTTCAACAACACATGCCGCCGTAACTGACACTGCCGGAAAATCACTTTCTCTCACTGATCCACACACATCACGCCGCCGCAACTGCCACCTCACCAACAACTGACCGCCGTAAATGTCATTGCCGATAACTCACTTTCTCTCACCGATTCACACCATCTTTCATCGAATTGACAAAAAATTATGACCAATGTTGATATTGATTGTCTGAATTTTGTTAATTTCGAATCTTTGACATTAGGATTTGAAAATCGTTGATTTTGATATGTGATTGTATGAATTTTAGCTTTTTCTCGTTGTTCTTTTTTTCATACTAAATGTTAAGTAGTGTTGCCCTAACCCTAATTAGTAGCCCTAATTTTTAGTTCTAAAAATTTATGAAAAAAACTTCTGGTGGGGATCGAACCAGGTACCACATGCTTTCAATTCACAACTCTTACCAACAAGGTACTGATGTTTTTTATGACACGTGATTGTTTCAATGTTGTGTATTCAACACAAATCTTGAGTCCTCTTTCTTTCAATCTTACAATCCCTAAATCATTTCTCACTCATTTCATCTCTCTCACCATCTGCAATTGAACCTAAACCATTAACACCACCCTTTTTGACGGACCTAA